>JAKSZU010000008.1:71746026-72271026 GCA_026018925.1 Tupaia tana
ACCCAGATCCTTTTTGGTGAGAAAAAGAGACAGAAAAGCCAGAGAGACAGTGGAAGCAGAAGTCAGAGTCTTGGCCAGGCACCAAGAAATTTAGGTTCTGGAAACTTTTTGGATTTTTCCAAATTATCTAATATTTTGGATTATCCAAAATAATTGGATAATTCCCAAGAGTAAACATCCCATCGATCTCCTATCCCACCACACCTGCTAACCATGAAATAAAGCAATGTCCAAATATCCTTAACTGAATCCCATCTGCAAAGACCTTTTTTCCTCATAAAGTAACATGTACAGGTTCCAGGAACTAGGACCTGATTATTTTTCTTTTTTTGGTGGTTATTATTCTACCTACAACAAGATTTGGAAGGTACTGTTGAGACTCCTGAGTATGGCACGGAAATGCTGTGTTCCTCTGGAAAAGTGAGGCCCGCAGAAGGCGGCTTGACTAAAACTACACTGGAGATGTGGCCAAGACTTGGGTCCAGACATGTGTCTTTGACCTTCAAGCTCAGTTTGGGCTTTGTCACTATTTCAGGTGACCTCCATGTTCTGCTTGGAGGACTGTACCAGGATCCTAGCCACCACTTCTCAAGGTAAATGACTGCATGCCACAGGACACAATGGGAGACAACAGGTAAGATGGAGGTGGGCACAGAATGGCTCTAACCCCACTCTCTTGGGAAGCCTTGTGCCACTTAAGGATTAAGGAGGTGCCACTTTCCCCCAAGAATAAATTGGGTTACAAGGCCTCTTTTCTGCTAGAAATAGACATCACTGGTGAGAACAGCAAACAAATGGCCATTGCACTGGGTCATTTTCACATCTGCTCTCAGGCAAAGCCTGCATCCTGCCCCAAGGAGATGTCCGTGGCCCGACTGGGCCACAGCAGCAGAGTAACAGGCCCTGGGCAGAAGACTAGTCCCACCACCTAAATTGGCTTTTCTTCAATCATACCATTACTCCAAAATCAGAATTTCTGGAATGAATAAACAGGGAAAGAGGCAAAAGCACAAAAGCTTGGGATCATGAGCTAACCAGTATAGAAAAACATATAGGAAAGCACAATCTGAGTCTTCCTCATCTCTATAATGCAGATAAAGAGCATACGATTTCATAGCATGACTGCAAGGATCAAATGGAATAATATATACACGTGAACTTTGCAGCTGGGAATCAATCTGGTGCTACAATTGGGGTACTACAATGTCCAGCCTGGCCACTATTTCTTCATACTCCTTTGTCATCCTAACCGTGAAAATAATGCCAAACATCACTATGTGTTAAATACTGTCCTAAGAGCTTTACATGGATTAACTCTTTTTTTTTTTTTTTTAATTCCCTGAGGCATGGTTACTATCTCTAACTGATAAAAGGCTGTAAAAACAGCTGGAAGTCATATACCTAATAAGCTGCAGAGTTGGAAGACGTTATTGATACATATATAATATGTATGTGTGTGTGTGTGTGTGTATGTATGTATGTATGTATATGTATATATCTCCCCTAAACTGTCAACCAAGGTTCTTCACACAGACCTTATGAACTTTCTAAGTCTAAATCTGACAATTGCTGCATAGGAAGCTGTACTTAGGGACAGGAGAGAGCCGCAGGGAGCCAGGGAAAAGCCGTCACCTCTGAAGACTTACAGGCAAGCAGTGGGAATAGTGGCATAACGTCACTACACACCAGGTGTGATGGCCTTCACTCTATCAAAAATGACAGCAAACAAATTTCTGAGAGCAGCTCTTATGCAGCTTTACCCCCTCCTCTGTCAAGGTCTGTCTATGTAGCAGGGACTTAGCTCACCACACTTCCCAGGAACTGGGAAGATAGAGATGAATACGATAACTCCCCTTCCAGACACATAAGATAGGGTCTCTGAGAACCATAAAAGGGTTCTTTTCGGAGGGACTTTGAATAAAAACAATATTAGAGTAGGAAGGAAAATGACATTCAAGGCACAGAAAGTAGGCAGACATGGACATAGAACCGGCAAGGGGTATTAGAGTGCTTCATGAACTTGTGTATTGTTGGGTGTGAACCTGAGGCAGGAAGTAGCTCATGCAGGTTCTCATATACCATTTCAGGATGCTTGGCCTCTCAGGTAAAGACAAACTGGTCTTACCTAGCCTTTTATGTTTTATCTCCCACCTCAAAGTAGTCTACATGAGACATAGGAGATGATGTTTGCACTGTCAAATACTCCCACTGTAGAACTGATTACGAACATCTCATTTTTGCTTGGACGGCATCCCTGCCCATTTCTATCTTGGTAGGTGTTCCTCCTCACCTGGAGGGGCTTTTCATAACTGAAAAAAAAAATCCCCCATAGCACTTTTTGTTTCTAAAGTATTATATAATTTTCTTATTATGTTTATTTCTGATTCTTTCTCACACCCTGCCATAATATAACCTCTCTGGAACAGGGCTTCATTGACATCATTGATGTTTTCTGTCACCTGACTCAATAGAAGCACTAAATAAACATTTGTTCAATTAATGCTGGGTGTGTGACCCAGGCAGAATAAATGAAAGTTCTTTACTGGAATTGCTTGTGCTGCTAAAGAGAAAGATCCCCCCCCCCCCTTTTTGTTCCCTTAGACCATGTCCCAAGAAACAATATAATGCTAGACTTGCTATTAGTGACTGTCTTTGTCACCACATGGAGAAAGTTGTCCAGAGAATTGGGCCACCGAAAGAGCAGAACTAAGAAAGAGAATAGTGGAGCAAGAGTAGGAAGGCAGGAAAAGAGGAAGACAGCATTATTGGATGTCTTTCCTGAAGTCAGTACTCCTGCATGGCTCAGCGATGTAAGTCAATACATAGCTGGTGGATAGAGGGAGATGAGCCCATTGTGCTCATCTCTAACACTCACACCAAGAGAGTCTGGACTTACAGATCCTAGTTTATGTGAAATTCTCAATTGAGTCACCGCACTGCCACCACATCCCCATTTCCACAAAGTCTGTTGTGCTAGAATACAAGTCCGGTGTTGCTACTTCTACTTCTAAGATCAACTGAAAATCCAAAGGTCCTATGAAATCTCCCAATTACTTTTTTTTGTAAGAATGTAAGAATGACACGAAGCTACAGGAATTTACTTTCAAAAAGTTAATCATCGACAAATGTTGGTATCCTATTTTTTTTAATAAATTATCTAGAATATAACTTAAATCCAACTACATACATCTGTTCTCTTGATGCAATGGAGGCAACCTTCTCATATAATTACACCAGAGAGGCTGTGCTGGTCAGGACAACATAATGGATGAGGACAACTGCTCTAGGGAACAATGGGGTTAGGTGGGCCATAGAGGACAACACAATTTATTTTTCTCTAAAATGGGTCATTGCAACTGATTTTTGCTATGCTAGAATACAAGTCAGGTGTTGCTACTTCTAGTTTTAAGATCAACTAGAAATCCAAAGGCTCTATGAAATCTCCCAATTAATTTTTTTCCCCATTTTACTTCATACTCTGAGAGCCACATGAATTATATGTATGGGTCACATTTAACTCAGAATTAGCCACTTTCAACATCTGACTTTTAATCCTCCTTTCCCCACACCCTTCCTACTTTCAACAGAAAGGAATTCAGGCGGCCTTGCCTTCAGGGTTTCAACTGACTTAGGAATGAACTCCATGTGCTGCGATTTCATTCTGCACAGCCTATTTCAAATTAACAGCCAACTGAGACAAAGGGCAGTTAAGGACTGGTCTGGACTAGATCTCCATTTTTCATAACTCAGAGATTCATTGCAAATCCATCTTCCTGGGTAACCCCCAGACCAGTGCTTGATTTCCTAAAGGTGACTACGAATCACCCAGTACCAGAGCTAGCAAGGACTCAAAGGTCAGCCAATCCATTGCCTCATTTCCTGGCAAGGATGCGTGCAAAACCTTCCAAGAGCAATAAGTCTCCTCTCACTTCTACCTGAGAGCTCAGTGCTATGCCAAGCCTGGTCACTCACTTGGTTACATTTGGAATGATTAGCAGTTAATTGGAAGGCCCTTCTCTGGGCCAAGGAAGAAAAGGGTTAATGGAAATTTACACTGTGGTTACTGTAAGTAATTTACCGTACTGATGGGAACTGCATATTGATTTCTTTTCTTTTTTTTTAAACCAGTCTTGAGTAAAAAGACTGTTTTAGACAATCTACTTTTTTGGCTGAATACGTTCAGGTGGCAATGATGTTAATAGGAGGAAATTGGAATAACATTAATTTCCACCTGAAACATAAACTCAGAAAGAAATTATGATGCTTTTCAAACAAAGTAAAAATGTGGTTTTGTTTTATTTTTAGTCTTCCAAGAAGAAATGCCTGGCTTTTAAACTATTAAAGGTTAAACATTTTTTATATTGTTGTTAGTACATATAGTTACCAAATACCCTCCAAAAATTAATTTTTAAAAACCCTAAAATATTTTGCATATTTTGTTTCAATCTCTGAGAAGGCTTAGCAAAAGTTACCCTTGTACCTCAGAGCAGATTTTCCAAGCAAAGAAGTGTAGTATCAACATAATAGACTATAGCTGAAGATCTATGAGATAATAAATCACCTTCAAGGTCTCTTTTATTTCTGAAGGCAGACTGAACCCATTGGTATGTCTGCTTTTATTGGTCAGCATTTGGACGTGTTGTTTTGGGAATCGTCATTAATTGAGTGTCACTAGGTAAGCAAGCCATTGTGCATCTTTTAAAATTAGTTACCAAGAAGTATGTGAAATGTCTACTGATAAGCATCCTCTTCCTCCTTGCTATTTCACTCACTCACTCCCGTAACAACCAAACATACACTGGGTCTTCAAAAAGTCATAGAGGGGCCAGTAAATGGCATAGTGGTTAAGTTGCTGGAGACTCACATGGCTGACTGCTGTTTGAGTCCCAGACCTGGTGGCTTGCTCACTCTCCCTCTCTCATTCTCTCTCTTTCTCTCTGGTGACCACATGTGCTCTATGGCAAATAAAAAAAAATAGTATGTAAAATTAAATAATTCTTTAAAATGTTCATAAAAATATGTATATGAAATAAACTATGCATAGAATTAAAAAAAAAAACTCTGTACCAAAATAAACTCATCTTCAATTCCAGTTTTCCCATAAATTTTTTGAAGCCCCTTCGAGTAGCGTGCATTTGCCAAAGAGAATGAACACTGGCACGGTGGCTTCTATTTTTAAATACTGCACTTTATTAGTGTCCCAATTTTCCTAAGATAAACTATTGAGTACTGCCCCAATTTCAGATACATTCAGTAGAAGAGATGGAAATAGTGCTCTTGCCTTCATGGAGCTTAAAAATCACTGCAGATGTGGGCCTGCCCTACAGGCTGGTTGTTAGGCGAGTTGGCTCCCACATGGCTGACAATGATTTGATCCCTAGCCCAGCACCTTGAGAAACTCACTGGTCTCCCGTGCAGCTGTGCTATAATGATGATGAGATAGAGAAATGGAGGAATAGATTGTGGTGTCACCCTTCCCCCTGGGGGTGGTGTCTCTCCCCATCACAATGTAATTACGCACACTTTCTGGTAATAAAAAATAAAAAATAAATCATTGCAGATGTAAGACCAGTAAACATGAAACAGGAACAGAATGAGAGGAAGGAGCTCATGCTATGAGGAGGAGGATCAATCCAGGAGAGTGGGAAGAGAGCCCTGAAGGTGTGGACAAATGACTTGATGACGACTAAGGGATGCCCTGTAGAGTCTGATGTTTAGGTGTGAATCCCATCTCTACACTTATATGACACACTACTTTAAATCACGTTACTTAAGCTAAGTCTCCACTTTCCCACATTATCTATAGGGATAATACTATTCCCATCATAGGACTATGAAGTTTTTTAAAGATTTAATTTACCATTTTTTTAAAAAAAAATTTGCTATAGGGTACATGCACTCACCAGAGAGAAACAGAGAAAGAGACAGAAAGGGAGAAAGTCAGCCACCAGGTCCCCGACTCACACCATGGTCGGCCATGTGGAAATTCAGCACCTCCACCACGTCACCACTTCCTAGCCCAGGCATATAAGAAACATGAAATTAGATGATACATGGAAAGGCACTTAGCACATTGCTTGGCACATAATAACTTTGAATAGTAAGTATCAATGGATGATGATGACATTATTCCTAAGGCTGAGGGCTAGCCGCACGTGAGTCTATAATCAGCAAGGCGTTTCCTTCATCCCCACAGGTAAGAGATATGATACATCCATGCCAATTTACAAAAACAAAACAAACAAACAAAAAAAACCGAGAGCTTCATATTGTAACTAGAAATTTCAAGAATTACTTGGAAAGAAAGCAAAGCAATATTCATGCAGTTTTTCTCCAACAACTGTCCGAAGACCAGTGTCCTGGAACCAAAATGCCAAACATAAGGTTCTCCTACCTCAAACAGTTTCAAATCTGTCATCTAAATAACACTCTGTTCACAGAGATACAAATACATACAAATTAAAATCAATAACACATTTTTACTATAACTGATCATAAATGGTAATGAAAATGGGCCCAAAGCGAGATGAAAAAAAGAGGAAATTAAAAAGAAAAGAGAGGGACCAGCACATAGCATAATGATTATGTCGCTGAACTCACACATAGCTGACCATGGTTTGAGTACTGGACTCACGGCTTAAAAACACACCAGTTTGGGGACCAGCAGTTGATGTAATGGCTATGTTGCTAGATTCCCATGGAGTTGACTGCGGTTCGAGTCCAAGACCTGGTGGCTTAAACTCATGCTGGGCGCATGTGCGTGAGTGCCCAAGATCACGAGAGGAGAATGGAGGAGTAGGCATTGCAGCATGACCATGCCCCCTGGGGGGTGATTTCTCATTTTCTGTCTCTCTGTCTCTGTCTTTATGGTGAGCGCAAGCACCCTATACCAAAAACCTCTCAAACAAACAAACAAACAAAACCAGTGTGTGTGTGTGTGTGTGTGTGTGTGTGTGTGTGTGTCCCAAATCCCAATAGGATAATGAAGTAGAAGGGATTGCAGTGTGGCCATCCCATCCCCTTGGGGAGCGATTTTTCACTTTCTGTCTATCTCTCCAGCAAGCGCACACACCCTACAACAACAACAAAAGAAATTCTTTGATATAATTTTCTTTTCTGACTTAGATTTGGCTATAAATAAAAATTTGGCTATATAGCAGTTAGTTCACTGTTAATTCATTGATTCTAGTTATAACATAATTAATAATACACACACACACACACACACACATGAAGAGACTTGGAGTGGCATATGACAACAGAGTGAAACAGGATGCTGTACATACATATGTACATACATACATGAGGTATTTCATGTGGTGATTTGTTGAAAGCAACAAATACGGTAATATCCTTGACTTGATTATCACACAAGGCATGCATGCCTTGAAAATCTATATTATATCCCCACAAAGATGTACAACAATTAAATTTAAATAAGACATTATAAAAAATAAATAAAAATACAGACTCATAGTTGAAGGCTTGGATTTGAAGCTTGGTACCTCCACATACTAGCTCTGTCAGCTTGAGTAATTTATGCTGAGTCAGTTTCCTCATCTGTAAAATGTAAACAATGATTTTAATCCCTTTGAGTTTTCCATGTAAAGGTTAAATTAGGCAGTAAATTTGAAAATACCTAGTATGAGGGGATTTCAAAAAGTTTGTGGAAAAATGGAATTAAAGTACAAGTTTATTTTATGCAAAAAAGCTTTTGGAATCCACAGGTTTTTTTTTCATTCTTTTTTTAAATTTCATTTTCTTTCATACCTTCAGTCACATTATTATTTGGCTTACAAAATGGATATTTCAACAGGTGAACATTTCATGCAGTTTTTTTTTTTAAGAGTATACATTTTCCGTGAAATTTTTGAATATCTTTCATATAATACCTTACTCAATAGATTTATTTCAAATTCAATACTAGATAAAGATATGCCTTGTATAGGCTTCTGTTTTTAAATGTACTATACTATAATATAATCATGAATTTTATGTTCCTGTTTTCCCTTCTAAATTCTGGACTCTCTGTGAAAAGAATATGGATTGCATTTAATTCAGTAACTCTCGTACTCAGCAGTTGGTAGATGTTAAAGTTTTACTAAACGAATAAATGGCACTGTGAGAAAGGAAGAAGATATATCATCTCCATTTTAAAGATAAAAATATAGGTCCATAAAAGTGAAGGGACTTGTCCAAAGTCATACAACTAGTAGGGCAGAGACTAGAATCATGCTGTTTCTATGTAGAAAGTCTGTGTCTGCGTTCATTCAGCACTCATTTAATAAACAAGTAATGACTAGTGACAGACTTTACATTAGGTGCTGGATATAGGTAGTAAATATTATCTACACAATCTGCTTACAGGGTTCATAATTTTGTGGGGGAAGCATTAAAGAAGAAATATCCAGGCCAGCCAGTGGTATGGAGGGTTAAAGCGGCTGGATTCCACGTAGCTGACTGCATAGTCAAATCCTAAACCTGGAGGCTTGAAAAACATACCAGGCACATGTGCATGCATGCCCCAAATCCCTAAAGGAGGGATCAATGGAGGAGAATAGATTGTAGTGTGACTAGCTCCCTTGGTGATGATTTCTCACTTTATCTGTCTCTCTGGCAAATTAAAAAAAAAAAAAAAAACAAAAACAATAAACACATAATTTCAATAAAGAAAAAAATACTTTTCATGAGAAGAATCTGGGAAACCTAAGTTTAACTGATGTATAGGAAAATCAAATTAGAAGAAGGCACCTTTAGGCTGAGATCTGAAGGCCGAGACAGGTGAAGAGTAAGAGTCAAAGAGTATTTGAGACAGAAATATTATATACAAATATGCTATAGTTTGAATGTGTCCTCCCAAAACTTATGTGTTGAAAATTGAGTGCTATTGTGATGATATTAAGAGGGCAGAAATTTAATCAGATTATGGTATTGAGAGGTGGGATCTATGGGAGATAATTGGAATTAGGTAAGTTCATCAAGGTTGGGTCTGTATGTTGAATACTGGTGGCTCTATAAGAAAAAGAAGAGAGGTTAGAGCTGACACAAGCTCTTGCCCTCTTGCAATGTGATGTTCTATGCTTCCTCAAGACTCTGCAGAGTCCCCTTGAATAAGAAGGCTCATCAACTCTCCCCTCGGACTTTCAGAACCATGAGCTCAATAAACCTTCATTCTTTATAAATTACTCAGTTTTTGTTATTCAGTTAAAGTGACAGAAAAAATGGACTAAAAATGATCACAGATTGAAAAATGTGGCATATATATACTACAGAATACTACTCAGACATAAAAAAACAATGAGACCCTGTTATTTGATACGAAGTAGATGAACAAACAGAGTTACTGTTAAGCAAAGCAAGCCAGACTATGGAAGACAGCATTGTATGTCTCTGCTCAAAGCATACTGAATGACTGCACTTTATGGTAGAAATTGAAAGACTGGAAGATACAATGATAGAGATGGCAAGTGTAGATACCAAAGACTGTAAAGGAGGGAGTAGATAGTGGGGGAGTGGGAAGGGAGGGGCTATGGAAAATAAAAAAGAAGAAAACTACTTAATATACACAAGAATAGAAAATTATCTGTTGCGGATGATGGGTGTGGTAATATGGTTGACTTGATTGACATGCAATGGATGCATACTTTGTAAAACCACATTGTGTGCTATAAAGATGAATAATGATTAAACGTAAATTAAAGAAAGAGAAAACAAACAAACAAAAAAACACCAAAATGATCTTGTGAACTGGGGCTTCAAGGGAAGACCAGAAAGCCAGTGAGATAAGTACAAGGAAAGGTAGAGGCCAGTGGCTTGAGATGAAGAGAAAGTACCAAATGAGGGCAAGTCACCCATGGTCTTAGAGGCAAATCAAAAATCTTTTTATTCTAAGTGTAATGGGAACCCAGAATAGAGTTTTAAGCAGAGGAGTGGCATAATACAATTTACGTTGCAAATTTTCTTTCTGGCTTTCTGTAAATGTAATCTCAGTTGAGGATCTAGGTGAGGTCTAGAAATAAAGAAACTAGTTAGGAAACTGGTGCTTTGGTTGAGTTCAGAGATGTTGGTTTCTACTAGAGAGGTGATGATAGGAAGCTGTGCATAGAGAAGAAATTTCCAAGGAGAATCAACAGAATGTGGCAACAGATTAGGTATTTCTGGCAAGATGGAAGTGGTTACACCAAGAGTGATGGCTGTGTTTCTATCTTGGGCAATAAAACAAAAGAAAGTGCAATTGCTGACATGAGGATTACTGAGTGAGCAAATATGAGGGAAAAGAGCAATACTTTTTGTTTAGACATGAAATAAGTCTGAACTGCCTTTGTTTATGAGATATTCAATAGCAATGGAAGGCCAGACAGTGGCACAATGTCAAAATGCAATGCCCTGCAAGTCATTCTCAAATGGAAAAATTTCTGGTCCAAGTTCAGAGACCTCCCTAAGTATGCCAGGCACAGGCCTGCCCTTGATCTTGGGCTTTCTGGGGGTGAATCACAGTGTGAGGACCCTTTGGGGAATGCTATCTCTCTCTCCATCCATTTTGCTCATACAACAGATAAATAAATAAACTTAAAACAAATGAAATGTAGAGTGAGCATGTAGGCATATGGGCTGGAGCTCCAAGAAGCCAGGTATAGAACTTGAATCATCACAGAGTCAATATACAATGCATGAGCTAAGAGAATACAAGAGTAAGTAGAGATGACTTTCTAGAAATGACCTCTTGAGGAACTCCATTGAACAGGTAGATCAGAAAGCTGGGACAACAAAGATACTCCCACAGTCTGACTGGCAACATAGAAAGAAATCTGGGGGAGTCAAGGGTTGATGTATGGCTTTAGAAAGTGTACAATACCATTTGTCAAATGTCAAGAATCCAGTAAGCATGGTCAAGTCACCACAATACACCTTGAAGGTCCTTGAAGGTCAGAGGTCCCTGAAGCACAGAAACCCTAAGTCTGCAGAGTGTATGGAGAGTGAAAAGTCTAACATGCTTAGATCACTTGACAACTGAACTTTTCTTATACTGGGTCATCGGAAAAGTCATGGTTCATTTTTCTACAGAAAAATATTTCATGACTTGTTGGATGACCTAATAGATTCGATAATCTGGGACCAGCATTTAGTGTAATGGCTATGTCACTGAACTCCCATTTAGTTGACTGCAGTTCGAGTCCCGGACCTGGTGGCTTAAACTCACGCCAGGCATGTGTGTCTGTGTGTGTGCGTGCCCAAGATTCTGAGAGGAGAATGGAGGAGAAGGGATTGCGGCATGACCATCCCCCCTGGGGGGTGATATCTCGCTTTCTATCGCTCTGTCTTTTTTGGCGAGCACACACACCCTATAGCAAAAACCTCTCAAAAAAAAAAAAAAAAAAAAAAAGAATAGATTCGATAATCTTTCATTTGACTCAACAAACATAAAGAAGTTACATGGAAATGGACCCAAAACCCTTTGACATCATTAAAACTATCCACAGAAAACATTATCATTAACAATTTGGCAATTATAATGAGATAAGCATAATTGTGAATAATCTCTCATTCTTTAGCATAATTTAGCAACAGTCCTCTGCATACGCTCAATTATTACTCCCTCCCCCCATTTTAAAAATGATGAAAATAAAGCATAAGGATTTTAAAGAATATGACTATGATCACATATTATAGATAGCGAGGGACAATAGTGTTTTGAATTGTTATTTTATCAACTCCAAAACTTATCTCCTCTCATTCATTTCTTGCCTAGCCTTTCTTTGCATATGAAGTAATCCTTAGAAAAGAAGGATAATAATCCTTATCTTTTTATTTCTAGCTTTCATTAGAGCAACATCAATAAACGGTTGACATAAGGGCAAGAGAGAAGAGAAAAATGGAGGGGAAAAAATACCAGAGGGAAAGAGAGAGTAGATTACTAACTTAGGCCAAATCAAACTACAATGTCCAACAATAATTGGTTCTAACGGTTTGTTTGGATTTCATGTTGTGTTGCCTAGATCCCCCTTAAGAACTAAAGAACTTAGCAGCAACTTCTATCATGGCCTGACAGCTGTCAACTCTTCTAGGACTTCCTTGGGCTAATAAGAGCCACCTGGACCAAGGTCAGGACCTGAGAGTTGCCTATGTCCAATGACTGACGGTCAGTGGGGAGGAAGAAGGGACAAGGGTCCAGTCAGGTACCCTAGTTCCAATTTGGCATAACTTTGCAGGGCAATCTTAGCTTCAGAGCTCTTCATAGGGTTGGCTGAAGTCTTGTCATGGCTGAACTACATCAACTTGTCCCTCTGCCCAGTCAAGCTAGATCTCTTTCTCTGAGCCTACTTTTTAGAGAATACAAACTCTGACAGGGTTTCACTAGGTAAATAAGTGACCAACTGATTCTTCACACAAACATTTCATGTTACTTGTGATGATTTTAAAGCAGCCCAGGTGGGGCCAACAGGTGGCATGGTGGTGAAAGGCGCTGGACTCCCACACAACCGACCACAGTTTTAATCCCGGACCAGGTGGCTTGCTTTCTCACTTTCCCTCTCTCTCACTCTGCCCCCTCTCTGGTCAAATTAAAAATAAAGTTAAATAAAATGATTCTTTAAAACAAAAACAAACCAGCCCAGGTGTTTGGACAGCTCCGTAGCTTAGCAGTTAAGCACTGTGCATTGGAAGCTGGGTCCATATGACTGACCACAGTCTGAACCCCGGTACCAGACTTGAAAAACACTCCGGGTACATGTATGTGTGTGCCCAAAACACTGATGGGATGGAGAAACAGAAGAAAAAAGATTGTAGCATGACCATAACACATTGGGTGGTGCTCTCTCTCTTTCTGGTAAGCCCATATGTCCTCTGGCAATTCAAAACAAAATAATATAGAAAACAGCACAGGTGGCTTAACTGTACCATTTGGCATGCTTCTAGGTCACCTAACTTTATAGCTAGTAGATGTGTGTGGAGGGAATGACAATGAATTTTAATAGTGGCCTCTGCAATACATAATCAGTAATATAAATCTGCTTCTAAAAATTCTATGTGTACATCATCTATTGATTTTATAACGGTGCCTCATTTTCCATAAAGCATTATAAGCACTATATAATCACAGAACACTATGTACTTGAACACTATGTAAATCGTAAATTCATATGTATGTATGCATGCACATTCATATATTTTCGTGCACACATAAATGCTTATGTATAATCTATTTTACTGAAGACTGGTTTCAGGCCAAGCACTGTGATAAGTGCTTGACATGAATTATCGCATCCAATTCCCAGAGGTAGGCACAATTATTCTCCTTTCATTTTTCGAATGATAAAACTAAGTCCCAGAGAGCTAAGTATCCTGATGAAGATGTCTCACCCAAAAGATCTGATGCTTTGGGGTCATCTAGGACCAGCAGACTTCAAAACCTGTGGGTCTTCCAATAGTTCATGGCAGGCCAAGTGGTAGCACAAGAGTGATGCAGCTGGACCCATATGGGAAAGATACTGGTTTCCAGTTCCAAGACACACATGGATACACACGCACATGACCCACGATCTAAGCTGGCTGAGACTGGGGGAGGATCATGGTGTGAAAACCCTGTCGGGATACCTGTTTATCTATCATGGAAGAAATAAATAAATCTTAACAATATCCACAGAAAATGCAAATTATGAAAAAAACTATGCATGGATTTTTTTTGTTTTATTTGGCACCAAAATAAACTTGTACTTTAATTCCGGTTTTCCAAGAACATTTTGAAGTTCGCTTTTTTTTTTCTTTTTCTTTTTTTTTTTTTTTTTAAGTTTTTGTCATAGGGTGTGTGTGCCTGCCAGAGAGAGATGAGAGATGAAGAGAGGAAGGGAAAGTGAGTAATCATCACACTCCCCCAGCCAACCAGGGGGAATAGGCATGTTGCAGTCCCTTTTCCTCCATTCTCCTCTTGGGATTTGGGGCATGCACACATATGTACCTGGCATAATTTTCAAGTCGCTGGGTCCAGAATGCAAACCTTGCAGTCAGCCATGTGGGATCCAGCTGCCTTAACCTTCATGCCACCTGCCGGACCTCCATTAAACTTTTAATCACTCTATCACAGAGCATTATTTTGAGCCAGTTCTTTTCAAAAATTGTGAATTTGGCAAAAGAGCAACAAAAATGAAGTAAGACTCACTGCTACCTATTTTGTAAACTCAGCTTTTGTATTAGGGTTTTCTTTAAATCAGGAGACACCTGGATACAAAAATAAGTCAAAATCATAGACAGCAAAACCACAGGGAAATGAAGTATTGTCTTCTCCCCTTGCAGAAGCTACATCTTCTCAACAATTGAAATGAGCTTGCTTTTACCATTGAAATGTTTTTCTCTGTATGCAGAGTAATGGAGCATAGCAGATTCAGCTATGAAAATCTGTAAATCAACATACACCCCACCATGTTGTGGCAGTGAGAATGTGTACTCTCACAAGCCAGGAGTCTGCCCCTGTCAAAGGAAGGGCTGATTCCAATGAATACTGATCAGCCACAAAGCACAGAACCGAGATTGAAAAACATCTTATAACTGATAAATGTATTGTTATCATAACATCAACAGTTTGAATTCAATGAAAACTATATTGGTTAAATTAAGTCTTCTACGTAAAGATGTCAAATGTTACAACTTCACTATTACAGTGAAGAACAGCTTCAAAAAAATGCCTAAACTGAAGAATTAGATGACACCATGCTTGAAATGACTTTATAGAATTGTTACATCTAAAATCATAAATCTCTAATTGAACATCAAATTTCTTTTGGTTTGGGTTGCATTTTCCAATGCCATGTCATCCCCATCTAAGGCATCTGAGACCATTTCTGTATCTTGCTTCTAACAAATGAATGTAAGTGTTTGTAGAAACATTACTAGAGTTCGTTCTTATTCATAGAGTGCTATGGAAATTGGATATGGCTGAAAATGTGAATTTATAACATTTCGTTCAGATTTTCTTTGATGGTAAAGCAATAGTCTTCTTGCTTCTTTTCCTGCCCCAGGTCCTGTGCACTTCTGGATTGGATTATTACAGCTGTGGGCTTTATTTAAAATACCAAAACATTAAAAACTCATGAAAACATATGAGTTAGGTCTAAGAGAATTCACCTTCTAAATGAACGAAGTCATGGGAGTCATTGCTGGGAACACACACACACGCTTTATCTCTTGAAGATATTAAAATTGCTCAAACATCTCCTTAAATGTGTTTTATGTTTAACCCTGAGATTTTATTTTCAGAATGTCTTCTCCTCACTTAGAAATGTATCCACATGATTTTCAATGTAACTTTTAAGATGAAAGTGAACTTTTCTTGAGCGTGATTTGTATTTCCATTATTTGTTCCTTATAAATTATATTTTATGCTCTATATTCTGATTTATAATTCTCTATTTCCTCATCTTTCCATAAGAAAAAGGCACAGGTTTTCAGGTTTGATTCTAAACAATTCATTGCATTTAATTATGAAACTTATTGAATATGGGGAAGTGAGGGGAGAAGAAGAAATTTTGCTACAAAAAGAAATAATTCAGTATTACAAAAATCATTGAAATTAGAGATCGCAAAGGTTTATTAGCTCATCTATCAAAGAAAGTACATGCATTTGACACTGAGATTTAATATGCCAGAAATGTTGGGTCACTCAGGGTACCTCCACTCTTTTGATAAAGTAGAGAAACTAAAAAAGAACACTTAAAGAGCAGAACCTTTAATCAAAGGCAAGCCTCATAGATCAAAATATCAGAGAGAAATATGTAAGATGCAGAGGACAGGAAAATGGAGACAAGAGAGTGAAACATCAAGCAGGTAAAACTTTGGGGGAACTTTTCTAGGTAGCGATGCAAGTCATGCATGATGTGTACATTGACAAAGTATCTTGGGATTGAGGTTTCTAGGGGAACTGGTGTAGCCAGAAAGGTCAGAGGGGGTCAAAAGCTGAAGGATATTACTGTTTGTGTAAAAGCCCAGCCTTTCTCCTATGAAATGTTGCCTGACCCCGAGATAGCTCTGGCCTTTTTCTTTTTCGTAAAGAAAAATAGTAAAGAGTCTTCTGGGAGCCAGCAGGTGGCATGGTGGTTAAGGTGCTAGACTTCCCCATGGCTGACTACAGTTCAAGTCCCGTAGTTGGTGGCTTTCTTTCTTTCTTTCTTTCTCTTGCACATGTGCCCTATACCAAACTTAAAGAACAAAACCACCACCATCACAACGGCAGATTCTTCTGAGGGTGTGTGTTGGTGGGGATGAAGGAGGAGGTATGGGAGATAGGAGCTCTGGGCTGATAAATAATAACATAAAAGAGCAGGTGCTGGCATTTACCAAGATAATAAGAACAGAAATATTTAAAAACGTTAAGCAATCTTCGGATTTCACCACATGACCTTTGGTAATACAAATCACTGGTAAGGCACAGTTTTATTGATCTTTTTTTTTTTCTTATTTTTTCATACTTAAAAAACATCTGACACTAGTAACTAGTTGCTATAAGCTGCTTTTAAAACACAGGAGCTTGCCGAAATACGCAGTGAAATTGGGTAAATGCTGGTAAACGATCTGTAAAATTTATCAAAATCCTTGTCAGGAGTCCACCCACACACCCTGCACTAGGAACTGGGTACTAAGCTTCTCTCGTGATTAATCACCTCTCTCCACACAAACACACAGACCAGTATCTGCCTATGTAGGGAAAGTGGCACCTTCACACCAACCGGCCGATTTCTTTAATGTAACTGTAAGATCTCAAGAGCATTTGTTAATTTCAACCAGGTCACTGATGCAATTGGGCCAACAAAACTAAGGGAAAGGGAATAAAATGTGCCCCAACTTGGGGGGCACATTTTCTCAATGGAAACGAGGAATAAAATCTACTATTGTTTTATAAAAGTTATACAGAGTCAGCCTCTCTCTCTCTCTGTGATGTATTTTAAAAAACTGAGGTGCAGTATGCCGAATGGTTAGAGTAAGAGTGTCTCAGTTTAAATGCCAGTTGTTTCACTTATTAGCTTGATAAACGAAAAATCTTTTAATTTCCTCCTGAGCTTTTATATATGGTTAAAAAAAAAAAATCAGCAGCCAGGTGTGGTGGCACACTACTATAGTTACAGCTACTTGGGAAGCTGAGGCAGGAGAATCACAAGTTAGAAGCCAGCCTGGGAAATACAGAAAGACTGTCTCAAAAAACAATGAAACAACCAAACAATAATTTTTTTTTAAAAAGGAAAGAAAAAGATAATTGTAGCATTTATTTAATAAAGTTATCAAGAGTAAGAATTAAATGAGATGATTTTATACACTTAGTTCCTGCCACACAGGAAGGCCTTAGTAAGGGATGCCATTAAACTACCTTCTTAAATGATGAATATTTGGAGAAAATGAGCCTAAAAGGCCAACTTTAAAGGTTGGGATTTCATAAGTCTCTCATGACTCAATATAATGAAACACAAATAATACGGAAGGAGAGGAAGCTCTGAAGAGGTAGAGAAACAGTGTCATTCTCTTACAAAGAACTGTTACTGTGAATCTAGAGAGCCATAGAGTTCTTGATATCATTGGACTACAGACAATATATATCTAGCCTTTGGTCTTCAGCAGTATACATTGATATGGCTTGTTGCTTGACTGGTTTTGGATATTTATCATGCTGGGTATTTTCTGAGTTTTCTGGATCTGGTTTGGTGTCTACCCTAATTCTGTGAAATTCTTGACCTCCTAAAGAAAATTCAAATATTTTCTCAGCCTCATTCTCTTTTACATCTGGAATTCCAATTTACCATGTGTTAGAACATTTGATATGAAGGTGGCTGAGATTTTCAGAGACAGTCTTGATTTCAGATTGCCTCAGTTTTCAGCCTGAAAATATGGTCACCCTAGATTTCACCCAACTTTTCTTAGTTGTCATTTTAGGTTCATGTTTCTCAGAAATTTGAATAGTGGTGTACATATATATTCTAATGTCCATGAGTTACCAAAGGAGCTTGGTACAGATGTGTATTTCATGGACTGATATTCTGACTTGATGGATCTGGGGTAAGCTCTTTACCAAGCACCCTGTATAAGGCTGAGACAGTTCATCCAGGGATTCTACTTAGAGAAATGTCACTCAACAAATCAGTTACTTTTTCTACTTGTGGCATTCTTATAAACTCTATAAGACTAATGGTCCTGTTTTTGAATCTGTACTTGCATCCATCTGTTTTGAATCTGCACTTTCATTCATCATAAAATTATTTTTAGTTCATAAACAGACTGATCCTACAACTCTACTAAGTGGTTGACATTAAAAGCACCTACTATACCATGTGTTGGCACAGATGAATTTGAATTATCACGTCAAAGTGTAAACTGTAATAATCACTTTGAAAATATCTGGGGTAGGCTTAGACCTGGCAATTTCATTTCTGAGTAGAGAAATAAACGTTCACTTCTACCAAAAGACATCTACAAAAATATTCATGACCACTTTACTGAAAATAATTCAATGGCCTTCACAATGGAATAGACACTTTAAGATATGGTCACACAATAGAATACTGTTCAACACCGAAAAACCAAAAACTACAGTTACACTCAACCATATGTATAAATCTCACAGAGAAAATACTGAGTGGAAAAAAGCCAGACACAAAAAGAACTACATAAATATGGGACCAGCAGTTGGTATAATGGCTATGTAGCTGGACTCCCATGTAGTCAACTGTGGTTCGAGTCCTGGCCTGGAGGCTTAAACTCACACCAGGCATGTGTACATCTGTGCCCAAGATTCCAAGAGGAGAATGGAGGAGAAGGGATTGTGGCGTGGCCATCCCCCTTGGGGGGTGATTTCTCACTTCCTGTCTGTCTCTGTCTTTCTGGAGAGCGCACACACCCTATAGCAAAAACTTCTCCCTCCCCCCCCCCAAAAAAAAGCACATAAATAAACAAAATTCATCTATGGTGACAGACGTTAGACTAGTGGTTAACTTTGAAGATATCAATGGGGAGAGAGAACAGAGGAGCCCTGCTGGCATTCTAGAAATATTTCATGTCCTGATCTAAGTGAGGTATATGGACGTGTACGTGTAAAAATGTATTGACCTGTACAATTAAGATTTTATACCTTAATGCATATAAATTACACCAGAAAAAATATGTAAGGGGTAAAAAGAAGGGAGGGAAAAAAGGAGGAGGGAGACAAAATAAAGGAAAGAACCCATTTTGTCCTGAACTTTGAAAATTAGGGGGGAATTCCTTTTGATTCCTTGCCACTCATGATTTCACAGACATTCTTAAGTCCTTTCTCTGCTATCATATTTTCAAACTTATAAAAAAAGCCTCGGTGGAGATGATATTTTCTGTAATAAATATTAACAGCAGATAGAAATCATATGTACAAATAGATAACAAGGAAAATCTTGTTGACTTCTTCTTGGTTTTCTCTTTCTGATCAGTCATAGAAAAATATTTTCCATGGAGCAGTACAAGGTTCAATGACATCAGGTGGCTGATGAATGTTGGTGGAACTAGGTTATATAAACTAGGTTGAATCCAAACTATTAATATTTATTTTCCTCTGACTACAAAAGAGAATGTCTCAAACAGGAGAAATACATAAAAATCTTACTTGAATGCCTACTTCTAATATTTCTTATGAAGACACCAGTTAAACACTGCATTTTTTATTGTGGTAAAAAACATGTAATTTAGCACCTTAACCAATTTTAAGTGTACAACTCAGTAGTGTAAGCTATATTCACATTGTTGTGTAATGGATTTCTAGAACTTTTTTTTTTTTTTTTTTTTTTGAGAGGTTTTTGCTATAGGGCGCGTGCACTCGCCAGACAGAGAGAGACAGAGACAGAAAGCGAGAAATCACCCCCCAGAGGGGAAGGTCAAGCCGCAATCCCTTCTCCTCCATTCTCCTCTCGGGATTTTGGGCACGCACGCACACGTGCCTGGTGTGAGTTTTAAGCCACCGGGCCCGGGACGCGAACCGCGGTCGACTACGTGGGAATCCAGCGACATAGCCATTACGCTAACTGCTGGTTCCCGATTTCTAGAACTTCTTAATCCTGCAACATTGAAACTCTATACCCACTGAATAATAACTCCCCTTTCTCATTCTCCTACACTCTGGCAACCACCATTCTACTTCTTATATCCATGAGTTGAACTACACTAAATACTGTGTAAAGGTCAAATCGTGCAGTATGTTTTGATGACTGGCTTATTTGATTCAGCATGATTTTAAGATCATCCATGCTGTACCAAATAACTGGATCTGCTTCTTTATAAGGTTGAGTAATATCCCATGGTGAGTGGGTGAGTGCATATATGTGTATATACACATTTTCTTTATCCAGTCACCCATCAATGGACATTTCAGTTATTTCTACCTCTTAGATTTTGTAATACTTCAATAAACATGGGTGGGCAACTGTCTCCTCAAAGTTCTAGTTTTAGTTCCTTTAATATAAAATCAGTAGAGGGACTGCCATATTATGTAGTAATTCTATTTTTAATTCAAGGAATCACCATATCGGCCTCCATAGAGGCCACACTATTTTATATTCTCAACTATACACAAGAGTTCCAGTTTCTCCACATCCTTGCCAACATTTGTTATTTTTTGATGCTTTGATAGTGGCCATCTTAATGGCTATGAGGTGATATCCATTATGGTTCTGGTTTACATTTCTCTAATGATTAGTGATATTGAGTGTCTCTTCATATGGTTTTAACACTGCATTCTTAAGGAAAATAAATCACAAAATGATCAAATAAATATAGGGGAGGAAAATGTTGAATACCAAAGGTGGTCAGCCCTATATTTCTGTATTCATTAGTTGGGATAGTGTGTGGGCAAATGTCTTAGCCTTTATACAATCAGTTATTTAATTAGGTTCTTGGCAAAAAATATAGAACACCAATTTGTGAGGATAAACTCCATTTCTAAGGGCAAACACAAATTGCAGGTATCCCTGGAGCTAAGGAACAGCTTTAATTTTTGGTAAAACTTGTGAATCCACAGCTTTCTGATCAACCTTGCGCTGCTCTAAAATCTTGTATTTCTCCTTCTCTGTGTTGAAGATCTCTTCCCGGCGTCTGGTTTCCACAGTTTCTTTTTCTTGAAGTAAGCACCAGTAAGGTGCTTTGGGTTTCTGCTTTGCTAATATAAATTTTTGTGGAGATGGCAATGACAAATTTCTGGTGTGTTCTACGCAGTGGAACTCAATTGAAGACCAGCGGTCCAGTTACACGTAGCAAGCCACTGCTCAGTTGCTTCAGGAAAACCACTGTCTTGCTTCTGTGGCGTCCAGTGAGGATGATCAGAATAGTCCCAGGAGCGATGCTGGCTCGCAGCTTTCTCACTTGATGACTGAAGGGTTATTTTTTACAGTGGCTCAGCAGCTTTCGAGGCACATCTTCAGTAGGATAATACCTAGGTATTTTGCGCAGTTTAACCACCTGGGTACCACCATTTTTGTCTCCACCAACTGGTTTTGTGACAGTCGCAAGAACCTTCTCCTTCTTTTTCTTTTCGATCCTGGATTTAGTGGCCGAGTATTTCCTCTTGTGGCCTTCCTGGAATACATGGCAGACCGGGAGTATCTGCTGATGCCCCGGACTAGGACAGGGTTTCTCCCACTGCAGTGGGGCTTCCCCTTCTTGGGCTTTTTAGCCTTGGGGTCACCCTTTTTAACCTTGCCACTGGCATCAGCTTTCTTGGTTTCAAGTTTCTTCTCCTTTGTATCCTGGTTCTCAGCTCTTTCACTTGCCATCTTGTATAACGGAAAAGAACTGTCTTAACCTTTTTTTTTCTTTTTGAAAATAGTTAAGTAGGAATCTTCTCCTCCTTAAAAAGTGTTGCTGGAAGGACATATGATAAGATGGGTACTGGTTGATTTTTTGGTGATACCTTCCTATTACCCTTTCCAGATCATTATTACTCTGTTCTTATCAAAGAGATTGTTTTCCTCTGGTGTTCATGCCATCCTACCATTGCATTTTTACCCCTTCTTTTCATTACCAATCGTCTCCATCCTCATCTCATCTCCTGAGGAAAATGGATTACAGTATCAATTTTATCACAAATCTTACCCTCTATCATACAAATAAACCCCTTATTTAATTATTATTTTACTTTAACCACTCACTTGCATAGCTATATTGTATACACATCTTTTGTTCTCAAGTCTATAAATTTCCTTCTGGGTTCATGTTCTCAGTCCAATCCTATACCAGAGTCCCTTGATATTATCTTCAAAATCAGTGTTTCTTGTCATGGACAAATTCAGCGTCTCTTATGCTGCAAAAGGCCAGCGAAACATCTACAAAATGTTGCACTGACCCATCATCTTCTCAGTCTAACACATCACTGGAGAGGTGTTCCAGCCTGTGGATGATTGCCAATAAAAGTTAAGTCATGGTCCCATCTTCATCTGGACCCTCAGACCTGCCCAACTATTCCTTCTTTGAGTCTCTTCTCAATTCCATCATTACCAGATTCTTCAGCATCTCCCTATACAACAGCTAACCATCGCACCGTCAGAGAGAAGAATTTTGTTTCGCAGAGAAGATTGGGTGTTGTGGAAGAGAACTCCTTCAACTTTTCTGTCCTAATATCAACCAACAAATTCTGCTTTGGGATGGAGGCAGTCAAGAGTTGTCAAATTTTACATCCCCAAAAAAAGATTTTAGAAGAACCAGTCTGTTATCTTGGTTCTTCCAACTTAAGAAGCTGTTTTGTAGCAAATCTTGTCCAAAAAAGTGCCATTAACATTACATTTTCTACGCTAACTGCTTTCAGTGTTAAAAACACCACACCATTAATTACTGATTTAAGAGAAATCCATGCATTTAATCATCAATGATTCTTTGATTTCAGAAAAAAGATCAAAAGGCCATAGGGGTTCAAAGGAACATAGGTAAAGCCTATGAGTCAGAATTTTTAAATTTATTCTCAGAATGGTTACTGATTGTCTATGCGGCCTTCAGAAAATAAAGAAAAAAGAAAATTCAACTCATTTTGCCTGAACTCTCCCATTAAAAATAATAAGAATACATTAATACTGCTAACTCAACTTAGCTTTTTGGTAAAGAAAATTAAATTATTTATAAGGCTGTTATGAAATGTAAAACCCAAGATAAAGTCACAAATAGGAAGGGTGGAATAGTAGGAACAACTGTTAATTTTCAGTGATACAGAAATGTAATTTTTCAAATCAGACTCCAGTGGGAATGCATTTTATAGGAAAATAAATCCTAATCTTCCACAATGTTTTGACTAGATCACTGAAAAGAAGAATTTTTGAGAATGACTGAGATTTTATGATTTCCTTTTTATCACAGACTGACTTAATTCTTTATTCAACAAATATTTTTTAAAATTAACATAAATACATTTAATGTCCTCTAAGTGAACCTCTTTCATTATGGTGTGTGTTTGTACACGAGGGTGGTGTGCCAGATGATTCAATAGGGTATGTAAGAAAATGTTGGAATGTATTTTCATATTTATTTTTATCTAAAAAATTAAAAATGTATTAGGTAGAAGGTTATGAGGTATCTAAAGTATTCCTAAGAAAAAAAGTGAATATTTTACAGGTTTGAAGAGATAGTCATGGGCTCGCACTTACTAGCCCCTGAAGAGTGTACTGGGACATGCTATTTACGTGGCCTGGTTAGGTGGATTTATAGTTTGGAACATTTAGATTTAACTAACCTAATTCACATAAAACAGATAAGGAATTAAAACAGTTCTTGTAAACCAATAAGAAGATGAAACTAGAATGTTTTGCTCCAAAGAAAAAGCATTTAATTAGCTACAACGTGTACATTAGTGTATCAATAATGTACCATTCTGACAAATGACCCCTGAATTCAAAATTATCAAGAAAGACTAATTTAAATATATATTTATAAGTCACTGTTGTGGCACTGACTTTGAGAGTAGGTGGTGGACAAAAGATGGAAAGATTTCAAGGAGGCTTTCAGCAAGAAAACTGGGGAAAATGTTATCAAAAAGTAAGAAACTATGTTTGGAAGCCGGAGGACAGTAGGATTAACAGTGGTGTACATTTTAGAAATACTACTGCATGTAGTGCTGTAGAAAAGGTACAATGTACTAGTGACTGGAAGAATCTGGCCAAGTAAATTTATAGAAGAATATAAAAAAATTCTTTTCTTTTCTTTTCTTTTTCTTTCTTTCTTTTCTTTCTTTTTTTTTTTTTATTAAGAGATATTTTTGTTGTAGTGTGCATGCACTCCCTGGAGAGAGTGAGAAAGAGACAGAGACAGAAAGCAAGAAATCAACCCCAGGGAGGATGGCCATGCCATAATCCCTTCTCCCTCCATTTCCTCTTGGGATTTTGAGCACACATACACACCTGCCTGGAGTGAGTTTCAAGCCTCTGGGTCTAGGACTTGAATTGTGGTCAGCCATGTGAAAGTCTAGCAATGTAACCATTATGCCATTTGCTGGCCCCTCAAAAGTTACTTTTAATTCTTTCCTATATCACAGGAAAATATAGATTAGTTAAAAAAAAGTAAAGTTAGGCAAAATAATAAGGGAGCCAATACTTGCTTAGTTCAAAAATAAAACTATCTCAACTCTGGCAACTCCCAGCAGAACATTATCAAAGTAAGAAAGGGTATAAAGGCACAAAGATCAAATCCAGGATGTTGTAAGAAAGATACGGTCTCATGGTAAATGTGGACCTACGGTGTGGCTATAAAAACTACTTGTAACATCTCAGAAGATCTGAGGTGGTGTGTCATTGATCATTTTAGCTTTTTAAAAAATCATAGGAATTTTCAGAACATGCCTTACAGATTCTCTATGTTAAAAAATAGGTCTTTAAAAAGTCTTAACAGCATAGTCCCACAGCAGTCTCACAGGGACCTATAATAGAGAAAGATATACTTCAAAGAATTTTTGCATGCATTTTGTCTAATAGAGTTCCAATAAGATTTCTAGAAAACCCACAACATTTTTAAGAGAATTGTGTTGGCACAATATACTGACAGTTTGGACTAAGAGAGTCAGATACATAAATAAAATGACTGTATTCCCAAAGTTCTATGGCCTAGAACATGTGGAGACAATTACTCAGCTGCAGACTTTGGCTATTTCTTACAGTGAAGAAAAAGTGACTCAAATGATGAACCATTCTACAACAGGGACAGGCAAACGACTACCCATGGTTCAAACCTGGATGGTGGCCTGGTTTTATATGTCTAGTGAGCTAGAAATTTTTCAGTTAAAAAAATTAAGATTCAATAGAAACCGTATGTGTGGCAAACAAAACCTAAATATGAATAATTATAATCTAGAACTTTATAGAAGTAGTTTACTGACCTATACTCAGAGGGTATAGCCAAGAAACCTAGAAGATCATTCCCAAGGAACAGTAATGGATCCTGATCATGTAGCTAATAGCATGGGCCTGACTAAATTTCAAAACTGATAGGGGCTTGGATCTACTGTGATTAACTTATGCCTGTTCCATCATTTTACGTTGGAAGGCAGATAATTAGTCTTTTTAGTTCACTGTTATTGAGATCAAAAGCAACCATACTCAAGGGATGGCGACTTAGGAATACCATCTGAATCTGCATCTTTTTTTTTTTTCCCTTTTTGGAGAGGTTTTTGCTATAGGGCATGTACGCTCGCCATTAAGACAGAGAGAGAGACAGAAAGTGAGAAATCACCCCCTGGGGGGATAGCCATGCCACAATCCCTTCTCCTCCATTCTCCTCTTGGGTTCTTGGGCACTCACTTGGTGTGAGTTTAAGTCACCAGGTCCAGGACTCAAACCACGGTGGACTACATGGGAGTCCAGCGACATAGCTATGATTATAACTGCTGATCCCAATCCTACATATTTGTAATAGCCTAGCTTAAATTCTACACACCTAGAATCAACCAAGATCATGCCATCACATGATGGCCCTACCTCTGGTTTCTTTTAAAATGTGTTTTCTGTATAAGTGTATTGACACTTATTTATGAGATCTATAGATACTAGTCAACTTATTTTTGTATTTATTTTCTTCTTCTTATATTTATGCTATTGAGCAGCTGAGCTCACTGGAGACACAAGAGAAAGAAAAGTGAGAAATCATTCTCCAGGAGGGATGGCCATGACACAATCCCTTCCTTCTCCTGAGATTTTGGGCATGCATGCAAACATGCCCAGTGTGGGTTTCAAGCCACTGGTACCAGGACTTGAACTACAGTTTTCCATGTGGGAGTGCAGCACTGCAACCACCATACCACCTGCTGGCCCCCTAATTACATTTTAAGACCTCTGAAGGGAGGTATCTTGTGTCAGACTACTTCTCATCCCTCATTCCAGGTCTGGTGGCACTGAGCCCAATTCATATACGTACTAGATGTTCAACAAATATAGGAAGAAGGCAAAGAATTAAACATAGCTTTTGAAATGGTCTTAGGCAGAGACAACAGAATGCACATTTTATAATGCTGCTTATAGTAATTTTCTATTACTTCAGATTTGAAAGAATAATAGAACTCTTTATGAAAGATAATTGAGCAATTTGGTGCAGGGTCAGGGGGTGGGAGGGAAATCTGCTGAAATCGCGAATGTTTTCAGTGAATCAGAGTCTTTGTGGGTAAAAAGGTATTAAACAATTGCTGTCAGGCTTGACTATCTGCCAACTAACTGATCATAACGGCATAGCAATATTTCCCAACGTGGAGGTTTTGCAAGTCATTAGTAAACTGTGCAACAACTACCAGGTGTTTGGTTAAAGCATGCTTAAATAGTTTGCAAATATTTATATTCCATAGAAACCCTCCCACTGTATTTAGAGAGTTGAAACAGACGAAACATTTTGCTTTAAAACGATTACATTTCTAATGAAAGGGCATCATGTTTTCAAGAATCATAAAGAGAAGTGTTACTCTAAATCTTTTTGTCTCAATTCCTCCCCACACTGGCCTAAAGTTACCTCTGAGGATAAGAAGAGGCTGAATTAGAGCAGTCACCTTCCCAAAATCACATTTTAGTGACAATGTACCATATCCATTTTTTTTTTTTAAAGGTGAAACAGTAAATAACTTTCAGCATCTATTGGGAGTAAAAAGTCTTTTATACAAAATCTATTCCAATTTCTCCTGCAAGGTCAGGTAAACATATTTATGAATTTATCATTCCCCTCACTTTTGAAAAAGGAGTATTTGAGTAGGACTTACCCATCCTTACATCCAGAAATTTAAATGAGGCTAAATATTTATTATACCACTGAAATAGTGTTAAAGGTGCAGGTTTGGGTGGTTGGGTGGGGAATTCCTTTGGAGATTTATTAAAGGATGAGAGTAATCTCTTTCACACTAGCCATAACACTGGCATCGCCATGTGGTATTCTGAGATGGTAGATTTGAACAACCTTATTCGCAAAGAATGTTCTAATTAACAGTACATGTGCAAAGAACTGTTAATTTTTTCCTCTCTTAGCGAGGACACTGACCAGATAGGCCACTCCCACAAAATGCCCCAATTGCATCTTAAAGGGGAGTATCCTACAGTTAGCTTGTGTGGAAGCGCCCCCTAGAGGAACTCAAAACAACCGCAGAACGTAACTAAAGTAACATCACCAGCTCCCGTCCTTCAGAAAAAAAGCTAAATATTTCTGTAGGACAAAAGAAAGAAATCCTTCACAGACACTTCTGCAAAAGACCATTTTACAACCTTTCTTTGCCTCCATCCAAGATCTTTTATTACTTACCTGGCATCTAAACATGAACTAAGACACATAAAGTCCTATACTGCCATACTCAGCTGTCAAAGCCAGGACCAACTTGAGGAGAAAAACCATCATTAAAAAGTTAGAGATGGGGACCAGCAGATGGTGTAACAGTTACATCGCTAGATTCTCATGCAGTTGACCGCAATTGAATCCCAAACCTGGTGGCTTAAAACTCATGCTGAGTGCACATGTATGCATGTATAAAGCCCTGAGAGGAGAATGGAGGAAAAAGGAATTGTGGCATGGCCATCCCCCATAGGGGGTGATTTCTCCCTTTCTGTCTCTCTGTTTCTCTCTGCCTCTTTGGGGAGTGCACGCGCCCTATAGCAAAAATCACTAAAACCCAAAACAACAACAACAAAACTTAGAGGTAACCCTGTTCTAAAGTGTGAGTGTGTAGCCTGCTACCAACCCTTATTTGCTTTATATCCTGAAAATGACATATGGGGGAAAATAGGTACATCTTGACAAAAGGTTATATTTGATTAGAAGAAAAATTGACTAATGGAGAACTCAGAGATCCTGCCTTTTTTTTTTTTTTCCCCTTAAAGAACATACCACAAAGTTAACTCAAAGTTCATTTAAAAGAATTAGAAGATTTCCTTTCTTCTTTGATCTTCAGAAACCATTCTCCTCTACCACAGGCTGGATTCTTTTCCAGATATGTCTTAAGAGTGAGCTAACCAATCTGCCCACACAAGTCAAATAAGCAAACCCATAGGCACATTCCACCCATAGAAGTGGCAACTCACACGTTGAGATCTGCAGGCTATGGGTTCCGTACAACACTGAAGAGAAGGCTTCTTCAGACTAACAGTGCCTGAGGCCTCAGAGGACTCTAAGGAGTCTTCCTTAGAGTCGTCTCAATGTTCTCATTTATCTAATATGGTTTTCTCCTTTGTCCCATGTCCCAAGTTCTTGGAAATATTTCCCACAGTGCAGTGAAGAACAGACATCAATGCTTGGTGTTATGAAAGGAGGCTAGGGTTTTCCTTTTTATCAGATTAGGGAAGCTTGGTTCCAATAATGCCTTAATGGTTCCTACTGAAATGGATCAAGGAGGCAGTTGACAATATGTACTATTCATCTAAATCACAGTACGATGGCCTTAGTGCTGGAGGAAAGGAAAAACAGAAATGTTATTTGAGTGATGAACTTCATCATTATATTAATTCTAACTGTATTAACTATTACTATTAACCATATTATAATAAACTAATCAGATCATGGAAAAAATTGAGGCTAAGAAGCATTAAGATTTTTTTTCCAGGGTCTATTTCTCAAATTCTGGCAAAGGATAATCAATGACGCTACATTTTTACTTAGTGTATCTGTAACAGGCCCTAGGGAGTCAGCTGGAATCAAGAGACTCTTTAAACTTGTACAGAATCAAATAACAAAGACTTGGTTTCATCTAAAGTAACATTTGGCCGGTTGAATTGACTGCTGTAGCTGCCAAACTTCCAGATCGAAAGAACTGTCCTCTGTGAAAATGAAACCATTTAGTGGGATTCCGTTTCCTTCATTTGGGTTTGATGAGCCTGACCAGTAAGTACCAATGATAATCAGCATGATGAAATCAGAGGATAATCTCCAAACCCCATTTAACCTCATTTAGCTCTCCTAAGCTTGTTTTCCCTCAGTATCCCCATTCATCTCTCTCTCCTTTTTTTTCACTCTGCAAATACATGTATTTGAAGGGTAATATATGTATATTTGTGATTATGTAATACAAAATCTGATTCTGATGATTCAATTAACTTTTCATATGTTGATTTTTTCAAAGTGTTTCCAGATTTTCAAAAAATTTTTGTCATTTGACCAAACTTCAAAAAACTGCAGCAGACCAAAGTTTCTAAATGTCATACTTGGAGTTTTTTAAAACGAGGCTAAGCAGAATTAGGCTAATGAAGAGATGCTATGAACATGTTGTGTTTGCTCTAAAAGAATATCCAGTCTCCCAAAGAAACAGGAATAGAGTTCGTTCTCTCTCTCTCTTTCTTTTTTTTTTAAGAGAGATTGTTGCTATAGGAAGTGTATACTTGCCAGAGAGACAGAAAGACAGAAAGCAAGAACTCACCCCCCCCATGGATGATGGCCACAATGAAATCCCCTCTCCTCCATACTCCTCTTGGGATCTTGGGTATGCACACACACATGCCTGAAGTGAGTTCCAAGCTGCTGGGTCAGGGACTCAAGCTGTGGTCGACTACGTGGGAGTCCAGCAATGTGACCATTACGCCATCTGCTGGTCCCTAGAGTTCCTTCTTTAAAGGAGGAGCCCAATCTCTTTCTCAGCATTATTTGGGTCTCATTTCTACTAGAGCTGGTCATCTAGTAACAGCTCTGCAAATGTTTATTGAGTAAATTAATGAAGACTAATTTAAAGATAATTAAACAATTAGTAGATAATGAATAATTTGTAAATTAGCGATTGATAATAAATTACAAATTATTTCATCAGTAAATAATTAAACTTCAATAGAGATAATGATACAATATTCAGTTATATAAATATCCAGAATAAAAAAAAATAGTTTCCTTATAAATTAAGGGTCAAAAACACAGAACTTTTATAACAAAAAGAAGTGTTATTATTTTCATGGAATGTAAGATATAAATGGGTACTGAAACAAAATGAGATAAATTAGTGAGCAGTGCAATTACCATGCTGCCCTGCATAATAACTATTATTAACAACGATTTCTTTAACATTCAATTGCTGAATGCCCAATTCAGAATCTTACAGTTAAAACATACTTGAGAGGTTTTCTATTCAAACTCCATTGTTTTGTAGATGAGGACTTTGGGCCCCATTTCAGATGTCTGACCTGCTCAGGTATATGTGACTGGTGTAGAACTGTCTTCCTTCCGAGTAGTTCATTCTGGTTCTTCCTCTATCCCTACCCTTTTGACAGCCATTAACTTACTCCCTATTTCTTCAGTGTCTTGTATGTATTGACTCTGTACACGAAGCCAATTTTGTGGATTCTGAGATAGATAGTGGGTCTCAAATAAATGAGGGTATACTTGCAACATATATCCATTTATTTGGTTTAGTTCTGCCATGTGAGAGGGAGACAGACAGACAGACAGAGAGAGAGAGAGACAAAGAGAAAGGGAGGGAGAAACAGGTATGTCTCACCAGGGTATTCTCACTACAGTCCACCCAACATCAGCCAGCCAGGATCCCAGGATCTCCGGCCTGTGCACACACACCTGGCAAACTCAGAGAGGTCTGGATTAGCTACACCACTGCCTGGCCTCACCTCTACTTAAGACTATAAAGTTTCAAAACAGGAACTAAACTATGGATTTGCCTTCTGAACATGGCTTGACTTCATCCTTAGTGGTTTATGTAACAATCATTTCTATTGATACTGCTTGCAACAATCAAAGTAGAACTGTCTGTAGGTTCAATTTACTTCCTAGTCTTCGTTTTTAAATACACTAAGAAAATCCGACTCAAATGTATGTATGTAGTTGGATGTGATAGAGAGGGAGGGAGACAGATTGCAAAAACTTCCCCCCAAAAAGCCAGCCAGTTTCTCAAACAAAAAGCAAGACAAATGACAAGGATAATTTTCCCAGCCAGGAAATGCTTTTGCCACTCTATCATCCAATACATGATCAAAGAGAAACATCAGTAAATTGTTAAGTTTTTTCCATCGTTTCTAGTCTCTACGATATTTTGCTAATTATGGCAAAACATGATTGGTATAATTTTTATTTCCTTTCTTTTTCTAATTAAAGGTAACATATTCTATCGGTGAAGAATAGCCTCAGCATTAAATAATCTTGAAAGCCTATGTTTGGGATATATATATTCTTAATTCTAGAGCTCTGAATCTCCTGGACAAACTTCTTGGTGTCAAAAGACTTTTCCAATAGTTTGCATGTCAATGGTATAGAAAGCTCTATACTAGCCAAGAAAGATTGTGCTAAGCATGTAATTAACAAAGGCAAAATGATGGGAGCAAGGAATTTTCCATGGATTAGAGGAAGAAAAAAAGAAAAGATTAGCCTTAGATGTCAGAGGAGCGAAGTGCTGCCATCTACTGGCTGTGTGGGCTGGATCTGTATTTATTTATTTTTTGTTAACATCTCTGATCTTCAGTGTCCTTACCAGACGAGAAATTCAAACTAATATTCTATCAACAGGAAGTTAGTTAATAAACTGTGAAATATTACTTTATTCATTTCAAGCATGATACAAGTATCCATTGGAAAAGTAACAAGTAACAAAACCTGTGAGATGCTGGGGATAGCCTCAGAATTGTTAACTATACATGCTCAGAAAACTACGGAGTAAAAAAGTGGCCTCCCTTTTGTATTCTACAGTGGCACGTTTCCTCTCTGCATCCAGCTATCACCTCATCCTGGACTGTGTCGTCTCCAAATACTGGGAGTTTTTGACTCAAAGTTATTTTGCAGAGGTAAGTACATCTCGTCCCCCTTTATGTGGTCATGGGATCATCACTGCGCATGTATTGCTGAATGGGAGATGTGGGGTGAAGATGCTTCTGGAATGACTACAGGAGTCCCTATTTCCCCCTCTAGAGAAGTCTCACCACCCCCTGAAAGATTTATAACAGAGGACACTGGGGCAACACGTGACCTTTTGAAACTGCTCGGTCTGCTCTGCCCTGGAAGGAATTCTAATGTTCTCCTGTCTTATGTTACCTGCTGTCTACAAACCACTGGGGAAAGACACTGAAAATTTAATGAATTTAAGAAAAGCTGTGCAAGCTTCTCTTTTGGAGGAGTCTTGGGGAAGGAGGAGGAAGACAGGAAGAAAACATTCCAAGAAATTACACTGCCCCCAAGGGTGGCATCTACAGAGGACAGTGACAGGTTCTTGGAGATATATGGCTCTTTTCTGGTGTTCATTTACCTACAGGGCTGGTTTCACTACTGTGATTGGCCAAGACACTAGCAAAGGTGAAAGGAACGGATCAATATCAGACATACAAATGCTAGAGAAAGAAAATTGTGATTCTTAACAGCTGTGGCCCACTGACACGCGATGAAAAGGTCTTGGGGTGTTGTTTTGCATGTGCCGCTGTGCATGTGTATGCATGTACGTGCAAAGACACATTTGAGGATGAGGAAGAAAAATATAGACTAAAATTTAAAAATCTAGGACATGGACAGAGTTAGGAAAGCAGGGCAGGGTGTTGAACGGACACGCAAGGGAGACCAGACATACAGCTTATCTGGAAAGTAGACATATACATACTATCCGGAGAATGACTACAAAGAAAATGTTTGCACTTAACAAATGACGCAGAAATGCATTCACAATATATTAAGTGGAAAAGGGAAGGCTATGCCACTCTTGAAGGTATTGCGCCATTCTTAGAAATAAATGTGTCCAGGGAACCAGCAGTTAACATAATGGCTATGTCGCTGGACTCCCACGTAGTCGACCGCAGTTCGTGTCCTGGACCCGGTGGCTTAAAACTCACGCTGGGCGCGTGTGCGTGCGTGTCCAAGATCCCAAGAGGAGAATGGAGGAGAAGGGATTATGGCGTGACCATCCCCCCTGGGGGGTGATTTCTCGCTTTCTGTCTCTCTGTCTCTCTCTGTCTGGCGAGCGCACACGCCCTATAGCGAAAAAACTTTTCAAAAAGAAAAAAATGTGTCCAGAGAAAACCACCTGGAATGATGCACATAAAAATGTCTGGGCCCAGCTGCAGTAGTGCAGACGGTAGGATGCTGCTGTGTCAGTGATCCTGGCTAGGTAGAAAGCTAGTGGGGGGTCGTGGCATGGGAAGGCCCTGTCAAGGTTTCATTCCTTCTTTCCTTCCTCTCCTACTCAATCTTTGATTAAATAAAAAATGTGTGTGTGTGTGTGTGTGTGTGTGTGTGTGCGCACACACGCACGTGCCCACTACAGAGCATGAGTGCTTGCCAGAGAGCTACAGAGAGAAAGAGAAGAGAAAACACTCTTCTCCATGGTGAATGGTCACAACGCAATCTCCTCTCCTTCATCTGTCTCTCCGGATTCTGGGCACTCACACATGCGTGCCTGGCATGCTTCATAAGACACCATGACAGGACTTGAACTGCACAGTTGGCCAGGTAGGATCTGACCACCTTATCTACTAGGCTATGGAGTTGGTCCAATTTTTATTTTTATATTTCTAGAGGGTACATGCACTTGCCAGACAGAGAGAAGAATGGAGAGACAAAACCCCTAAAAAGGCATGGTCAGACTATAATCTTTTACCTCTATTTCTCCATCACATTAGGATTTTCATCACACATGCATAGGCACCTGGTGTGTTTCTCAAGCCACCAGGGCTGAGATTTAAACTGTGGTCAGTCATGTGGGATTTAGATGCCAGTGCTTAACCACTGCAGCATGGGACTGGCCCAGTAAATACATTTTTTTTTTTTTTTGAGAGGTTTTTGCTATAGGGCACGTGCGCTTGCCAGAAAGAGAGAGAGACAGAGAGAGAGACAGAAAGTGAGAAATCACCCCACGGGGGGGTGGCCATGTCGCAGTCCCTTCTCCTCCGTTTTCCTCTCGGGATCTTGGGCACGCACGCACATGCACCCGGCGTGAGTTTAAGCCGCCAGGTCCAGAACTCGAACCGTGATCAACTATATGGGAGTCCAGCAACATAGCCATTATGCTTACTGCTGGTCCCATTTTAAAACCTACTGGTATAAGTGATTGTTCATAGATGTTAGAATTAGGATGAAATTTTCCTTTTTTTTTGGTGCAGTTTATAATTTTCTCCATTTGTAGTATGCACTTTAAAAAACTGTGCCTTTTAAATTTATTTCATAAATATCACTGAGAAAACAGATTTAGGCAAAGGGAGGAAGATGCTAGAATGAGGATTGGCAAACTAGAGCCTGTGAGCCAAATCTGGCTTGCCACTTGTTTTCATAAATAAAGTTTTATTGGAACACAGCCACCTCATTCATCTCCATACTGGAAATGGGAAATGTAGTAGTTGTGACAAAGACCATATGGCCTGCAAAGCCAAATGGCCCAATCTGGCCCTTTATAGAAAAAGTCTGCCAACCCTGGTTTAGAAGAGTCCTTCCCCTAAAAGGGGGTTATACATTGCACCTTACTAGCTGTGTGAATTTGTAAGTCATCACCTCTAGGATTCGGTTTCCCCATATGTAAAAACATGAGTATATATCTTTAAGTCATTAAGAAAATTAAAGGAGCTAATGCATAAAAGTGCTACACAGTGTATTTGGTATGATGAATTTTAATAAATGTTGTATTTCTACTTATTATCTACTTCTTTTAAAATAAGGTATTCAACCAATATAACAAGCCTAACAAAAATTTCACTTCTGTTGGTCAAAATTGTTTAATATTGGCAATTTGACATGGTTCAATATAGCCATGTTTTAGCTACTCACTGTTCTCATTTCTTCTGTTTTAAGTGGAAGTGATTTCTGGGATAGTATCAGTCATTGTCATCAAGGAGGTTTTTGGGTTAAATTGCCATGAAGGGCTAGAAAGCAAAACCTATCTTTGTTGTACCCAAATATAGACACTGGGATGTTTAAAACCATATGCTCTATCTGTACTGCACCTTGTTACGTGTGAGACCCAGGCAACTGAGCACCCGACGTACCTGGGGTGTGACACATTCTGTGCCTCTCCCCTGCTGCCCATGCAGAAGATTCTCAGATAAAGGCTGTATTTCTACAGTATTCCTGACTCTCACGTTTCAGTGGACCCAGTGAGACTCCACAACACTGTGACAGTTACGCTTGGCACTGTGCAGAGTTCCAGATACAGTCTGCCAAAACATACTGGGAAGCCCTGACCAAAGGGAGTAAGGGACTGAGGATAATGCAAAAATTAGGAGAGTCTGTCGATCAAGTACACTTAAAAGATAGCATTTTGGGGCTTAGCAAAGATACGTCTAGTTCTATTAAAAAGTACAATGGGGCTTCTCCAAGAATGAGACAGGAAGACAGACTTGAACATCAATGATATGTAATTATAAGAAGATGTAGATAGGAAAGTATAGGAATGAGCTTCAATAAAAAGAAATAAATCAGGCAACTGAAGGACTAATCAAAGTATTCTTATTAACAGAAATGAAGAAAGACTTTAAGTTTAGTGCTCAGACTGTCAAAGGAAGAACAAACTTGATTTAATCCAATCAACACTTACGATATGCCTGTTTTATTGCAGGCGCCGTGTTAACACAGCTAGAGATTGTAAAATAAATCAGGCACTATTTCTATCCTAAAGAGTTTTTGGGTTTGTTAGAGGAAGATAAATATGTAACCAAATAACTTTAATATCATGTGACAAGTGTTATAATATTGACAATACTAGTTTGTCATTCATTCATTGCACAAAATGTGAAAAAAAAAAAAAAACAAAAAACAACAGAATAGAAAAATCAATTCTGCTTAAAGAGATCCAGGGAGGGTAGGGAGGAGGAGAATAATTTGAGTTGAACCTTAAAAAACATGTCTGACTGGGACCAGCAGTTAGCGTAATGGCTATGTCACTGGACTCCCATGTAGTCGACCATGGCTAGAGTCCTGGACCCGGTGGCTTAAACTCATGCCGGGCGTGTGTGCCCAAGATCCCAAAGGAGAATGGAGGAGAAGGGATTGCGGCGTGGCCATCCTCCCTGGGGGGTGATTTCTCACTTTCTGTCTCTCTGTCTCTCTCTGTCTTTCTGCTGAGCACCACATGTACCCTATAGTAAAAACTTCTCCAAAAAAAGAAAACAAAACAAAACAAAACAAAACAAAAAACAAAAAAACCCATGTCTGACTGTGGTTTTGAGTTCCAGACCTGATAGCTTTATTTTCTCACTTTCTTTTTCTTTCTCTCTGGTCAAATTAAAAAACAAAAAAATTAAATAAAGTTAAATAATTCTTTAAAAAGAAAAAAAAAGAGTTCACAAGGTGGAGATTGGGACAAGAATGAGAATAAGGAGTTGCAGTTCTAAGACGTGATGGACAGGAGGAATGACTAAAAACGAAGCTGAGGAATGCTATGAAGGGCCTCATATGCCATGCTTAAGAATGTGGATGCATTCAGCAGGTGTGACATCTCTATAGGCAGGAAGTGACCTGGTCACACCTGATTTGAAAGGATAAAAGAATAGACGCTTTCCTAGAGAGTCACAAGGCAGGATAGTAGGAATAAGGAGGTAGTGTCATTCAGGTAAGCCTCAGAACACAAAAGGACAACAGTGAGAATAGAGAGGAGGGCACGAGGGGATGAAAACTGGATGGAGCTTGTCTCCAAACTAAAATGCAAAAAAGTAGAGGCAGAAAGTCTGGAGAATCAAGGAGAGGGAAAAGCTGATTAGCACAGTTCTGGTGTAGAAGGTGTGAGGGACAACAGTTAGAAAGCATACAGGTCTGGTCGTTTGCCTTGGGAGATACTATGTCTTCTCAAACATAAAGGTAGCAGGTAAGAAGGGGTAAAAATGCAGATAACCCTACAGGGAGGTATATCAGAGAAATTCAGTCATTGGTCTCTTCTCTTAGATGAGAGGCTAGAGGCTTTGTGGAAAGGGGCCTCGGTATGAAACCATCCTTGAAGACTGAGAAAGAATGAGCTGCAGATAGGTAAAAGAATTATCTAATAGCTTAAGGATCTACCTAGACCAACCACTCATATATTGGTGATGTGTCTCATCAGACCATATATTTCATTTTTACCAATAGAGCTTTGAGTTTGTCACTCCACTCATCATTAATCATGTCATATCGTTAATGGGTATTGAATGACACCCTAGGGAGGAAAATCTAATGTCCGTAGTCTAGCCCTTAAAGCCTTCTGCAATGCAGCTCTCAACCTACTCCCCTGACCTATCTTCACATCCCTCACTTTTCTCTCCTCGGGACTGAGAAATCCAAATGCCTTCAAGGCTCAGATGGGCAACACAAGGATGTGAAGCAGCAAGGTCTGCAGCAACAGGGAGTTTGAGTTCATGGTTCAAAAGGGGTTATATTTTCTTTCAAATTCTCTGAGACCCAAACAAAATAGGTACACATAACTTGACATTTTAGAGGCTTTACCTTTATCTTTGGGGAATTTTCTAAAATTTTATGCAGGATAAATTCAGCCTCCTCTCAACAGACTTCCCAATCAACCAGGCTCATAGAGAGTAATTCTTACTCATGAATTCTACAACCCCCATATTTATTTTCTATATCACCTACTTACACTTATAAGATATCTTGCATAGTGTACAGGTCAAAACACAAATAATCTTGAATTGAGATCCCCCTAGCTTAAATCTTAACTTTGTTGTCTATAATGAATGACTTAAAAAAAAAAAAAAGCTAAAAGTTATCTATGCTCTCTAAGCTTCATTTCATTATAGAACAGGAATAATAACACCACCATCACCTACCTTACAGAGTTACTGTGAAGATAAAATTAAACAATGAATGTATGCAAAATACTTGCTGGGATGCCTGGTGTGAAAACAGCCATTTTTTTTTTTTTTTTTTAGGCCCAGACTCTGTGTTGCAGTGGTAGCACACTGGACCGCAGAACTGGAAGCCACATGCCGACCACAGTTAACATCCTCTCCCCACCTGGCCTGGAAACACTCTGGGCATGTATGCACATGACCAGGACTCTGGAGGGCTGGTGACCGGAGGAAGGGGTCATGACATGACTGAGTCCTGCAGCAGGTGTGCCCTCCTTCACTCTTGTTCAAGCATAAACTCTATTATAAATTTTTAAAACAGAAAAAAAAAATTAAATGCATATTGTACTTAAAAAAAAATTGCCAGCTGGTATGTGCACATGCCAGAAAAAATCAAAGAGAGAGAAAAAGTACTCCTCTATGGGGCATAGTCATGCTTCAATCCCTTCTGCTTCATTTCTCCATCTTGTTAGGATTTGGGGTATGCATGCCTATATGCCTGGCATGTTTTCCAAACCACTAGCACTGGAATTTGAAAAGAAGATAGTCATGCAAGATCTGGCTCCCTTAAACACTAGGCAGTGTTATATATATCCTTAAAATGCATATTTCATATGCTTTTCTTATTTATTTATTGAGAGACAGAGACTCTTGAAGAGTCTTGCCATATGCAATTCTTCCTCTAGGATTTCCAGCCAGTAGGGTAATGGGTGTGGCCAGCAAATTCAGGTCAATGCAGGACCCAAACCTGTGGCCTTCCTATACAGTTGCAGTATCTCACAACAGTACTCTACCCACCTGCACTACTGCGAGTAGGCCTCAGTAAAGATTTCTAAAGTATGTGACTTACTCCAATATGACGCTAATTTAGAGAAGGGCAAGAATCATCTCTTCTGAATCCTTCATATCCTGAGCTACTTGAGAAATGTCTTGGAAGCAGTCAATGCTAAGTGCAGGTTAGGGAGATGGTTGATGTAGACAACAATCGTTATTACTCCAAAGTTGTATTTTGCCTCTGGGCAAGACAAAATATTGGTGGACTGGGGAAATTGCAGTGATTAGTGGGTCTAGGATCGTAATTGGGAAATTAAGATACTTTTTAATAATGAAAACAAAAACTACACACACACACACACACACACACACTAGGGAACTTCAAAAAGATTATAGAAAAAATAGAATTAAAGTAAAAACTTACTATTCAAAAATACTGACTCATACATAATTTTATAATACACATTTCCTATGAATATTTTGAAGCTACACATAATACACACACACATGTTGGATTGTCAGAAAAGTCATGATACATTTTTGCATAGAAAAACAAAAATACGTTATGACTTTTTCGATGACCCAATATTTTCATAATTCTTTACCATTTATAAAGTGCTTTGCTTCTCATAAACCTTTGTGTGGAGTTTGTACAACTAAAGATCAAAAATAATAATAAATACTAACTTTAGAAAGTGTACATTATTATATTTTAGAGAAAGGGAAACAGAGGCTTGGAGAGGTTAAATAAACTTAGCCAAGTCACACACAGTGAAAGATCAATGGAATGGATTCTCACCAGTCCACTCTTTCTCTAATCTTTCATATCTATCAAATACATAGGAACTTAATAATGACATTATCTTAAAATTAACATGGAAATTGAAAAACAAGTTTATTGAGAATCTCAAGAAACATGGCAGTTCTAACATACTGCCCTCAAATGATGTTAGCCAAGACCTCTTGAAGTCAGTTGTATTTCATCAAAACAGAGTCAGAAATTTCATCATCAGTCCCACAGGTGTGGACTTCAGTGCCCTCCGTCAGTAACATCAGGCATCAGGCTTATCGCCATAAACAATGTCATCTGAAGAAACAGTCACTGGTCCAATTAGCTGATTGCCTCCAAAAGGCCTAATTTCTACTTCTCCCATAGTTCCAGGGATTCTGCCCATGCAACCCCTGACTTGGTAAGGAGGAGAATTTTGACTTGACAGGAGAGAGCATATGGCGTGTTATCAAAGAAGACATGGGAGCAAAAACAAAGGAAGGTACAAGGTCCCCTATTTTTCAGTCTGACTACAGTACTTTCCAAAAATATACAAAGCAAGCTGACAGAGTAATTAACTAACAAGTCATCAGTAAAGAAGGAATAAAATGGAAACGAGATAAAAAGCACATAGGAATTGATCAAAACACATATGATGCTTAACTGCCTTAATTTTTTCCAAAAGGTAAAATACTCAGCATTCAACATATAAGCCAAGGATGTCGGCCTTCTGTCATATCTGATTTAGCATCATGTGACATTCTCATAGGGGACTAGTGAAGGAGAAAAAAGGCAGGAACAAGAGGAACAATTGGGTCTGGCCAAAGGTGAGGGTGTAGGGTCAAGACCATTACTATAAAACCTTCATTCTGCTCTTGGAATTTGGATGAAAAAACATGTTCACTACTGGGTCTTACTCACTTTGATTGCTTCTTTGTGTGAGTGAGTGGGGTCTTTGATGGCATCTCACTGTGTCACAAACTTCCTATATCATCTTCTTGCATGGCTTGGATAACAGACGTGCACCATAGTGCCCAGCTTTCTAGGGTGGGCTGGGAATCAAACTGGGCCTCTCATGTGACCTCCACTTGGCAGGCAGCAGTTTCCATATGCCCTACCACAGGTGAGCCTCTGATTACTTCTAAGTGAAGCATCCTTCTGGACTTTTCATAAAAATAGGTCTGTTGTTCTCCTATCGGAATGAGACTTTGCTTTGAATGTTTTCTAATACAAAAGCTGCATGCTCTGCTACAAATAGACTTAGCTCCTGGGTCTCTATTCCCATGAAAAACAGCATAGGGAAGGAAGTCCCTTTAGTGAGACATTGCAGAACCAATGATATAGATACAATCTCTATTAGCACAGTGCTCGGTGATCCTTAACTGCTTATCAATTCACTAGATACAGACCGATAATGATAGGTAATATCTGTAACCTACTACAATGTGCCAGGCATGGTTCTAAGCATTCTCCAGATTATAACTTCCTGATCCTCCCAAGAAACCTGTGTGAGAAGAGTCCTGCTGATGGTAAGGACTCAGTGCCTTTGAGATGTCCACTGAATTCAGAGCTTCCCTTCCTCATCAGTAACAGCTTGCAAGATTGATGGGCACTAATTCTTTTTATTTTTTTTTTAACTAATTTATTTTTTTTGGAGAGGTTTTGCTATAGGGCGTGTGCGCTTGCCAGAAAGACACAGAGAGACAGAAAGTGAGAAATCACCTCCCAGGGGGGATGGCCACACCACAGTCCCTTCTCCTCCATTTACCTCTCAGGATCTTGGGCACGCACGCACACGCGCGTGGCATGTGTTTAGGCCACCGGGTCCAGGACTCGAACCACAGTCGACTACATGGGAGTCCAGTGACATAGCCATTATGCCAACTGCTGGTCCCAATGATGAGCACTAATTATTAAACACTGAACAGTTCCAGGCACAGTTCTGGGTATTCCTGCTCACAGCGGACATAGTTCTCAGCAGAACATCTTGCACATAGAAAGCCTAAGAAACAATAGGCTTAATAATTGAGAAACAATGATTAAACAATAGGCTTAATAATTGAGTAACAATGATTAAAATGCCAGGCATTTTCTAAAGCCTGACTTCTCCACAGTAAGACTATTTCTTCTGTTTAGTTCTCTGATCTGTGAAACATAGTGAATCTATGGTCACTTTCACTCTCCTATCAAACATTATCACTAATATTAAATAAATTCTGCATTTCTAATATGGATCAGTGTCTCTTGGAGCAGTAGTTTCCTTATGCTAGCCTACAAAGCATGGTGTTCTGTGATGATGGTGAGAGAAATGAAAGCAATGCTTTTTTTTTCTTAAAGCAAAATTTATTCCATTTTTTAAATTGTGAGATTTTGGTGCTAAAATTCCTTTGATTTATGAAATGATGCTGAGAGTTTTCAATGAAAAATTCTAATTGGTAAAATACAAAGGTGGCAACCATATGTCATTTACAAAAATAGTTTCTGAAATTTAACTTATCTGCGAAATCCAGGTCTGCAATGCAAAGGTATAGACTCAGACAAGCAGAATCTCACAAGGACAAGAAAGCTATTCTTTTGTCAGCAGTATTCTTTCAACAACTGACAAAACTATGCCTTTCTTTATAAGAATGCTTTGGTAATTTTAGATCATTTTTTCAATGAAAAAAAATGCATATGCAGTGGATTTTTTAAAAATCAATCTTACTCTATATAACTATTATAGATAAATACAAAACCTTATCTATTCATCCACTTTTAATCTAAATGCTTTAGCCAATATGGAAAGTTATAAAATAACATTTTCATTTATTCTTTTACTCTTTTTTCCCTTTTTTTGGAGGTTTTCGCTATAGGGTGCGTGTGCTCGCCAGAAAGACAGAGAGAGACAGAGAGAGAGAAAGCGAGAAATAACTCCCCAGGGGGGGATGGCCATGCCACAATCCCTTCTCCTCCATTCTCCTCTTGGGATCTTGGGCAGGCACACACGCGCGCCCGATGTGAGTTTAAGCCGCTGGGTCTGGGACTTGAACCGCGGTAGACTACACGGGAGTCCAGCGACATAGCCATTACACTAACTGCTGGTCCCTTCTTTTACTTTTTAAAACTTGCTAAAGGTATGTGTGTTTTCCAGAGAGAAAGAGAGAGAGAGAGAGAGAGAGAGAGAGAGAGAGAGAAAGAGAGAATACCCCCCTTGGGGAATAGTCTTGCTGCAATCTTTTCTCCTCCATTTTTCCCTCCTTTCAGAATTTTGGGCACACATACACACACACATGGACTGTTTCTCAAGCTACAAGTCTCAGGATTTGAAATGCACAGTTGTTCATGTGGGATCCAGATCGTGTAACCAACAGGCCAAGAGCTAGCTCCATATTTTCCTTTTAAAAGCAGGTTGTCATTTTTGAAAAATTTGGAAAGCATATATGTTCTTCAAAATCAACTTTTTTGAGATGCAACTGACATCAACAAACCTCACATATTTGAATTACCAAATATAAAATGACTTTTTTTTTTTTGGAGAGGTTTTCGCTATAGGGCGCGTGCACTCACCAGACAGACAGAGAGAGACAGAAAGCAAGAAATCACCCCCCAGGGGGGATGGTCACGCTGCAATCCCTTCTCCTCCATTCTCCTCTCGGGATCTTGGGCACGCACACACACGTGCCCGGCGTGAATTCTAAGCCACCGGGTCCGGGACGCGAACCGTGGTCGACTACGTGGGAGTCCAGTGACATAGCCATTACGCTAACTGCTGGTTCCCTAAAATGACTTTTTGACAAAGATAGAAATCATTTTTATATTTTTTGGAGAGTACTTTGCCTTTCTTTATACTCAAACTTACCTTCTTACCCTGTCTCCTCCCATCTCTAAGCAACCACTTTCTGATTGCTATTACTACAGGTTACTCTCATCTGTTCAAGAATTTCATAAGGTTCGAATCACACAGAATGTGCTCTTCTGTGTTCAGCGTGGTTCCCTGAGCACAATGTAAGATCCATCATACTACATGAATATGTAGTTAGTTCCTTTAATTATTCTTGAGAGAAATTTTTGCTGTAGGGTGCATGTGCTCACCGGAGAGACAGAGACAGAAAGACAGAAAGTGAGAAATCACCCCCCCCCCACCACCACCAGGAGGCATGCCACACTGCATGCAATCCCTTCTCCTCCATTCTCTTCTCAGGATTTTGGGCATGCACACACATGTGCCTAGCATGGGTTTCAAGACGCTGGGTCCAGGATTCAAACTGTAGTTGACTATGTGGGAGTCCAGCACCTTAATCACTATACCCCCTGTTGGCCCCTGGTTCCTTTACATTGAGTAGTAGTTTTGGCATGAATATAACCCAATTTGTATATTCATTTTCTTCTTGATAGACATAAAGGTTTAGAATTTTTAGCTATTTTAAGTAAAGCTCCTTTGAATATTATGTGTACTATAAATTTTATTGGCCAGTGTTTTTATTTTTCTTGGGTAAACACCTCAGAGTAGAACTACAGAATCATCTCATAGTTTCTGGTTAACTTTATTTAAAAAATTTTTTTTCAATCATTTTTATTACTATAGGTTTTTGTTTGTTTCTGTATACATTTTAGAATCAACGTGTTCATTTTTATAAAAAAAGTCTTGAGATTTCAATGGAGATTGTAATAAATCTATTTATATATCACTATGATAGTGGACAAGATTTTGACATTAAGCCTTCTAATCCAAAACTGTGGTATATATCACCATTTATTTAGATTTGTAATATCTTCCCAGCAATATTTTGCAGTTCTGTGTATTCTTGCATATATTAGGTTGTTAGGAAAGTCATGACATATTTTTTCTAAGTTTTCTATGCAAAAATGCATCCTGACTTTCCTGACAACCCAATATTTAGTTTTTACATATTAATCTGTAGTCGGTATACTTGTGAAATCACAGTATTACTTCTAGGAGGATTTATTTTCTTTGCAGTTTCTTAGGGTTTTTAAAATAAAATGTCATCTAGGAATAAAAAGTTGTATTTCTTCTTTCCCAATCTTTACACTTTTAATTCTTTTCCTTATTTCACTGACCAGGGTTCTCAGTACAATATGTAATAAAAGGAGACAGAGCATATATCCTCGCTTTGTTTTGGACTGTAGAGAAAAAAGCGTTTGGCCTTTCACCAGTAAGGATGATGTTAGCTCTAAGTTTATGATACATGTTCTTTATCAGAAGTTTTCTTTCATTCCGAGTTTTCTCAATTGTAGCAAGAATAGATGCTGAATTTTGTCAAAGGCTTTTTCTGCGTCTATAGAGAAGAATGCGTGTTCTGCTCTTGGATGAAGTGCTCTTTCTATAGACGCCAGTAGGGTCAGGTTGACTGATAATGCCTTTGGGCCATCAGTATCTTTATTAGTTTCCTCTTCACTCTATGAAGTAGAGAGAGTTTAAGTTTACCACGCAAACAGTGGATTTATTTCTCCTTTGAATTCTGTCACTGTTTGTCTTAGGAATTTTGATGCTCCGTTAGATGCAAATGTTTGTCCTTAAGTCATTCTGTTCTCCTTTATCCTCTTTTCCCTTTCTTGCTTTGTAGACTGCTTTATCTCAACTTAATATAGCTACACAAGCTTTCTTTAGACTCTATTAGCTCCTATACCTTACTTTTAACCAGTCTTTAGTTTTTTTTATTTTTTTTTTAAGGTTTTTGTCATAGGGTGTGTGCACTTGCCAGAGACAGACGAAGGGGGGGGGGCGTGGAAGTGGCAGGGATGGCCATGCTATAATTTTCTCTTCCATTCTTCTCTTGGGATCTTGAGCACACATACACATGCACACAGCATGATTTTCAAGCTGCTGGGTCTGGGACTCAAATTGCAATCAGCCATGTCGGGTTAAGGTCCAGCACCTTAACCACTATGCCACATGCTGGCTCCTGAAGTGTTTCTATGGACAGCATGCAGTTAGCTCTGATCTCCCTAATCTGACAGATTTGACTCTTTCCCCCTCTTTATTCATGATAGAGAGTGGGAAACACGGGCTCTGTAGGGGGTCTAGTCGCACTGCAGTCCTCTTCCTCCACTCCTCCTGTGCATGTTTCTGGAGTATTTGAGGCTGACTGGGCCTTCAAACCAAGGTCATCAGGGAGAATCCAGGTTCACTTTATTTTTTAATCTGCGACAGGCCTCATGTGTTCACCGTATAGAGAGGGAGAGAACGTGAGAAAGTACCTCCTTCCCTCCCACTTTCATTTCATTCATTTCAAGGGAATGGCCCCACGGCAATCCCTTTCTGAAGGGAATTTTTGAGTATGCACACACGTGTCTGGTGTGTTCCTCGAGCTGCTGGGTTCAGGATTAAAACCCACAGTTAGACATTTTAGATCCAGTCACCTTAACCACAATGCCTCCTGTGGGTCCTGGAGTCTGGGTATTCTGAAGCAGTGCATCACCACTGTGCCATGGAGCCAGTCCTAATTTCTGTCTTTTAACTACAGTATTAGGTCTATTCACATTTAAGGTAATTATTGATATAACTGAATTAAAATCTACCATCTTTATAATTCTTTTCTATTCAATGCTGGTTTTTTTTTTTTTTTCCTGCCTTTTCTGATTTTAAATGAGCATAAGACATTTTATCTTCTCCTTATCATTTCACCTTAAAGACTTTAGTGGTTTCTCTAGAGTTAATTATATATTTTAAAATAATACAAGTTCATCTTCAAATAACACTATTTACATGTAGCACAGTTATCCACTCTGTATATGTTGTAACAGAGTATTTCCAATTCTCTTCCATCCTTTGTGACATTGATGTTATTTTACTCACCTATATGCTGTAAACCTCAATATACAGCTTGACCAGGGTGGTACATACTGCTAAGATGCCACTGCTCAGAGGCTGCAGCCACATGGGAGGCCCAGGTTTGATTCTTGGCTCAGCCTAAGTGGGCCAGGCATGTTGGTATATGCCTGTAGTCCTAGTTATCTGGCTGTTTAGATTGGGCCAGGAAATGAATCCAGGCCTCCCATGTGACCTTAGCTATTATAAAATGCACACTCCCCACTTTGTGCCATAGCTGATAGGCCCTCTTTCATTTTAGAAGGATAAGTTTTCTTGATGTAGAATTGCAATTTTTTCTTCTATCATAAAAAATATTCATCCTATTCTCTCAAGAGTTTTCTCACTAGGAGTCTCCTGGAATTCTTTTTCCCTCTACAGTTTTTTTTTTTTTTTTTTTTTTTTTTTTTTTTTTTTTTTTTTTTTTAATTTGGTTTCTTTCAAAATTTTGTCCTTTTTTGGGGGGGTGAAGTGGTCATTAAAATATGACATGCCTAAGTATGATTGTTCTGTTTATTCTGCTTAATGTTCTTTGAACTTGTGGGATCTATGGATGGACATTATCATTATAGAAAATTTCCAGTCATTACTACTTGAACTATTGGGTTGTTGGAAGAGTTAAAATGTATTTAAAACTGGGTCCATTCTACACTAGAGTTTCATTTTTGTTCCCCTATTATCCTGTACTCTCTTCCCTCCCTAAAACATCCCCAGACTATTTCCTCAAAGTCCTCCCCCTCACAGGCTAAACATACTATATTTATATGCACATATAATTTTTCCCTTAGTCTAGATTGGATTTGTGTGTGTTAGATTGGATTTGTGTGTGTGTGTTTGTGTGTGTGTGTAAGGACTTTCAGTTCTACATTGATAAGAGATACTGATCTTGTAACATCTTTGTCAAGTTTTGGAATCAGGGTTATTCTGTCCTCATAATATGAATTTGGAAGTGCTCCATTTCCCTCTAGTTTCTTTAAAGATTCGCAAAAACTTAGCATTCTTTCTTGACTGATTTCACTGGAAAAGGCTTCTATATCTGGTAGGGTATGTGTATTTGTGGTTCTGAGAAAAGATATTTATTGAAAGATAGGTACTTACTTAGATTTTTCTATTCCTTTTTAATTGCCAGAGGGTGTATGTGCTCACCAGAGAAAGTGAGTGAGCAAACACCCCACAATAGGGCATGATCACCCCACAATTCTTTCTTCTCCAGCCAGTGGGATTTTGAACATGCATGCGCGCGTGTGTGTGTGTGTGTGTGTGTGTGTGTGCATGTTTTAAGTGAGATTTTTGCTATAGGGCATGTGCACTTGCCAGAGAGAGAGAGACAGAGAGACAGAGAGACAGAAGGTGAGAAATCACCCCCTGGGAGGGTAGCCACGCCACAATCCTTTCTCCTCCCTTCCCCTCTTGGAATTTTGGGTACATACACATGCACCTGCTACGTGTTTTAAGTTGCTGGGTTTGAGACTCAAAACGTGGTCAACTACTTGAGAGTCCAGCAACATAACCATTACACCATCTGCTGGTTCCTCTTATGTGTTTTTTAAACCACAAGGACCAGGATTCAGACTGTAGTTGGCCATGTGAGATTTGGCTCCTTTAACCATCAGGCTATAGGGCCAACCCTTGATTCAGTTTTACATTATGCTTTTTATCTATTTCATATAAGCTTTTCAGTGTACCTGGCAAAAAACTGTTCAATAGTATTTTCAAGTCTTATAATTAGTGATAAATCACTTCTTTTTCTTATGTTTTTTTTTATTTTTTATTTTTTTCGGTCTAGCTAGCTTTTTGCTTTAAGTCAGTTTTCAAAGAACCAATTTTACCTTTGTAAATTTTCTCTGCTGCTTGGGTGTTGTTTCATTGATTTAAGATATTTTCAAATTTCTCTTGTGATTTTTTTTTAACTAATGTAGTTAAATTGGATATATGCAGGTACTTAAAAAATTCATGAAAAATGGTATTAAAGTACAAGATTATTTTCATGTAAAAGAGTGAAATCCATGCAATTTTTCATGAAATATACATTCCATGAACTTTTAGAAAAGCCTTTGAATGTTAAATGCTTCAGGTTTTCTTAACACATGTAGTATTCTTCTTGACACATGGTAAGGGCTATACGAATTTTAAAATAAATGAATTAACTATGATTTAACAGATAAATAAGTCGATGACGAGGCTAGAATGGAACTATTCGGAGATAAAGAAGGAAGACAGTGCAGCTAGATTAAAGAGGAGAAGATGAAGGTAACTGAAGAATAAATACCCAGAGGCTGTAAGGACGTCTGGTTAAAGCAAAGGCAGAAAGAAATAGCTATTTGCAGAAAGGAACAAGAGCATGTCTTTTGTTGTAGTTACTATGTTTATTCATTTCTCCTGTAATCCCAGAGACAGAAGAGAGCAACAGGGAGGCCCTAGCCACTTGATATGAGCTCATCAGGGACCCCTGACGAGCCTGCTGTGGGTGGGAGGAGAGACCACTCCAGTCCAAGCAGCACACAACAACATGAAAAGTAGTCTGCCACCTTACATTCTATGTATCTACCTCAACCTCCATCCACACTGGGAGCAGGAATGTTTGGATAAACAGGAATCAAATACCTGATGACAGGAGACTGGAAGAATTCTCTCCCCACAATGCCACTAGCAGTAAAAAGAAAGAAACTCCCTTTTGAAAACTTGAACCCAAAATTCCTACTGTGGATTTCACATTCCCACCAACAGTAGAGGAAGAAAATCTATACAGAGCTAACACATACCACAGGGAAGGGCATAAGCATACAGTAACAGAAACATACTCCATAGAAGTGGGAAGAATTGAGTATATTACCAGATTACTAAAAATCAAAGCAGAGCCTCAAGAAACAGGAGAAAACTAGGAAATACCTCCCTCTCAAGGGGACATAACTCCTTACCAATGATAGATAAAACACCAGAGATCACAGAAATGTCAGAAAAAGAATTCAGAATATTACTTGTAAAAAAAACTCAATGCAATGCAAGAGAATCCAGACAACCAATTCCAGGAGATGAGAAAATCCTTCCATGACAATGAAGGATGCACTCCATAAAGAGATACACACTGAAAAAGAAACAGAACTTCTGGAAATAAATAACATAATGCAGGAAATCAAAACCTCACTTGAAACTATCAACAGATTAGACCACACAGAAGAATGAATCTCTGCCTTGAACATAAAACCTTTGATTCAGTCCAAGCAACTTTTGAAAACAACAATCACTAAACATTAGGACAACATATGGGAAATCCTAGACACCATTAAACAGCTGAATATCCACATAATAGGTTTTCCAGAAGGTGAAGACAGAGGCAAAGGGATAGAAAAATCTCTTTCATAATTTATCAGCTGAAAACTTTCCAAATTTAGAGAGGCATGTGGATATCTAAAAGCAGAAAATACAAAGAACCCCAAATAGATACAACATAAGATCCTTTCCAAGGCATATCATAGCCAAATTGGGAAAAATCAAAGATAAAGACGATATTCTAAGGGTGGCAATATTCTAAGGAGTAACAAAAGTTCCTCCCTTTGGGACCAGCAGTTAGTGTAATGGCTATGTCGCTGGACTCCCATGTAGTCGACCGCGGTTCGTGTCCCAGACCTGGTTGCTTAAACTCACACCGGGCGCGTGTGCATGCGTGCCCAAGATCCCGAGAGGAGAATGGAGGAGAAAGGATTGCGGCGTGGCCATCACCCCTGGGGGGTGATTTCTCGCTTTCTGTCTCTCTGTCTCTGTCTTTCTGGCGAGCGCACATGCCCTATAGCAAAAACCTCTCAAAAAAAAAAAAAAGTTACTCCCTTAGACTAACATTGGACCTCTCAACTGAAACAATTCAGGCAAAGAAAGAATAGAAGGACATATTTAAAATGCAGAAAGAAAAACAATTTTAGCCAAGTACTGTACCCAGCAAAATAATCCTTCAAACGAGGAGAAATAAAATCATTTCCAGTTAAACAAAAACACTGAAAGAATTCATCAAAAGTAAACCAACTGTTCAGGAAATACTCAAGGGAATACTACACCAGGAAAATTGAAGGGAAAGAAATAGAAGAGAACAACTAGAAAAAAAGGGATAAATCCACACACATCGATAATAACATTGCATGTCAAGATTAAATTTCCCTACTAAAAGGCTAAAAATGCAGATTCAACTACTCTACACATAAGCAGGTTAAGGTCAAATTCACCATTTGATAGGAAGGTGTCGCCAGAGGTTTCAATTTATATAACCATTGCTCATTGTATAAAACTAGAAAACAAGAAAAGCCAAAAATGTTATAAGTAGTTGAGGTTTTTTTGGAAATGAATTTAAAGATGTCTGAAACCAAGAATGTCATAAAGCCTATAAATCACCAAATCACTGACTTTACCATGTCTTTGCTTTTGAACATCTTTCTAATTCTGTTTTTTGTTTTGTTGAGGGTTTATTTCTGTATGCACAGTACAGTACTATGGTCTTATAAAAATGCACAGTGAGTAAAAGTTTTCTTTTTCTATCTCTTCTCAATAAGCTATTGTTATGTACATTTTTACCTATCTCTAACTGGACCAATGATACCACAGATCTTTTCAGATTATTATAAACTCTCATCTCCCTCAGTCCTCTATGTGGAAATTACAAATTCTTTTTTCATTAACTATGTTAAGATTATCTTTATTTTCAAAAGTATATCCTCATTAGCTTATGATCTTGTGGTTGGCTGATTTTTAATCAATTTGTTTTTCTTTAGAACTGTATTTCACAGGAAAGAAAGTCATAGACAATTCAGTACATACTTTTAGCATCACTGGCAGAGAGAGTTTTAAATGTTTATAACATGATCTAATGTTAAATGTTGAAGGTTTTAAATATGGTAATAGTTTATTATATACTATATACATGCTTTTAAGACCACTCATTCTCCTTCAAAGATGTGTAATGATATTTAAATTATAAATTACAGTAATATTTTAAAAAAGTATATTTATTTCTTAAAAGAGACACACAGAAGGTACTCCAGACAAGGTCTTGTCATGCTCTGATCCTTTCCCCAGCCTTATAGCTAGCCAAGATCACAGGTGCTCCTGGTATGCTCGGGCTGACCTATGACCGAAACCCTAGGCTTCCTCGTATGACTCCAGCATCATACATTGGCACCCTACTTCCTGTATCACCACAGCTGGGCCAAGAGCATGTTTTCTCATTAAGAGAAAAAAGGAGCAGATAGATGGCACAGAAGGTAAAAAAAAAAAAAAAAAAAAGAAAAAATGCAGGGAAATCCCATCAGACAGTCTATACTGGCTCAGTGTAGCAGAAATGAAGACACCTACTAAAGATGAAAAAGGAACTTAAAAGGAGGCATTTTTGGGATACCAATCAAGTCCAGTGGGATGAAAAAAAAGATTGCAAGACAGCACTATGGCTCTGCTGAGGCCTGGCAGTAAGAGCCTGTAATGGGGCCAGTCATCGAGGACTTTCTTCAGCAACAATATTTAACCTGGGAACCTAAATAGGACCTAGCAGTGTGTTTTGGTCCAAATTCAGCATGAACTTTCTACCCAGAAGCTTTTTTTTTTTTTTTTTTTTTTTTTTTTTAAAGCAAGATTTTTGCTATAGGGCATGCAATCCCTTCTTCTCCATTCTCCTGTCAGGATTTGGGCACGCACGCACACATGCCTGGCATGAGTTTCAAGCCTCTGGGTCCAGGACTCGAACCATAGTAAGCCATGTGTGAGTCCAGCAATGTAACCATTACGCCATCTGCTGGACTCCTCTACTAATAAACTTTTTAAACTATCAACATCCTATGATAGGGCAGTCTTATCAAAGAGTATAATGGATACCTCCCTTCCTTTTCTGTGCAGTTACAGGTGGAATACCTAATCCAAATGAGAACTAAGGAAGGCTTTCCTAGCAGGTGATATCTAAACTCAAACCAGGAAGAAAATTGGGACTATCTAGGTGAAAAAGTAGGTTTGAGATGGTAGTGAGAACATGGGACTTAAAAGCCCTTTAAAATAGTTTAGCAGAGGGACCAGCAGTTGGTGAAATGGTTATGTCGCTGGACTCCCATGTAGTCGACAGTGTTTTGAGTTCTGGACCTGGTGGCTTAAACTCATGCTGGGCATATGTGCATGCATGGCCAAGATCCCGAAAGGAGAATGGAGGAGAAGGGATTGCAGCGTGGCCATCCCCCGGGAGATGATTTCTCTCTCTCTCTCTCTCTCTCTCTCTCTCTCTCTCTCTCTCTCTCTTTCCAGCCCCTATAGCAAAAATCTCTCAAAACAAAATAATGATAATTTAGCAAGCTCGCAGCTTAGAGTAGAAGAGAGTAAGAAAACCCAATGCCACAACCACTAATACCACCCAAAAATTCGAATATCTTGAACAGAAAAACAGACTGAAATATTTATCCTTAGAGTTCGTGAAATAAAGGAGGGTTGGTCATTTGGCAGGGATCTTAGAAAAGATACAGGAAGAGATATTTGGTTGAATTGTGAGTGGGTTACTCATTCCTTACACTTTCTACTCCTTTGTGCAGGATTTACCGAACTAATGCTCCTGGCCTCTCTCCTCCATCACCTCTGTTTGGTGCTTGCTCAGCCCAGGCCCAGTGTTTGACCTCTCCTGTGACCTGTGTGTCTAATGTCATCTTCCTTCTGCCATGTGTTAAAAGGGGCAGCTGTGCCAGTGACTGGGATACTTAATTTAGAGAAAAAAATATTCTTAGGAAATCAGTTGGTCTAAAGATCTAAATGACATTCCCCAAAAAGCTTTCTCAGGAATAAAGCTGACATTCTGATACCCATTTGTCTAACTCCTGTGTTTATTTCTTACAGAAAGAGGTAATACTTTCATTGAGCTCATAAAACCTTACATGATATTGAAAATTCCTTCCAACATTCAGAGGTCTATCATCTTGATCATCAAGAAAACCAAGTTCACATCCTCAGTTTAAAGAAGTGAGGGGGAACCAGCAGTTAGCGTAATGGCTATGTCGCTGGACTCCCACGTAGTCGACCGCGGTTTGCGTCCCGGACCCGGTGGCTTAAAACTCACGCTGGGCGCATGTGCGTGCGTGCCCAAGATCCCGAGAGGAGAATGGAGGAGAAGGGATTGCGGCGTGACCATCCCCCCTGGGGGGTGATTTCTCACTTTCTGTCTCTCTGTCTCTCTCTGTCTGTCTGGCGAGCGCACGCGCCCTATAGCGAAAACCTCTCCAAAAAAAAAAAAAAAAGAAAAAAAAAAAGAAAAGTGAGGAATGTTTTTTGAAAAGTTAGTAAGTAATCTCCCCATCAAAAGGGTTAAGAATGAAAACTAAAGGCTATTATTAGAAAATTAGTATATAAGAAACTAATGATGCCAAAAATTTTACTATGTAAATATAATACAATATTCAAGATTCAATAAAATGAATAGCACACTTCACAAGAAGAAATGCAACACAATACAAAGAAAAGTAGAACATAATATCCAGAGGGAAAAGCAATAAAGACAAGAAAATGAGCAGATGAGGCACTGTGGTTGTTAAATACGTCCACTTTTTATTTGGCTATGCTGGATTCTACTAAGTAGTATTCTCATAGGTATATCACATAGAGTAATTATTCCACTTCTTTTGACACTTGTTAACTACATACCCCACTGGTCCCCACGGGGAACTCTATAATGAAAGACTCAGAAGACAATAGCAGGAGGATAAAGGGGTAGAAGGGCTCAGAAAAACCAGCATTGAAGAGAACAATGTTAGCAAATGAACAGAACCATGTGCCAAAGGACTGAAAAAGACAAAGTGTCTTTCCCTTTATTCAATAGCATAAGCAAAACTGCCAGATTTCAAGGTGTCATATCTCAGCAGAATATTTTTTAAAGGAGAAAGAGGTAAAGATGGGTAAGGGTAGAAGCACAGAAAAGGATGGGAGGTATCCATTAATTTTGCAGACCATTTAGAAACACAACACTTAATATATACCGACGATCTACACTTTATGGTAGAGATTGAAATATTGGAGGACATAAAAGCAGTGAAAATAGCTATGGATGCTGAAGACCATGTGGAACGGGGTGGGAGAAAGGAAGAGTATAGGGAAGGATAGCAACAGAATAAACAGAGAGTCATGACATTAGTGGGACACAGAAATGGTTTATTACCTGTTGATGATAACATGTCTAGTATTCTCAACTGGACTGGTCTAAGAGGTATTTTATGTTGGGTACATTCTTTTTACAAGCAAAATGATATATAGTGATTGAATGTTTAAAAAATAATGAGAATAAAAATAATAATAATCTGGAAAAAATTATGAAAAGCTACTTGATGATGATGTGGATACTAATGTCTTTGTTTTGACTGATATGCGTGGTATTCCTTCTGGCAAAAGAAATGTCATACATTGTAAAGATATATGTGATTCAATGTAATATAAACAAGATGATAATAATAAAAACATTTTAAAAAAGAAACACAACAAACCAATATGGACCATTGGTAAGGGATTCTCACATGACTACTATTCATTCCTGTAGGCATATAAAGGACATCCATATTGTTCCAAGAGCCCTGGAAACCCTTTCTACATCCCAAGTAGCTTTTTAAAAGCATTTTATATTCTTGGGAGCTCTGAGTGCTTCACCCATGAAAATAAGTCTTTAAAATTGGCAGGGGAAAGAGCCCTTCACAGATGAAGGAGTTGAAGCCCAGCGAGGTGAGGCAACTTTAGCAACCACCGCAGGAATGGCACAGCCAGCAGCTGACATCTCCTCGAACCTGGAAAGATCCTTAACTACGCATGTAAGTGAATCTGAAAGGTGCCTATGAGCTTACACCTGGCCTTAGTAGAGCCTCTCCTCATCAGCATGCCAAGCCAGGCCTCAGAAAGCTCAGGAAAGATTCTTGCAAGCACAGGGAAAGAGACAAATTTCTTTCCTTCAAGCCTAATCTGATGATTTAAGTCTGTATATCCTAATGCCTCTCTGGTGTTCCAACCACCTTCTCCCTTTTTAAGATTGCTCTGCAGGGAGTTAACACTAGTGGCTTCTCTTCTGATTAAATACATATGCCACAAAATAGCAGGTGCCTCTGGACACAATAAAAGAAATTTTAATGGGAAATTTGCACAAGGTTCTGAACACCAGCGCGTTAAAATATATCTAAGGTTTTCTTAGACTTTGGAGCAGCTGAGGGGAAAATTTGTTTAGAATTTAATGTCCTTCAAACAAAGGCATAAGAAAAATGTTAATGCAGTGGAACTGTTTGTGAAAACAGAAACACAAAGGATTTTAACTATCGAGGTTAAAGGGTAGTGTTCAATAAAGGTTAAAATCATGACTCCCATATAAACACAAAAATAAACTCATGTATGAGATTTTAAGTTAACTCATTAATGAGGAGACTGGTATGATGTTACAACTATTATAGCTCAAAGGAGAATCCAAACAGCAGACACAATGAAAGATCAGTAAGACTGAAGTGAAATGAATGTGTAAATAAGAGGCAAAGGTTACCTTCTTCATGTGGCTAGGGAAGTCAGCTGAGTCTTCCTGGGACAGAATTTACATCAATAGACAAGAATTATGTTGTATTACTATCGGTTATCTACAATTTACAGAGTTGTACAATAGCTCCCTAGAATCAGAATTAGATGACATAAAATGGTGAACTATAGACAGTGAAAGACAAGCAGTTCAGAGCAGTCCGTGGAATTCAAGGTCCATTTAAATTTTAAAGGCCTGAGTAAATAGGAGCCTGAGATTTTAGTTATGCCTCACACTGATCATGGTTATTGCTGGAAAGACATGCTTTAGTTTGCAGTAAACCAACTGTGATGTTACAAAGGATTATAGATTTTATAACGTGATGTCCTCCTTTTTTATCCCAGTGAGTTCCTGATGCAAAGAATAAGCTATAGCCAATCAGTGGCCTGGCTTATTTTAAATGGACCAATGTAAACCCTTGAGGAGCAACTTGAAATCTCTTTTCTTCTTACTTTTTGTTAATTAGCTTTCTTGATGGGTGGTCCCTAGTTCACTGAGCACATGCCTGAGAAATCAGAGCTAGCTCCTGGTGATTCACCCTCAGCCCTGGCTCAAAGAAACCACTTTTATTTCACTTATTATGTTTTAGTTTTTTTTTTTTTTTAGGTTGACAAGACAGTGATGCATAGTTTTCCACAGAAGCACAAACGTTTTCCTACATGGATCACTGACTATCTTATTTACCTCTGTATTCCCAAAACCTGGTTACATGGTAGATGGTCCATAAATACACACTAAATGGATGAATAAATGTCGACTATGTATCAGGCATTAAGCTAAGCCCTTTACGTGTATCACCCTATTTTATCTTCCCAACAGCCCTTTAAGATAAATATTATTTTCACTCAACTGAAAAAAAACTAACTTGTGTGACATTATTACGTGTCAAAGGTTGGAGTGGAGGACAGAGGGGAGGATTTAACTATAATCAGAAGACTTTCTTTTTTCCATTTAACATATGTTCTTTTTATTTACTCCCACTAGATCATCAGCCTCTAAATCAAGAGATATTTATGATACACTGACAAAACATGTTTCTTTGATGAGCATGGTATTAGAGATCCCTGCTTTAAGAAAAATAAATGAACAGCAGAACTCAGGAAGATCTAAGCATAAGAGGCACATAAATAAACTTTCTTACGGCCTTGCAGATTAGCATAGGTAATTTACCAGCCCAGACTCATGTGTTTCCTTGTTCCTTTCTCAATATTCATGGTACTATCGTGATGAACTCAACACTGTGTTTGTGTGTTGTGAGGTTTTCACAGAAATAAGGACAGTGTTTAAGAAAATGGCGGCAGCTCACATTTATTGTATGCTTCCTGTGGCCAAAACTATTCTCACAGAACCACTATGGGAAAGGTACAATAGGTTGAATATTCCTTATCCAAGAACTAGAAGTGTTTTCAGTTTTCATTTTAGAGTATTTGCATATATTTAATGAGACATATTAGGAATGCAACCCAAGTCTAAACACAAGATTCATTATGTTTCATATACCTTATACACACAGTTTTAAGGTAATTTTATAGAATATTTTTGCATTGCAACTCATTGTGGGAGGTCAGGTACGGGATTTTCCACTTGTGGTGTCATGTTGTACTCAAATAGTTTTGGATTTTGGAGCATTTCAGGTTTTTGATTTTGGGATTATGAATACTCAACCTGTATTGTCATCTCCCTTCATAGCTAGAGAAGGCTGAAGTGCACCAAGCAACCTTTACAAGATCAAATAGGTGTGTTGCAGCTCTGGTCTTTGACCTGGAACTGAAACCTATACCCTGTCCTGTCCTAAGTCATAGTGCTGTCTGCACAGCCATTTGAGATTTCCTGTCTCATTGTTTTGATAGTTCTTTTTTTTTTTTTTTTTTTTTTTTTTTTTTTTTTTTTTTTTATAAACCTCACTGCATTGTTTAATCACAGCCTCTAAGGAAGGATATTGGGATTCTCAGTTTCTAGCCACCATAGGGCTGATAACTGCGCATGGTTTTAGTCCTGAAAGCTATTTTCTAGCCACCTGGCCCTGGTGATCATTTGGGTACTTTACATTCACCCTTCCAGAGGCAGGGGCTAGAGACAAGGGAACAGAGAGGTCTTTCGAGGCCTCAAATAGGTGAATGTCATAGAGATGTGGACCAGATGTTAATCTGAAATCATTCTCTCAGTTCCCCAAGTCCCCAAACAATTCCCCGCTTTTGCTTCTTGTCAGAAAATAGGCTGCCCTAACAGTACATTTTCCGACATCTTCAGCTGAATCTGGACGTGAATAGCAGCACAACGGTGGTATGGAGAAGGTATCAGTAAACAGTTGGCTTGTAGGTTTATCTATGTTATTTCACTTAATCTTCCTGACTCCCTGAGACAAGCAGTATTGTTATCTTTATTTCGGAGATGAGGAAATAAGGTTAAAGAACTCACCCAGGTGAAGTGCTTGCCCAAGATCCCAAGAAGGTTGGCATTCACCAATACCAGACGTGTTTTGTGGAGAACGAGCGAGTGACTGAAAGCAACATGACAACTGTTCGAAACATACCTCATTCCTACATCCCCTTTCTTCATGTCACATAGCAGAAAACCTTAGGACATGGTATCATGTACTCCGTAAGCAATGAAGCATGAGACCTTTATTTCTGAGGGGCGTAATGCCCATCCTCTTCAAACCGTTATAAATGCTTATCTTTCCCTCAGGGATACCTCATAATTCTCACCCCTAATAAAAGATAACATTGCTTTGAAATCAGATCATGAAAAAGGCTTTGCCATTACTATCACGCAGACATTAAGAAACATTAAGCAGTTCTTATCGGACGAAGGCTATCGTAATAAGGCAAATGGTTACTACCTAACTGATTGCTTTTAGGGGTGAAGTAACTGACCTTCTATGGACTCAAACTGAAATCTAGACATGTAGAATCTAAGCTAAGTGCCCATCCTACTTTTAGGATTTCAAGAATTTCCCCCAGGAGCTGTTAGCACTAACTGTGGAGGGAGAAGCGCATAAAAGAGCGTTTACACACTTAAGTCTCTCTCATTTGTTACCTCGGCTCGTATAGTTGGGCTTGTTTCTTATATGTTGAGACATGGTCAAATGATGAACTTGGTCAGCAGGAATCTATGATAATCTAGCTCAGCATTTTCAATATATTTAGTACTAGAATCCTTTCAAAAACCAAACCATGTTTTCTGTGGGATCTGAATATATAAAACATACATAGAGGGAGCTGCTTCAGTTAGCATACTCACTTGTACCCAAAGCCCACCTTCTGTCCCTCTGGCAGCCAAAGGTGCCATGGCATAGACTTTGAAAACCACCAACCAAGTCCCACTGTAGGAAAGTGAAGCTCCCAAAGTCCACAGTGGCTGATAGTAAACAGAATGTCTCACAGGTATCTGAAACAGCGCCCCTTTCAAAGTAAACCTGTGCCAGGAAGTTTCAGTAGGAAAATGCGGTTTCATGGAAGGGTATGGGAAAGGCCACCGTGAAGGGGAGGGAACGGGAGTGAAATATCTTGGATACTGCATACTTTACCAGTTATGTCATGCTGTTTGAATGACTCACTGTAGATCTGATACTGATTTGGACAATGTTTCTTCAACCACTTGCAGACATCCTGCTGGGTCCACAGAGCCACTGGTTTTGACAGCTTTACCGTCGCTGACTATAAATGAAGAAGAAAAAGAAGGTCTGTTAATGCCAGCCCCATGCCTACACAGGCAGTACTGTGGAAAGTCCTAGAGTGTGGTAAAGGCTACAGATTGGATTCTGTGAAGATAAATATCTGGTTCTTGTCTTCCTCCTAGCCTCTCAATACTGCTGAAAGCACAACGAAAAGGTCCAGATGGAGATGGCCAAGAAAACTATCTCAGTTATCATCTCTACTGGGAAAAATTCCTACGAGTCTCTAGGAAGTAGTGTTTTCTAAAACAGAAGGATAGGGTTGCTAAGCAATTAATTAAATTTTAGGGACAAAATAGTTGCCCCCAAGTGCTTTTCTCTCTATTCCAAGAAGATATTCATTCTTGCTGTCTCTGATGTCTCTAGGGTCTAGTACATCACTGGCCCAAGCAGAGGCTAATCCTTCTTTTAGAAATGAATGCAATAGGACTTAGATACCTGCAATATACAAAGTGCAAGTCTGCCTGGGGGCTCTGAACTTTGAGTGGCCCTGTAAAGCCTAGGAACATTAGTTATGTCACAGTGGGAAAGCAAAAAGTCAATTCTACCAGCATTGCAGGAATGGTAATCAGATAATGGGTTAGTTAGGTTTTATAAAGAAGCCAACTAGTCATGGGCTATTATACTCACTGGATTTTGGGGAAGTGTTTATGAGAAAAACAAACAAAAGCTCACAGGGGCATGAAAGGTCCAGCCTTTGGCAAATGGCAGATTACAAATACATTTATTAATTAAAAAGCATTGACTCTGCCAGATGCTGGTGGCCCTCCTAGATCCCAGGAATTTGGTTAAGGGTAAATAAAAGCTTCATGATCAGTAATTTGTATCATTTGGTATCAGTATTCGCCAGAAATGGAGGGTGATAGTATTAGTCACTGTCAAAGGATCTTGGCTGGTAAAACCTGGATTTAAACATCACTATCCTTGTCCTGAGGCCTTGCTTTCTTGCACATCTTTTTCTATCTTTCAGATTATGGCAAGGAGAGAACCTAAATTTGTACAGAGTGTGATACAATATCCAACACCTGCTAATGTGCTTTTTAAAAAAATTTTCTTTGACAAACAGAATGCACATTTCAGTCTTAAGAACTATCCATAGAAAGCAGTACATATAGCTTCTAATAATTATTCTGCTTTACATTTCTATTTAAGGACTTTTTCTTTGGGTGGCAGATAAATTATGGCAAAATAATTTTTTGGTGGTGTCTGGTTTGCTTTTCAAACAAATGAGTTAAAAAAATCAGTCAGCCAGTTTAAAAAAAAAAATTAAAACGGTAGTGCAGAAGGTGAGAGGATCATAGCAAAAATAGTATAATATCCAAGTGAGTCAAGTTTAGAAAGTATAGTGTTCAGGTGGGATTTAAAATATATATATATATATATATAAATAAATGTATATATATATATATATATATATATATATATATATATATTTTTTTTTTTTTTTTTTTTTTTTTTTTTTTTTTGAGAGGTTTTTGCTATAGGGCGCATGCACTTGCCAGAAAGACAGAGAGAGACAGAAAGACAGAAACCGAGAAATCAATCCCCAGGGGGGATGGTCACACCACAATCCCTTCTCCTCCATTCTCCTCTTGGGATCTTGGGCATGCACGCATACGCGCCCAGTGTGAGTTTAAGCCACTGGGTCCGGACTCGAACTGCGGTCGACTACATGGATTGCCAGTGACATAGCCATTACGCTAACTGCTGGTCCCTAAAAAATATATTGCTAATCGCATGATTCCTTAGGCCTTTACTTACAAGAATAATCACAAATAGTACTGTTCACTTTTTGCTTTATGTTGTAATAATTTCTTTTCAGTCTTAAGTGAATAAAAGTAGATTGTATGAGGCAACTTCAAAAAGTTTGTGGACAAAATGGAATTAAAATTCAAGATTTTTGGGGGCAAAAATTTTCTTGCAATCTATCCATAGCCTTCCCATAATGCACATTTCAATGAAAATTTTGCAGACCCCTTGTATTTTCCAAAATGATTTTATATGCGTACATACGCTCACATACACATTTGTACATACTCATATATATCCGTTTTTCATTCAGTATGACTGACATTCTATTTGGCATTGATATTCCCTCTAGTTGAATTTTGGCAGGATACAGGACTGTCCTAAGCAATGCAGTATAATGGAATCGATACCTTGTGATTTCTAAAACTAAGTCATAAAAAAAAACAAAACAAAACAAAAACCACACACAAAAAAAACACAGCTTCAGCCTGCCTCACACTCTCTGGTATTCACCTTTGGAATCCAGTTGCTATGTTGTGAAGAAGCCCAAGTCATATGAAGAAATCATGTGCTTTAGTGAATCCCATCTAAGGTCTTCGCTCACGGACACCACCAACCACCGAACAAATGAGTGAACAATGATTCCAGCCACCAGCCTTTGAATCTTACAGCTGAGGCTTCAGACACCACAACATAAGAGACCAGCCACTCTAACTGTCCCTGAGTGAATTCCTGACCTACATAATCCATGAGCATCCTAACCACTTATCTCAGACCACTGGCTTTTGGGGTAATTTGGTTTGCAAGCCTAGTAACTGGACGATTAGGTTATATGCCCAATGAGAATAGGAGCTGTTATAACTGTGATCCCCACAGTTCTTTACTTTTACCAGATGCTCTGATGTCCACAATGAATAAGTGAATGAATTAACGGAAGCAGACAATTTTCACTGAGCCAGTGTTCGCAAACTTGACTTTCCGCTTAATCAGCTGCGAATTTCAAGTCAAACCATTTTCCTTCTAACCTTTGTAAAATCACATGATTCCTTTCCTAATTCTGAGGAGAGAGAAAGAACTTGTAAATGGAGGGCATAAATGACTAAAGTTTTGTTGTTATTGTTGGTGTTTTTCTTTTTGCCCATCACTAATTTCTTTCCTTTGCGTGATTAGGAAACTAAAAGTTTAGACCTTTTAGCTAGAAATGCACTTACCACATTTCCCAAGTCAGCACCTCTGAATCTGGCTCTTTGCTGCTCTAAAATTTTTCCTCCAGATTAGCTGGATGAGTTTATAGCTGACACATCATTACCCTGAACTCTTACAAGTTTCCGGCAAGTAAAGCTAATCACATTTTTGGAAACTCTTATAAGCTAGTCATAAAGTGCTTTCAATTGGGAAGGGAAAGGCAGGAGGGTCAAGTTGCGTATACATCAACATAGTCAACTTTGTTCCTGGAAAGCCATTCTTAACCTTGTTCACTTCCTCGGAGAAACAGGGTCCTCAGCATCAACTGGGTTTAGGTGGAGATTTCACCCCAAATGCCAAGTCTACTCTGAGGGCAGCCTCATCTGCCCATCACGTACGTAGTTCCAAGTTTTTCTTTCATCGAAAAATCCCAAAGTTCTGAGGCCAATACTCAAGGAGATGCCTTACTTTTTATTCAAAATCTGCTCTTACTAAGCGGTAATTTGCTATCACTCCAAGTTTTAGGTATCGATTTTTAAGACCGTATGAACCTACTGGGGTATCTGCATGTAAACTGGCACAACAAATGAAATGGGGAAGAGGAGGATAAAGAATTCTACGCTTAATATCACTGCTTGTCAGTACTTAATCAGATAGTGAGAAAAGTATAGACCCATTCATCAACTGATTCGTAGTCTTGGCTTTTTAAAAATAAAATTGTTATTAGTTTGTTTCACGTTAACTTGTTAAGAGCCATAATGGCTCCACTTCCCCAGTCTGCTGCTTCTTTCTGGATCCCTGGAGCCAGCTTTCATTCATCCTGCCTGCACTTCTCTATTAGGAGCAATGTGAGAGACTACTAGCTACTTTTTGTCTCATGGTGCTCCTCGTCCTCAATAGCCACATCTGGGAAGTGAATGAGACAGCTGACCACTGTCTTTAAAGAGCTTATCCTTCTAGGAACCAGCAGATGGCATAATGGTTACATCACTGGACTCCCACATAGTCATCCGTGGTTTGAGTACCTGACCCGGTGGCTTGAAACTCACACTGGGTGTGGGCAGGCATACCCAAGATCCCAAGAGGAGAATAGAGGAGAAGGGATTGTGGCGTGGCCTTCTCCCCTGAGGGGGGTGATTTCTAGCTTTTTGTCTCTCTCTGTGTCCCCAGTGAGCACATGCGCCCTATAGCAAAAAATCTCTTCCAAAAAAAAAAAAAAAAAAAGCTTAACCTTCCATATTTAATTTTTTAAAATTAATTAATTTACTTTCATTTCATTTTCTTCCATACATTCAATCACATTATTATTTGTCTTACAAAATAGATATTTCAACAGGTGAACATTTCTCCCTAGTACTGTTGATAAAACTACAAAATATCTTCAACACCTCTTTGTGCCATTAATGCTTTGCCTCCCTGTCCCTCCCCCTAATGTCCTTCCTCAGACCCTCCTCTTTCACACACACTATATCTGGTATTTACATGTATATACTGCGTTTCTATATCCTTTAGACAATCAGTTTAAGTCATAGAGTGCAGACACTCGGTATATATTAAGTGGGGACATACAACATCCATCTAATTTCACATACTGTCCCTTCGAGAAGGCTGGCACGGGGGGCAGGGGGAGCAGTCCTTCGACTACCTTCCTTTCCTCACCATCTAACAGGCATACTCTCTTTACATTCATCTCTACTCTGATATACTGCGTGTTCCTGCTCCATCCCCACAGTGAGAGTTTAAGTCAAAATAATAATAGTTAATAATGCAAAGAGATAAAGCATTTCGCATTTACTAGGAACATTAAACTAATAAAAAAAAAAAAATCCTGCCCAAAGGCAAACATTAAACAAGCATTTACCCCAGTTCTCTTTCTCCTTGTTTATGTCTACCACATCCCTCTATGGATTTACAACCCTGGAGACAATTTTGGTTTGTTTTGCTGCTCTGAAAGAGGCCTGAGGCAGTTTGTTATCTTAACCTCTAAGCACTGTGACACCAAGCAAAATTCCAGGCATTTCCTTTCTGAACTGGTCCTGGCCTTTCTATAAACAAACTGCAAGTGCATTTCATATGTTTTAACTTTCTATTTTCCTGGGAGACCTCACTTTATGCAAAATACACATTCCTGAGGGAATGGTTTGCATGTGTGTGTGTGTGTGTGTGTGTGTTTTTAAGAAGGTCGCTATTTTAATTTGTCCTTATATAATAATTTCAGCTATGATTTATAGTAATTTCTAAATTGTGCTTGAAGAAAGATCTACCTATCTACCTGTCAGAGAATAGTCAATGGCAGGAGAGAGAGCCGGAAAGTGAGAAAGCGCCCTCTGTAGGGTATGGTCACACTACACTCTTTTCTATTTCTGCATCCTTTAGAAATCTTGGGCATGCACACACACACACTGTGTTTTTCAAGCCACTGGTCCCAGAACTCAGACAGCACAGTTAGCCGTGAGGGATCCAGGAGCTTTTAGCTTCAAGAAGGAACACTAGGAATTAATTTTGTTTTGTTCTGTTTTTTACTTTTAGCTATAGGGTATGTGCTGTTGTCAGAAAGAAAAGGAAATCCCACCCCCCACCCCCAAAGGGGATGGTCATGCCATAATCCCTTCTCTTTCATTCTCCTCTTGGGATTTTGGGCACACACATACAAGCACCTGCTGCGCTTTTCAGTTGGGGACTCGAACCAAGCAGTTTATCAAGTGGGATTCAGTTGCCTTAACTTCCATGTCACCTGATGACCCATAATGAACTCTTAAGCATTGAGTTTTACATTTTCCAAGGCAAACATAAAGCTTTTCTGCTTAAACAATTACATGTTTTAAAGAAGTTTAATATTGAAAAGACATTTTGCGAGATATTTTTAAATTTTATTTTATAATTTAAATATGCCTTATCTGTTTTGCAATATAAATTCTTTTAATTTACTAGATTTTATTTATAAAAGAATATTATAATTTAAATAATCCAATGGTTGTACAAGCTCGTAAGCATTTACATAACTTCCAGTTGGTTGGTGGTGGAAGGGTAGCAAACGGTTGGATTGTTTAGGGCCACTGGCAGGACAAAGTGAGCTTTATGGCCAAATATCAGAAAGTGGTAACTATGTCTTCAGTATATGTATAAGCAGGTGTTTGCAATCTCTAGGAGCTGCTTCTTTGTTCTCTTACCATCTTACTGTTTTTAGTTCTCAGTCCTCACTTTTACTGACTTCTGTTGTGTCATCTTAAGATTGTGGCAAGAAGCAGGGAAGAGGATGGAGAAAAAGGGGACGAGGAGGAATATACACACACACATCCCAAACCAATAATATCTACTTTAGCAGTATTTAATACTCATTCACCCAAAAGAGGGTGGTTGTTGTTCTAAAAAAAAAGGGCCAGAGGATACTTGTAGTCAGAGAGAAAGTGAGAGAGCATCCCCACTCCCATGGGGAATGGTCATGCTGCAATTCCTTTTCTTATATTTCTCCCTTCTGTCAGATTTTTGGGCTTGTATGCACAGGTGGTCAGTGTGTTTTTCAATCCACCAGCTCTGGGTATCAAACCTTACAGTCAGACATGTGGGACCCAGCGACCTCGACGACAATGCCATGGGCTAGCCCACCAAAAAGGGTTTCTAAATATCAAAGATGGGCTAGTTCACAGAAAATTTGACATTTAAATTAATTTTTGAGTACTATAATAGTAACGTCCTGTTCTATCATCTTGATTGTCCATAGAAAGAAGTGGCCAGAAAATTTTTAAGTCTCTTGTCTATTGTCTGTTTTCAGGGCAGCCTATGAAGTCCACTTATTAATGGTTATTCTTGGGTTTGGATTATAATGGCTTTTGACAGATGAAATTCTTAAACTTTATACCTCCCTAAGAGATGGCGTCTCGTTGACAGAAAATTTTCAAGTAAATGACAAGTACATTTCCTCCTGAGTGAACGAAAGATAAATCTATGCAGTGTTATTTTGTATTCTCCCATCTTTTTTTCTTCTCGTTAGGTTTTTGCCATAGGGTGCATGTGCTCGCTGGAAAGAGACAGAGACAATGAGAGGGAAAGTGAGAAATCACCCTCCAGGGGAGATGGCCATGCCACAATCCCTTCTCCTCCATTCTCCTCCTGGGATTTGGGCACGTGTGCACACGCACACACACACACACACACACACTCACTCACTACTGGTGTGGTTTTCAAGCCACCAGGTGTGGGAATTGAACTGCAGTGGGCCATGTACATCCAGCGTCTTAACTGCTATGCCACCTGCTTGCCTCAACACATCATTCCATCTTTACCCACTGCATCAATATCACCTGAGTCATTTCGTACTTCCTAAGTTGAATGCTCATCTTTTGAGCAGTAAAGTGCCTATGTAAAGAGTAAATGATTTTGGTAACTTTTCCAAAAACATAATATGACATTATTAGTGTTTTCAACTGTTCTACATAGGACATCTTTTTAACCTTCCAGCCTTCCTCACTGGAAATTGTAATCTATTCATACTTCCCTCAAGGTGGTGTTTTAAATGTACTGACTATAAAAGTAGATTATTGCTTTGTTATTGCTGACTGGTACCATCGGCTTGTACTCAACATAGAGGAAATGTAAAACTTTGAGTCTTTGTCAGATAAACAGCTGTCAAACTAAGGGATCCTTACACTGAAGGTAGATTTTTCTAAACTAATTTTATTCTGCTGGTTTCAACTCATCATTTAAAACCCTTGTTAACCAGCATATTGCTTTTTCCCTCATATTTGTATCATCCATGTAAACAAAAGTACTTTCAGTTCCTCAGTAGCTTTTAAGAATATAACAGAGTCCCAGGTCTATAAGTTTGGGAACCAAGGTTCTAAGATATCACTGTCATAGAGTCATTAAAAGGAAGATAAGGTTGGCCTGAGATAATGTTCTTTCTTAATTTGTCCATATCAAATTGTAGTCTGGCTTATTTCATTCCTAAAATATTTAGAGGCACAGACTTACAGAAACAAAGTTTTAAAGGAATTTCAGAAATAATTTGGTTTGAATTTAAACCTAAATGCAAGAATTCAATCCCCCTTAAGACCTCCAAGATGGCGTAATGGTTACACTGCTGATCTCCTACGTAGTCGACTGCATGTCGAGTTCCAGACCTGGTGGCTTAAAACTCATGCTGGGCACGTGTGCGTGCATGTCCAAGATCTCAAGAGGAGAAAGGAAGAGAAGTGAGTGTGGCATAGCCAATCCCTCTGGGGGGTGATTTCTCACTTTCTGTCTTTCTGTCTCACTGTCTGTCTGGAGAATGCATGCACCCTATAGCAAAATCTCTCTCAAAAAAAAAAAAAAAAAAAGAGAGAGAGAGAGATGACATTCAGTAAACATGAACTATGATGTATATCAAGGTGCACGTGTGTGCGTGTGTGTGTGCATAAACCACTTTACTTGGATAAACACTAAATATCAATCTAATTAAAAATGACTATTCTTTCTTTTTTTTTCTGTTTTTGAGCTATACAAAATATGGGAAAACACAGATTTGGATTTAAGACTTTCATATAAAATTCATACCATCGCAACATGTTTTATGTGAAATAAGCCGCATCATTGCTAACAAGCACTAATAGTTTCAAATGTTCTTTCTTGTGGAAGCCAATGTGAGACTTTTGTCATCTTTCTCAGTGGTTCTTTAGTCCTGCCCTTAAAAAAATTAAGACAAATCTCATGACCCATTGCACAAATTCCCATCTTACACGTCACATCAGGGTATTCTTCACTGGTTCTCATGGCTTTCTTTTTTCTTACTATGGTATAGGAAAATACATTTAGAGACATCTTCTCTAACAACAGACTAATATATCCAACTGAATCCTTCACAGTTGCATCTGCATGTCTGGTAAACATCTCAAACTCATTATATCCAAAATGGACCCATTTTGTTTCCCCCTCCCAAATGCTCTATCTACCTTTCATATAGTAGAAATCCTATACTTCTCTCTGCTAAGGTCCCAAATCTTGTATTTATCATAGACTCTCCTTTTTCTCTTATATTCCACATCTTATCTATTAGAAAATTCTGAGGATTCTTCTTTCAAATATATCCAGACAAAATCACTAACTTTGTTACAATCCTGCCTGGAAACACTATGACACTATCATGCATCACTTAAATAACTGCATCTAGGTATCTAACACACCTAAGTCATCCTGCTCTTCCCCAGCCTTCAATTTAAACTGGCTGGCTTACACGGCTCACACCACCTGGATACCCAGCATCTTTAGCATTTCTTTTTTAAGAGGATTTTGCCTTAGGGCATGGCTTACTGGAGAGAGAGAGAGACAGACAGACAGACAGACACGGTGAAAGGGAAAGTGTGAAATCATCCCCCTGGGGAGGGATGGCCACACCACAATCCTTTCTCTTCCATTCTCCTCCAAGGATCTTGGGTACACATGCACACGTGCCAGCATGAGTTTCAAATCACCAGGTCCGGAACTCAAACCACCATTGGCTATATGGGAGTGGGAGTTCAGTGACATAACTGCTATGCCCTCTGCTGGCCCCCATCTTCGGCATCTCTACCAAGCTTTCCCAAATACATCCTGTTCTCCTGTACCAGTTTCCATGTTATTGCTCAAAAATACCAATTATGCCCATTTGTAAGTTGCCTCGAATATTTTTCTCCCAGACACCTACGTGTCTAATTCTCTCACGTCCTCCATGGCTTAGCTCACATGGTTCCTTCTCAGTAAGTCCTAGCTTAATTTCCCTATTTAAAAACACAACAGCTTTTACTCTGGGGCTTCCAGTACTCACTACCTTGCTCTACTGTTTCTCCATCGCAACTATCATATAACACATAACAAAATCACTTATTTTCTTGAAATGTTTATCTGTCTCTTTCTGCCAATTTATAGACGCACAAGTTTCTTTTGGTGTGTGTGTGTGTGAAGAATCCCAAACTTTAGAATAGCACCTGGCACCCAAAGTCTACTGAACAATAAAAGAACTGTCAGCCTTATCATCATCATATATCACAACTCCTATAACCTCTGAGTGTCAGAAAACTGGTTCAAGTCCCAGCTGCACTCTTGACTATACCAGCTTTTTCTGCAGTTAGATTTCTCTTATATTGAGCCAAAAATGCAGAAGCGACCTAGCACTATAATTCTTAGCAAGGTTTTTTCTCCCGATTGACACAAAGAATGATGTGATAAAACAAGCTTGGCATCTGGAATCAGGTAGACCTGGATTGAAGGCCAGTTCTGGTATTCTCTAGCCCTGTGGACCTTGGGCCTGTCAGTGAGGCTTTCCAGACATGTTTCTCAACACACTGCAGATAATACCTATCTTGTAGTTTATGCAGGACTTAGAAATGGTTTATCTAAATTCCTTAAACAGTGTTTGACACATATTATGTGTCTAGAACGTTAATCTTAGTATCTCTTAATGGCATTAATAGGCTTTTCTGCTGGATTTTCAAGACAGAATTAGGGAAGCAACAGTGCAGTACAGTGGATGCAGGCAGAGTCTCTGGTGTCCAGCAGAGTTGGGTTGTAGACACAGTAAGATGGTGTTAGTTGTAGTCAGCTAAGATCAAAAGGAAAACGGTTGGTAAAGGTCCCAGTGGGAAAGTTAGGCATAGGAAGAAGAAAATGAGAAAAGACAGAAAAGATGAAGAGAAAAGTCATAAATATAAAGATAGTAAATTAAGAGAGACAAAAGGAATGCTCTTTTTCAGGCTGGGCTTAGCTGCAAATACATAAATATCACATTATATCATCTAATGATAACTCATGCTATTGGTTTCCCTCTGAGACTCAGACTTGGCCTTCCCTATCTCCAGGGACAAACATGTACAAAGAGTTCTAATTCCATGCCAGAGATACAATCCAGATTTCCCAACCAAATTACGGAGCTAATTGTAAAGTTGAAATATTCAGATGGGTCCTCTGCTCAAAAGCTGTGAAGTGAATGCTTTTACACAATGCACAGAATGCTAGTAAGATCTGCTGGCTGCCAAATGCATGTTGCTGGACATTTGAGATTCTAACAATAAAACTTCATAGAGGGAATAGACAGATGTGCAGAGGCAGTCAATGGAAAATCACAGTCTCTGGCATCCTGGATGGCTCTAGTTATCAAGGCCTGTCCTTCCCATCAGCCAAGATTGTGAGGCCTGTCAAGAGAAATACAGAGACAGGATCACATAGTACTTTGTGTCTGTTCCTATGTTAGAACAGCAGGAAAACACATCACCCATCCACACAGACGAGCACACCCTACGGGAGACACAAAAGCATGCACACCCTCTGAGCTCAAACCTTATGGGCAAACTCCTGTGTGAATGTTGGATGAATGGAAGGGTGGCAAAAGCAAAGCTGAAAACAAATATGAGCCACAAAAACAGTGATTGATCATACTCATCGTATTTTTACAATCCTTTTGGAATAAACAATGTAGCAGATTGATGACAAAAATACTCCTGATGCAGAAATGACCATATGCAATATGACTGGAGGGCCTCTGCCATGAGACAGCATCTGCTTCCCCACATCTTGAGTTTGAGGGAGGTAGAGGGGAGACGAGCCATGTGTTTTGCTCTACCAAAAGAATACAGCAGATGTGATGACAGTCAGGTCTGAATGAGCTCTCAAGAGGAGCTACATGCTTGCACACTATTCCGTTTCTGAAACCCCTGTGAGAACATGCTTGGTCAAACCCTATCAAATCAGGCTTGGGAATGTGACAGAGCGCGTTCTTATACAATTTCAGACATAGTACTACATAGGACTTGAACACAGAACATGGGGAAAGTTATTTTAAGGGCTTTCAATAAGTCATATTTAATCTTTTCAACAATGTACAAAGTAGATGTTACTTCAAGTTTACAGAGAAACAGGCTTAAAGAAGTAAAGGAACTCATTCTGCTGGTCACACTGCTGGTAAAATTCAAAGCTTCATTTTGCTCAGGTCTGCAATAATCCAAACTAAATGCTTTATGCTAGTACTCTAGATTGATGGCCATAAGGAAACAGTGAGGATCAGAGACATGAGCTCTCTTACTGAACTGCTCAGACCTAGACTGCTTCTTCAGTTAACTAAAATCAATCTGGTTAAACTCAATCCTGCCTTTGTCCTAATCTGGATGATTCAAGGGCAGAGCTGGGTTTGGAGCCAGTCATCTGACCCCTGCTCCAGGGCTATTTCTTGCCCTGTATTACAGAAAGAGGCACATTTTCTGCACTGTAAATAGTAGGGCAGTGTTAATCTCTATCTCAATTACATAACCAGGAGAGTAAGCAAAAATACTCTCTGCCCATTTACAAAACTGTTATGAAGAACAAAGAAAATCATCGAAAGACTGAACATTTCATTTGAATGACCTATAGAAGAGAGAACAGATGGGGGCTGGCAGGTAGCATGGTGGTTAAGGGTGCTGGACTCCCACATGGCCAACTACGGTTCAAGTCCTGGACCTAGCAGCTTGCTTTCTCTCTCTCTCTCTCCCCTTCTCTGGTCAAGTTAAAATAAATGAATAAAGTTAAATAAAATAATTCTTTAAAAAAAGAAAAGAGAACAGATGGATTCTAGGGAAGTTGGGCCACCATGTTATTGGCACTCCAGGGTAAACAGAAGCCCTACCAAAATGTTGCTGCAATTATATGTAGTAGGGCAGGGTGGAGACTCTGGGGCTGGGAGAACCTAGAAACTCTAGAATCTCCTGGGTTAGGGTTTGGTCTGTGCAAAGCTTCCATTAGTAGTGCTCTTGAGCTTTAAAAGATAACTCATACAAAGAAAGGATAGCCATGCTCTTGCTCCATAATTTCTTGATGGCAACGCAACTTGTCTACCTGTTCAACTCGGTTAAATGAGGAATTACTCTGGTCTGAATGTTTGTATTCCCCCCAAATTGATATACCCTAACTTTCAACTTATACTTGGAGACAAGGCCTTTAGGGAAGTAATTAAGATTAAATGAGGTCATAAGAATAGGTCCCTGATCAACAGGATTATGGGTGTTTTTTGTTTGCTTTACAAAAAGAGACATCTTGGGACCAGCAGTTAGTGTAATGGCTATGTTGCTGGACTCCCACGTAGTCGACCACGGTTCGCGTCCTGGACCCGGTGGCTTAAAGCTCACGCTGGGCGCGTGTGCGTGCGTGCCCAAGACCCCAAGAGGAGAATGGAGGAGAAGGGATTGCGGGGTGGCCATCCCCCCGGGGTGTGATTTCTCGCTTTCTGTCTCTCTGTCTCTCTCTGTCTGGCGAGTGCACACGCCCTATAGCAAAAAAAAAAAAAAAAAAGAAAAAAAATTAGACATCTTAAAGCTTGCTGTAGTATGTGGTGAAAGGATGGCCATGGACTGAGTCTCACCAAAACCTAGCCAGGTTAGTATCTGACAACATCCAGAGCCATAAGAAAATAAAGTTCTCCTATCTAAAACACTGGCCTGCGGTCCTTTGTTATGACAGCCGAGCAAACCAACACAGGGCAAACTCATGTTAAGAGAAACTGGCCAATTCAGACACAGTAGTTTGACAATCTAAGACTCGTAGAACTTTGAAAATGTTACTACTAACATATGATCAAAAAAGGATAAAGTAGAGGTAAGATAAATTACAACAGAAAAATACTTTTCTTAAAGGGGCTGAATGGTAGCATAGTGGTAAAACATGATATCATGTGAGCCTAACCCCCATGGAAGTTTCTGAGTACATGTCTGGAGACCTGAGTTAAGCACATATATGCTTAATTCAGAGTTAGTTGAGGCTGGGAGTGCAGAGTGGTAACAAGTTGCTGTTGGGGTACTGTCTTCCTACCGCTTTCTTTTGCTCATAGAAGAAACAAACTTTAAAATATATATTTAAAAATATATATATTTGCATTTACTTTTCAAATAGTGACTTTTATACAATTAAATTTTACCAAAAATTTACCTCATTAATTACCTTTGTGTCAACTTTTTCACCATCTCTGTCTAAACATATCTTTATCTCCGTATTCTCCTCTGACCTTAGTTGTAATTACATAACTTTATTTGATTATTAATTCAAGTAATTTTATGCTTCTAATTTAGTTTATTTTTAATCTTCTTGATGCTAGCAAAGAGAGCATGCACATGGCTTTAAAAAAAAAAGTTTACAAAAAGGCTTACAGTGGCCCATACATAGTTCTAACTCAAATACCACCCTTCTTCAACTTCAGTTGCAAATACCAGGAACAGACTCTTAATGGTTTCTCTTTACTGCCTTTTTTAATTTATCAGACTTGGAAAATTATCTCTTGATACCGCCAATGATAATGATCAGGAATTAGCATATAAATGACAACTTCTTCCTTCATCTCTTTTTTCCAATGTTTGCACTTGGTATTATTAATTTTAGTTCTATTAATTATTTTTGTTACCTCCACATATTTAAATCTACATGATTTTCCAAAGGACTCCTTTTAAATTTTCTATACTTGTTCTTTTCCATCAAAGTCCTACCATCTTTCATCCACAGTATTACTATTGCATTGTCAAGGTTAATAACATAGAGCATAAATTCTGTCCTACAGCCATATCTACTCTATATTATTACTGTGAATTGATTCTAAGTTTAAAAATCAATAGGCAGAATTTACCTTATTATGACTGTGTAAATACTGTTTGAATGCTGGGCCAGTTAGTCTGGTTTGGATGATGGTTTTTTCTTCTATCACACCCTTAGTAGTCCAATGTCATATCCATTGAAATTCTCAAAGAAATCTTCCAACATAAAAAGCAACTGCATTCTTTTCTGATATGCCAGAAGTTGCTTACATTCAAACCACAGCTAGTTTATTTTACATTGGAAACAAATATTCTTATGCAGTGTTGGGTATCTTTTAGGTATCTTTTCTTTCTTTCTTGTTTAATTGGCATCCAATTTTTCAGTGATTTTAATCATATCATATATTTATCAACTTCTTCCCCCCTCCCTCAAAAAATCAACCTCATGGAGTCTTCCTAAATCTGGATTAGATGGGCGGCTTCCCAAATCTGCTACACAGGGGCCATTGAAGAGCACTTTCCTGGATGGATAGATGGATAGATGGATAAATAAATAAATAAACTGCATTCTGGGACCCTGCCTTCCTTTTAGTTTACATCTTTTTCTTTTCCTCCTAAAATAAATCCATAAGCAACTTCCTATGAAAGGGCTTGTGGGAGGTTGAGCCTCAGTTCCTCTATGGCAGAAATTTTCGTCCTACCTTCACATTTGATTGATAATATGGCTAGACATGGAGTTAAAGGTTGAAAAAAAAAAAAAGGCAATGCTACATAGCTTTCTACCTTCAAGTACTACACTGAGAAGTCAAAGGTATCTTGATTGTCATTCCTTTTAGGGTGACCTGTATTTTTCTAAGAGGCTTAAGACATTTTTATACCAAAACTTCTGTATTGAATATCTATATTCATATTTATGACTTAAAAATGTTTACATTTAATTGTGATAAGTACACATAAAATAAAATATACTATTCTACCCATTCTAGCATTAAATATGTACATCCATATTATTCTGCAACCATCACTACACCATGAGCTCTGGAATTCTTCTCATCTTGCAAAACTGGGACTCAATACCATTAAACAATAACTCCCATTCCTATTTTTCCAACCCCTGGAAAACACCATTCTACTTTCTGCTTCTGTGAGTTTAACTACTCTATGTATCTCTTGTAAGTGGAATCACTTGTACTTGTCTTTTGTGACTGGCTTATTTCACTTTGTAAAATGTCTTCACTAAATGGCTCATCCATGTTGTACTATGTGTCAAAATCTCTTTTTCTAGATTGAGTAATAATTGCCTGGTTTCTTCACAGAAGAACATCTTGAGAGCTGTCTGAAGCAAATGAACCTGTCTGTGCATCTCACAGTTTTCTCAGCGCCCCCTCCATGCTCCTGATTTCCACTGAGGCAGGTGGGTTGCTAATTCCAGTAGGACTTCTTGCAGTACCACGCCTTGTTTCATATGGCCTCTTGGCAGCACCTGACACACTTTCTTCTTGAACTCGTTTCCTTTTCTGGACCTCACACATCTCTCTTTTCTCTCTACTTCACTAGTTACTTCTCTCTTTGCCATCTCCTCTTCTGACCTAAATAGTACCATTGGAGCTTGGTCTTGGAAATCCTTTCACCTTTCTATGTGTGCTTTCTCCTGGAGTAATTTCAAGACCCTGTGGCTTAAAGATTGTCAATGAATCTCAAGCTTGAAATTATTCCTCAATATTGTTCTTTAACTTCCTTATCTATATAAGTTGTCTACTTGATATCTCATGTCAGTGTTTAGCGGAAATTTCCAAACTTAAAATATTCAAAACAGAATTCATGATTTCTTTCAAATCTGCTCATCCACCAGTGTTTCCACATCTGAGCAGACACCAAACAAAAGTCCAGAAATTATGCTTTCATTCCTTAGCTTTCCCCTCCTCTATTCCACCACACAAATACATGCACATACACGATTAAAAGTCTACCTGGGAAGCACTTCCAGGATCCATACCTTTACTCCTTCCTCCCTAGTTCAAAGACTTTCTCAACCTGGCTTCCCAGGTGCCATTTAGAATCAATTCTCCACAATGCAATCAGTGTAACATTTAATGTGTAGATTCAATTGTGTCTTTCTGTGGCTTCCCCTTGTACTTATAATAAATTCCCAACTCCATTCTGCAAGGCCCTCTTTTCATGCAACTCCTAGTCATCTTTGAGTTGGTCTTGATGTGTCAACACAAAAAGCCCATTCCTACTTATGGTGAATAATGGAAGATAGCTCTTCCCTCAGATGCTTTGGCTTGTCGTTCAGATCTCAGCTTAAACATCATCTCCTTGTGGTTGTCCTCTGTAAGCACCGAAAACTTATCTAATCTCTAAAAATATGGTATTTTTTTTTTGAGAGATTTTTACTATAGGGTGTGCGTACTTGCCAGAGAGGCAGAAAATGAGACATCACCCCCCCCCCCACACACACACACACACAGGGGACGGCCATGCTGCAATCCCTTCTATTCCAGAAAACAGCGTGAAAAGACAAACATTGAACGATAGCATGATCATTTCTTTTCTTTTCTTTTCTTTTCTTTTTTGGAGAGGTTTTTGCTACAGGGCACTTGCATTTGCCAGAGAGACAGAAAGTGAAAAATCACCCCCCGGGGGGGATGGCCATGCCGCAATCCCTTCTCCTCCATTCTCCTCTTGGGATCTTGGGCATACACGCACACATGCCCAGCGTGAGTTTAAGTCACGGGTCTGGGACTCGAACCACAGTTGACTATATGGGAGTTCAGCAACAAAGCCATTACACCAACTGCTGCTCCCATCATGATCATTTCTTAGACTCGGGCATGAAGCTGGCTCTTATTAACAGAAAGAGAAATTTCAGCATCCTCACTGATGAGGCACGAATATCCAATTAAACATGAATCCCAGGTCTCAAGTAGCACATATACACCTTGGCCAAGAGGAAACATTTTCATTTGCTCAGCTTTTTCTTCCAAGGTGACTTGTCCTTTGGGTTTTCAAGGTTAACTGACCTTCCCAGGGAGGATCATTTGGGACTATAAATAAAAGTCTGGAATCTCACTGAAAAATTTTCACTTGGCTCCTGAATGCTACTTATGAAATGTAACAAACCTAAACAAAGAAAACTCTTCCAGGCAACAGACATCACCCAGAGTCCATAAGAATAAACGATAAAAGATATGCTGCCAATTCAGCTTCTTTACTCTACTACATCACTTTTTCTCACCAAATAACATCTCAAGTCCACCTCCATGTTTTCATCCCTTCTAGCTTCTTCTGCTTTTTCCCTTTTAGGAAGCTTTCCTTTTCATTTTTAAAAATTCCATTTCCGTTTTCCATTTGAATATAGCCTGGTTGTAAAATTAAAAAACGTTCCTTCTCTGTCTTTGCATACACATTATTTTCCATTTCTATTCTGGGGCCTAATTCTGATCCTTTAGCCACTTGGCATTCCAAGCAGGTGCAAAAGGAAGTTGGAGGTTCAAAGGTATCTTTTGCATTTCTTGACCTCTTTGATTTAAAAGCATGTTACCTTAATAAAAAAAAATATATCTGGACTACACACTTGATATACAGACCAAAGAGAATCAAGTACAGGACATTTTTCTGATCCTCTAAAGAAAATGCCCAAAAAAGGATTTCAAACTAATTTTCCACTGATTCTCTGTTCCTCAGTTACATTATTTTTCTGTACCTTTTATACATTAGCAGAGCCCTTCAGAGTCATTTGGGATTATTGATTATGAAGCAGCAAAATTCTTTCATACTCCAAGCAGGGTGTCGTCAGCCTCTCCCTTAGCTACCTTTTCAATCATATTATTTCTACTCATCAAATATATTTGATTCCATAATTCTTTTGAGAATCAAACTAGTTTTCAAGTTACTGTTAATCACTGAAAAGTGACCATATAAAAAGTTTAAAATCTGTAGGTTTAATGTGCCCCACATTTAATTTCATGCTCTGTTTGCCCCATTGTTCAAAGCAAACAGTAGTTAAGGCTCCAGTTATATATGCATGTGTATGTGTGTATATTCAGTTCATGACTTCAATTTTTACAATATTAATACATTGCTTTTTTTAAAAAAACATTCTGGCACACAGAAAAGACGTTGAACAATAATTTATAACCTATCACATTAATTTTGTAGTTCCTATTTGCAAATGCTCTGATTTCCAGGGTTAAAGAATTCAGCATCACAGCTACAGTTTTATTTTCTACTTTAAACAGGAATTCTTCCAAATAACAAAGGGCTGGACAGAAGGGCAGTACTGAAGGCAAGGAAAAATGCCTCTGTGTATTATTATTCAAATTATTCAAAAGCCCCTTAAAACAAGCAAACAATTATTAATAACCATGGATGACTACTTCATGTCAGATGAATGAAAGGGTTTTTAAGTCTGCCAAATAAGTGGCCCTTACAATTTCTTTAAGTTTGAAAAAAATAAAACTTAAATATAATAAAATTTTAATACTGAGCAGAAGGTACATGGTTATGTAGATTTTTCTATGGAGGAAGCACAAAACTCATTCATGCATGAGATACTGGATGCAAGGCACTTTGGGATGCACTGCTAAGAATGTCTAGCAAGAAACCTGCCCACAAATGGCTTATGTTCTTTTTGGGGGGGGAGAGATTTTTGCTATAGGGTGCATGTGCTCGCTGGAGAAATAGAGACAGAAAGTGAAAATCACCCCTTAGGGGGATGGCCACACCACAACCTTTTTCATTCTCCTCTTGGGATCTTGGGAGCATGCACGCACACATACACATCTGGCATGAGTTTTAAGCTGCCAGGTCTGAGACTTGAACTATGGTACACTACATGGAAGTCAAGTGACATAACCATTATGCCATCTGCTGGTCCCAACACATGGCTTATGTTCTAGTGCAAGAAATAAACACTGAACCACTCAACAGCCCAGTGGTGATGATGTCACGGAGACAAGAAATCTCAGTAAGAGAGGTAGTGTAAGGCATGGTCTATTTTAGATGAGGTGGCCTGGTTGACTTCCTTCCACAAGTAGTCACTAACATAGAACTAATGCAACATAACCTCAGCACAAGAAAATGAAAATGAAAAATTGTGTTATGACACTCATCTTTTTTCTGATCTCCCTTCTACAAGTTTTTATTTTTATACATTTAATCACTGTATATCATTTCAGTTTGTAAAATAAATTTTCCCAGCTTAAGTACACTGTATATTAGTCCAGTTAAAGATATTATCATACATGTTATCATCAGATAATTTTCCATGTTTGTGTCCCTTAAACATTTGGTTCAGATTTTATTGAAAAGCTTCTACTTTTCCACAGAAATGTGTTTTCCAGTAATAATTACATGGCCTCCAATCTGCTTTGAATTCCAATATGATACTGCCCCTGCACAAATGCTCTACCCCACTATTCTTTTCTTTTCATGAGTTATCAGAATGGACATTGTCCCACATAACCCTATTGTCCTATAACCACACACAGCATTGTACCGTTCAGGGGCCTGAGAAATCAACACCTTTTCTCCACCTTTAAAGGGAGAAAAGCGTCATGAATCGAATTCAGTTAGTCAACATGTATTAAGCACTTACCATATGCCAGAAACTATTCTAGCTGCTGGGGACACAAAGATGAAAAATCAGGGATTGAGGCCAAGAGCCTCAAAAGAGACAGGAGGAGAGGGTGAGTGACATAATAGGGTGAGGGCAGTATATAATCAGAGAGAGCAAGGACAAAGATAAGCCACAGCTTATTTGAGCATGGGTAGGAATGCACCCAGCTTGGTCCCTGCATGAGGTTTGAAATGCGGACATGGAGGCAGAGAGAAGGTAAAGCAACCAGAGGGTGTGCTTCGGACAGAGGAGCATGAGAATATCAGTGCAATGAAAAGGCAAAAGCACTAAACAGAAATGGAGATTCTGAGAAGGGAACACTATTCTATGTAAAGTGTAGCAAGATAGAAGAGCTGAGGCATATCAGGGATGATGCAGCCATGAACAGGGATATGGTCTGGTTCCCACCGACGGCAGGGCACCCACTTGCACACCATGATGCCTTCTCTCAAGCTGTAGGCTGGGGGCTGGAGATGCAAGGGTGAACGAGGTTCATTTCTACGGCCCCGTCTGGCCACCTTGCCATGATTGGTACCCAGCTCCATCACCCAGCATTTCTCCTGAGCTGTTTCTCCAGCTACATAAATGTCTGTCCCTACTGTGCTTGTGTGTCTGCCCATCATTTTCTCTAATAGGATGTCACTTCCGCCTCTTCGACTGGAGAATTCCTGCACAGGTTTCAAGCCCCATTTCAAACAGCATCCCAAGTGCCTCCTGCCTTGTTCCCACAGCTTTTGGTAACACTCTCCAATTAGCACCCTTCCCCAGTGAGGATTAATTATCTGTCTAAATGTCTGCGCCCACACAGCACCACGAACATTTCAAGGGTACTGACAGCCCTATCCATCATTTCTGCCCTTCGCAGCTCCAACGCTTGGTCGGCCACATAGTAGTTGCTGGTTACACAAATATTTGCTTTTATAATTTGCTACTCCAGTTGTCACTTAACAAGAGTTCAGATGCACGAGACAGAGGACCTTATACTATGGATGTTTTAATTGATTTTTCAAAAATTATACATAGTGTTTTTTTTAAGTTCCTCCCCTCCCCCTGCAGGGCTTGTATGCTCACTGGAGAGAGACAGTGAGAGGGAAATTGAGAACTCACCTCCCGAGGAGGAATGGCCACACTGCAGTACCTTCTCTGCCATTCTTCTCCTGGGATTTTGGGCATGCACATACATGTGCTCAGAGTGATTTTTTTGTGGGTTTTTTAAACTTTTTTTTTTTTTACTAAATATTTTATTTATTTTATATTTTCCCATTTAATTTAGATATCAAAAAATTTTGCTCATACTCAATAGTTCTTGACAATAAAAATCTTTGAAAATTTCAAAAAATTGAATTTAAAAAATAACTTTTTTTTTTTGAGAGGTTTTCACTATAGGGCGCGTGCGTTCGCCAGACAGACAGAGAGAGACATAGAGACAGAAAGCGAGAAATCACCCCCCAGGGGGGATGGTCACGCCGCAATCCCTTCTCCTCCATTCTCTTCTCGGGATCTTGGGCACGCATGCACACGCGCCCGGCGTGAGTTTTAAGCCACCGGGTCTGGGACACAAACCGCGGTCGACTATGTGGGAGTCCAGCAACATAGCCATTACGCTAACTGCTGGTTCCCTAAAATAACTTTCAAAATATTTGTTATAATTTTGTTTGTGACTCAATAATAGAGACAATATGATTTTAAATATTTTTGAGAAAATATTTACATGTCAACTACTCAAACTGTTGAAAAGCAAACAACCAACACATGATTTTCAAGCTATCAGGTCCGGGACTTGAACCACAGTCAGCCATGCCATGTGGGTGTCCAATGCCTTAACCACCATGCCACCTGCTGACCCCAATACCTGGTCATCTTTGAATGCATTCTCACTACACCATCTCGAATAATACAGAGGTACAGAGACCCTTAATACTTTTCTGAATTATTCTCTCAACTCCATTCTTCAGAGGTAGCAGCTCTCAGCCCTTCGAGGTTCAGCTTTACTCACTTTCCTCCCCAAGTATTTTCCACGTATGCAAAATATCAATAGAAGTGCTTGTTCTTCCAGGAGTCCAGCCTACCCTTACAAATGGGAAAGCACCATATGCACTGCTTTTCAGCTCATTTTTACTTAACAATAGGTTTTAGAGTTATTTTTCTATCCTGGAACATCCAGATTCACCTCATTATTTTCAACTGCTGCATTAGCGTAGCTCCACTAGCAAACAGACAAATGCAAAGGAAAACAATGATTGAGTTTTCACCAAAAAAGTATGTAAGCGTTGTGAAGATTGATAATATCCAATGGGGAAATGTGCTCTCCATTAGACTAGTTTGGCCTTTTGAAGTGCAAATTTGTGTTTTTCTGCAAGTTTACAACGTGCAATTCTGCTTTAAGATCTGTATCCTTTAGACACACAGGCACATGCATTTAAATGGGCTCACAGAGGTGTGCACTGCTATATTATTTACAGTCATAAAAATGTGGAAATGTCTTTAATGTCCACCAGGGTTTAAAAATTATGGAATACCCAAGGACCAGCAGTTAGCGTAATGGCTATGTCGCTGGACTCCCACATAGTCGACCGCGGTTCGAGTCCCGGACCCGGCGGCTTAAACTCACGCCGGGCGCGTGTGCGTGCGTGCCCAAGATCCCGAGAGGAGAATGGAGGAGAAGGGATTGCGGCGTGGCCATCCCCCTGGGGGGTGATTTCTCGCTTTCTATCTCCCTGTCTCTCTCTGTCTGTCTGGCGAGCGCACGCGCCCTATAGCAAAAACCTCTCCAAAAAAAAAAAAAAAAAAAAAAAAAATTATGGAATACCTGCATTTGATTCTGTCAGTCCCAGGCACATGGTATTAAATGAATCTAATTTTATACCAGTCCACGTCTCTCCCTTCTAAGGCTGCTTTATTTCAAATCGCTCTCATATCTACAAATTCAGGATTATGTGCACATCTGATAAGTAAGGTTTCTAAAGAAATTGCATTATTTCCTCAGATTTTTAATAGCCTCATCCTGCTTCTCTTCCTAAACAACATGAAGGCTATGGTTATTCTGATAAACTTGTAGTTCTCACCTTCATTTCAACACCGAATCTGAACTTGGCAATAATTTTTGTTATCCAATTAATAATAGGCATGTGTCAATCATATTTAAGGGACTGTGGAGGGGGATAGTGATAAAAATCAAAGATACACTACTCAATTTCACATAGACCAAAGCCTCTAACTCTGGCAATTGTGGGTCATTAGAAAGGAAAGAAGCAGAATGTTCTTCCATTCATCCATCCATCCATCCATCCATCCATCCATTCGCTGGCTGGATTGAAGCAGAGAAAGATGGAACAAAGCAAATTCTCCACAAAATCAAATAAGGAAGGCAGGAAAGGAGGGAGAAAAAAAAAGAAAAAAGAAAGAAAGGAGGTGGCAAACAAGCAAACTTGACACTATGGCTGAAAATACAGATAATGAAAAATGAGGACCTTTTACAAAATCAAAAGCAGAGAGACCTGGAAAGTCAAAAAAGCAATTGTTGGTTACCCCCGGATGGCAGGATAAAAGGTTAAGTCCTGTAAGAAACAAATGGAAAGTGGAGGAAAGTGCTGAGTCCAAATAGAATCTTTAATTGGTGTAGGGAATAGAGGGCTCCTTTTCAGGCCAGGAAACTGGGACTTTCTAGGTGGTGGAATAAAGCTAGGGCCTGACCCTAGGCTGATCTGGAGGGGCCTGACCAACCCAGCTGTAGGCAGTGGGGGAGGGTCCAGGCAGGCAGGGTCAGCCCAAGTGCTACATAGGTGGTGAGACTCAGTGCCTTGGGTAGGCATTAACAGATCAGGACGAGAATAAAAATAGGGATTGATTTGGGAAGCACAGCAAAGGCACATGTGAAGTCCACATCACATGGAAAGGACAGCAGGGAGGCGGGGGACAGGAGACAGCAGGGCTCCCACTGCTTGGCAAAGGCTCAGAGAAAGAACCTGGACTCTGGGAAGGGGGCCAGCTACCAAGGCAGGACATCTCCAGTCTTATAGGAACTGGAGGGCCTATGAGACTGTCGGGGAAAAAATAAGAATAAAAAAGCAATCATATTTATTATTCTAAGTACCAGGCTGCAAAATTGGCCTGGACCACTCCCACAAAAGCCTAGCCCATAGAAGCCCAAGAGGCAACACCCCTGACAAGGTCCCTTAAATTCCCTCTGATTAATGACCACATTCCATATCTTTGGCCTGAGGTGGAACCTTTAAATGTGGTCACATGGCTTTAGCTGTGAGGATGAGAGGGCTTCTAGGGCAGGGGGCCAGGCAGGTCATCATACTCAATTACTGGGTTTGGCAAGAGGAGGAGGGGAAAGTGTGGTTTTGGCAACACTACTGGAATTCTAAGGCCTTAATTAGATTACTGGATCAACCTCTGACTAGCAATGAATGTCCTTGGGGAGGTCGTTTAATCTCTTTGTAAGACAATGTCTGAGTTTCCACATTTAAAAAATGAAAATAATATTTCAGAGGCAGTTTACAGGAGAAGTCCATCAGAGCAAGTGTTGCTAAAAGGATTAGGATTTCGGCCACTCCTTCAATTATATACTGCCCTTCACCCTCTGGCCTTGCAAAAACTAAAGGAGAGTGAGGAGAAGTCCCTTTGAATAACCATGGCAAAGAAATGCACTTGCTTTATATTTATGATTGGTGAAGAGCTAACTTTGCTGAACCTGAACTGGTTGTGCTGTAAAATAGTATACTATGACCAAGTCATTCACCTTTAAGAATCTTGTAAATGAGAAGCAGCAGGGACAGCATGTCTGTATTTCTCCCAGCCCACGAGAATTGGGCCAGGACAACCACAGGGAACATGTTAGAGAAAAGCTGAATCCAGAAAAAAGGTATGAAAGTTGGGTCATAGTTAGAACCAGGAAAAGAATTAGATTAAGGTAAAGGAAGCTATTTATACTTAGGAAACCGGTATTAATATGGAGTCTAACCAGCAGAATACTGATTATTTAAGGAAGACGAAAAGGCTTCTCCAAGTTTCCAAAGGCAACTTAAAAAGATACAGAGAAAGTCTTTGCCACGTGGTGTAGGCTACACAGAAACAATGCTATTTGCTATTATTTGGTGTCTTTGTTTTGAGTGAATACAGTTTCTGTTAAAAGCTCCCAGTGGGCCACCCTGTTAGGCTTTTATGGTAAGATTACAGAACAGTACCTAAAATTGGAGTTAATAAGAAGTATAAATGGCGAATATTAGCTGCTCAAAAGGTTCATTCTACCATAAGAAATAGTTTGGAAACACTTCTCAGTCTTATGGAGATGGTCTGAGTTATTCTCGGAAAATCACAAACAGAAAGTTAACAGAGGATATGCTTTGCTGTGTTCTTTATAGAATTAGAGTTTAACTAGAGCTAAAGCAGAGCAAAGTGTATGGTTTGTTTGTCTGGTCCACTGCAGAAGGCTCCCCATGCCAGCAGAGTGAGTGATCCTTCTGTGTACAGCTTAAACACTGGCTGAAAATCAGGATAATCCAAAGAGTTTTTTTGGGGTTTTTTTTTTTTTTTTTTTTTTTTTTTTTTAAGGAGTAATGCTTGGTACTAGCAGATGGCATAATGGTTACATTGCTGGACTCCCACATAGTCAACTGTGGTTCAAGTCCTGGACCTGGGGCTTAAAACTCATGCCAGGAACGTGTGTGTGCATGCCCAAAATCCCAAGAGTAGAATGGAAGAGAAGGGATTGTGGCGTGGCCATCCCCCCTGGGGGGTGGGGTGATTTGCTTTCTGTGTGTCTCCGGAGAGTGCATGTATAAAAATCTTTCCTTTTTTAAAAAAAACCAATGCTTGAAATATACCCCAATAAAAGCAAATTGGAATCTCTGGGAGATTGAACCAGGAAGGGTGATTATACTCATAGACACGGTTGATAACCACTGCGTTGGTATGTACTTGCAGATAGGAGTTGAACCTGAAAAAAACATGATGACTTCCTAGTAGGATTTCTAAGCTTCCTCTATTCTAGTACCGAGATCACTGAGCAACCATTAATATTTGTCTCAGTTGACTCCTTTTATACTAGCTAAGAGAAAGTGATCAGCTTTCACAGTTCTCATTTTACTCCTTTTTTTTTTAATTGCCAGAGGGAGTTTGCATTCACTAGAGAGACAGAGAAAGGAGAAAGCAAGCACCTAACAATGGGGCAACACCATGCCATAATCCTCTTTCCTCCATTTCTCCACCTTGTCAGATTTTGGGTACGTATGTGCGCGCACACACACACGACTGGTGTATTAGTTTGTTGGAAAAGTCATAATGTATTTTTCTATGCAAAAATGTGTCATGACTTTCCCAACAACTATTTTTTTCAAGCCACTGGGGCCAGGTTTCCATCCACGGTCCGTCAATGTGGGATGTGGCTCCCAATGCAGTGTTTAACCATGGAATACAGGGCCCATTCTGTTATTTTAAAATCAATAAAAGAGACATCTCACTTGTCATTGTCTTCTTGTTAGTCTGAACAGGCCCACAGAAGTTCAAAACCTGTTTCTGCATGGCTTCAGACATATACAAAGCAGAAGACGAGACCTGAATTCCTCACGACTCTCAATTGCTGCCTGTGGCAGAAGCTATGCAACAGCCTCACCTCTGTAACAGAAATTTATAGGCAGTTACTGCATTCCAAAGGGAATAAGTACCGTTTTTTAATTACAGTAAAATAATCACATACAAACAAGATGTACATTCTTGACCACCTTGGTCTTTCATACTTAGAGTGACCAGTTATCCTACTTTGCTTGAGATCAAGGAGGTTCCTAGAACCTGGAACTTTCTATTTCAAACTAGTCCTGGGGAAACCATGTATTAGGGAGTTCTTGGGCCTCATGATGCTTAAGGCTAAATCTATGCAGGATGAGGTAGATGTTACCTTACTCATACTTCTAATTTTAAGGATGGGTCAGGGGACCAGCAGTTGGCATAATGGCTATGTCACTGGACTCCCATGTGGTCAACTGTGGTTCCAGTCCCAGACCCGATGGCTTAAACTCACATTGGGCACTCGTGCGTGCTTGCCCAAGATCCCAAAAGGAGAATGGAGGATTGCGATGTGGCCATCCCCCCGGGGGTGATTTCTTGCTTTCTGTCTCCGTTTTTCTGGTGAGCACATGAGCTCTATAGCAAAAACCTCCCTTGCTCCACAAAAAAAAAAAAAAAAAAAAAAAAAAAAAAAAAAAAAAAAAAGTAAGTAAAAATGAGTCATTGTTTTTCTTGTTTCTGTTTAGCTTTTTGCTATAGAGCATGTGCACTCACCAGAGGGGGAGAGTAGATAAGAAATCACTTTCACCCCAAGAGAGCATGACCACTTTGCAATCCCTCTTCCTACATTCTCCTCTAGGGATTTTAGACACACAAACACACACACACACACACACATGAGCCCAACGTGATTTTCAAGCTACCTGGTTGGACTAAAACTGTGCCATTGGCCATGTGGTATCCAGCACCTTAACCTTCAGCTGGCCCAAGACGGATCAGTTTTTTAAAACTTTCTGCCGTGGTAGCTAAAGAGAAACAAGCAAAGTAGAGGAGGCAATAAAGATGTTCTCCATCTCAGGCCGACAAGTGGCTAAGGTGCTGGATCACACAAAGCCAACTTTCCAGTTAAAGTCCCAGACTTGGCAGCTTGAAAAACACACCAGGTGTGTATGTGTACATGTCCAAAACCCACGAGGAGCCTGAAGAAGAGACTGCAGCATGGCTGTCCACCCTAGGGGGTGATTCTCACTTTCTTGTTCTTTCTGGTGACTGCACTTGCCCTATGGCAAAAATTTCAAAATCTCAGAAAAAGGAAAAAAATAGATGTTCTTAATCTCACACCTCAGTTCCTCAACACTAAGAATGAGAAACCAACATGCATAATTAACAGCTAGCAATTTTTACAAATGAAATCTCAGTATAGAACTGAAAGTAGTCATAGTTCAGACACAAGCAATATGGGTTCACAGGAACCTCAAGATAGGTATAGAAGCCTGGAGAGTAACGGGATGCCCAGGGCAGTCAGCTGGTTCCAGTTCACAGAATCAGGAGCCACGATAATCAGAGCTGGCATTTGTTGGGTACTTAGCACATAGACTACCCTGCAACGCTTACAAAGATGACAAAACTTGAGCAGACTTCACAAAATAAATCTAATTATTACATTCATTTTACATATGCAAAAACCTGAAGTTATAACTAGCTGGTTTTATTCACTCTTACACTTTTTCCTTGTGTAGCCATAGTAGGTATGCAATAAATAACACAAAATCACTACTAACCATAAAAATGCATCCTAGTTTAGGGAATATTTTAAGGAACAAGCTAATAAAAATATTATTCTGCCTTTTCAGGTATTCTACAAAATGGCTGACATCTATTTAAGCAGGCCTGGAACTGACCGTCCTTTACAAATTACTTAAAATAAAGATAAAAAGGGGAAAAGATTCAGATTAATGTTATTAACCTGACACTCGAGTTAAGTTAAACTACAAATGATGTGTTCTGCCTAGCAGTAACAGGGAGAGAGGGGGAAAAGAATGGGTGTGTGTGTTAAGAAGGAAAATTAAACCGAAAATTAGATTCCCTGCCCACAAATTTTGACAAAACTAAAAGAAATTAATCAACCACTTTACACTTGCTTTGCTGATCACAGAAAGCCTCTGACTCCACTTGACATAAGCAAATAAAGATGGTAACACTTGACATGTAATTCTTGGCTCACTTAATTGGATTGCTTCACAGACCATTTTCAGTAATCAATGGCTCCTGGTAGGAGTCACAGAAAAGGATATTGGGCAGTTGGGAACATAAAATGACAGGAATGCATTTTCTTGGGTCGCGTATTCAGAGTCGGTGGTCCAGTGTCAAATGTGTCTGCCCCCGTCCATACTTCTTTGTTCACACGGCTACTTCTGGGCTCCCCTGAACACTCATATCCAATGATAGTTTGGGGAGCCTACAGTCAGATGACTGGGCTCAAATTCCCACTCAACACTGTATATAACCCAGAGCAAGGCATCTGAGTATGTGAAATGAGTAACTGTACTTATTTCATAAGGTTGTAAAGAATTAAGCAGCATGACCCATGTCCAGTGCTTAAAATGTGGTCTGCTATACTGAATTTATACTCGTTTATTATTGTTATTTTTTATATTTCAAGAACTGTGCTACCTCTACTTTAAAGTCCAGATCTCTGGTTGAGGTTCAGGTGGAAAATTGGTAGAGCCTCGTGTGTCCTCCCCTATAGAACATGTGGCCATGACCTTGGTGGCAATGCAGACTTGGTATAAAGTAGAGACTATCAAGATCATGGTCATTTACCTCATAGCCTTGTTGGATATCCATGCCAAAACAGCCTTGGGCCCAGCAATTCCTACCCTAGGTACATGTGTTAGTTGGTAAGGATCTGTTTGAATCCTGCCCTAATCAATTATAGTCTAAGACACAAACACAGAGTAAGAGTAGGTGGTTCTCGGTCTGTTTATGACAGGGTCAATTTATTTATGACTCAGGTTGCTACTTGGACTATAGGTTGAAATCACCAAGACACTCTTCCAATTTATGAACCCAAAGGCTTTGACAAGATCATGACACTTGTGGCTTTCTGAGCCCTGCCAGTTCATAAAGATGGGACCGTCCTGCAACCATTTCATCCTTCGAGAGGAGATCAAACCTGTGACAAGCCACCACCTCTTTCCCCTTCAGTAATCTCATTCCTGCAAATCACAAAGCTTACTTTATAGCAAGAAATAAGCTAGTCTGTCAACAGTGTGAATGCGCTCATCAGTAGAGTAACCTATAGTAGGGTACCCCAGGATAGGAGGTGTACGCGTGCGTGAGCACACACCCCAGATCCAACTCCTAACAATATGAAATGGTCATGGATGCTGGGCAAATGGCTACAGCCAGCAGACCAAAAAGTGTATCATCATTATCTCTGGCAGATTTACCAGGTGGTAAAATAAACTAGCAAGGAGGGATGGTTTTTCACCAATCGCCTCTGAAACCCAACCGGTCTTCACATGTTCATAAACAACCCACCTTTATTGGCAGTGATATCCTCTCTAAAAATGCCAACATGTCTTTCAGCCATCCTATTATTTCAGTTGGCTCAGAAATGACTTTGGAAAATAAACTACTGCAAAGGGAGATGCATGAGGCACCGAGTACTTGATGAAGCTCTGTGGCTGTGAAACAGTAATCTACCTTCAATATGAGAATTCTTAGTGGATGGGAAGTTGACCTTATAACCTTCTTGTCCCTTTCCTCTCTTCTCTTTTTTCCCTGAGAGATGTGCCTGAAAGAGCCCCAGGCACAGAGCAGGTCAGAGGAGTTCAACGGCAGTGTGGCTTCAGTTGGTCACAGACTGGGATTTTCCTCCAGTTTCAACTCTATCACTGAGCTTCACATGATCACGATGCCTTTCTAGAGGAAAATGTAGGACTTTTGGTAGTTTACCCACAGGTGTATAATGTTTGTCACCATGCACATAAAGCAATAGCTGAACTGAGACAATAAACGTGGCTTATTTTGCTGCATAACTAAGTGAGATGCAAAGGGAAAGCTTCAATCTGAAAGTTTTAAGTTGTAATGAGAGGCCACAACTTCATCATATTGTCTAAGATTTTGCTGAATTTCAGTAGCTCCTCATCACATCTCTTCTCTTTGCCTTAGTCTTCACTATTCTTTCTGCCTAGAATGTTCTGTCCTAGCACATTTCTACCCATCCACTAGGCAGGTCAAGACTCAACTTTTGTCCTTACTCCACGTAGCTGCCAGAAATCCTCCTGTCTTCCTCTGACCCTTTAAAACTACCTGTGCCCTTCAGATGCTTGTTAGCATTTACTACCTTGTGTACTTTTTGGGGACACCTGTCTTATCCATGGAAGACAATGAAATTCTGCAGAGTGGCTACAATGACTTAATTCTGCAGGATTTCTTCAGTAGAACTCTGTAAAGCAAGTGTATTCCCTCCATATCATCAGTGAAGTTCATAGAGAAGCAGTTTCCCTTCTTTAACACATTACTGGTTCAGCTGTTTAGTGGATGGTTAGATAAAAGCAACGGAAACTTAAGCATACCTATCTTTTAACTTCTCATCTGGACAACAAACACACACATTTGTACAGACAGGCATGTCCTACAATTTTTGCATTTTGATTGCAGCATTAATTATAATTTAAATTACAATGGAAACAAGCCAAAGGGAGATGTCTTAATAAATTATGGCATGCATACACATACACACACACAATTGAACATTCTTCATCTGTTAGAGAAAACAGTACATATGAGGATTTCTCTGTGCTGAGAAGAGTAAATATTTGTTGAATGAATATATCAAGATATAGTATGAGAAAAGCAAATCATAAAACACTGTATATGTTATGATTCCATTTATGCTAAAAAGCTATTTATACACATACACACACACAAATACTACAAAGGTGTAGTGGTATGGAAACACTTTACTTTTTATTCCATATTTTACATTTTTTAAAATATAGGATATTTATATTCAAGTATTACTTATGCAATTAAAAATATTAACATGAGAAGAGATGGGTAACCTGGCCTGAGTGTCCTAGATGTCAGGCTGCAAAGCAGGAGCTGGCTTGGATCTAGGTGTTTTAGAACTTCTTGAGACTCCCTTTAACTTTCCTCTTTTTCCACAGTGGAAGGAGTGGACTTGGAGTTAGAAAACCCAGGTTCTGGATCTGGCTTTGTCAACTGTGACCTGAGTGATTTTTGCGGAGTCATCCAACCTTTAGAAGGTTTGTAATCAATTCTTTAGCCCAAAAGTAGAAATAAGGTGTATCTTCCACGGTAACTCTGAGAATAAGTAAGATGGTGCATGTAATAGTTGCCTGATAAACCCTAAAGCACTCGCAGTAGTAGATACTATTTATTGTTGCTATCGTTACTCCCATAAAGTATTACTAGTGTCTAACATAGATAAGGCACATACTATAAATTGGAAAAATCCCTATCTGTGAATATGTGAATTTAGTCTTCCACATTCACTTAGCATTTGCTTCCTCCAAACAGTTCTTTATTTTCCCAGAGTATCAAAAGCGATATCTCACTGGGGAAAATAAACAAACGTTCTGAATTCCCTATTTCATCTGATCTAAGATGCCATTGATTATTCTTTTTAAATTTTCCAGAATACACGTGCTTGCTAGAGACAGAGAGGGAGAGAGAAAGTGAGAAAGCAACCCCACCGATCCTTGCCATTGGAGATGGCTACACCACAATCCCTTCTCCTCCATTTCTCACTACTTTAGGGACTTTGCACATGCATACATTTAGCCTGGAGCATTTTCCAAGCTACTGGGTCCAGAACTCAAACCATGTTCAGCGACATGGGATCCAGCTGTCTTTATCTCTAGCCACTGGCTGGTCCAATGTCATTGATTTTAAGACATGTATTAATTTTATGTACCAATAAACAGGAAAAAAAGGATGCCAAATAAACTATATCACACAATGCAGCTTGATTTTGGAAATGTGAGAAAATGTGCATGGCAGTATCTATGAAATATGGTATTTAAATGAAAGCTTCAGGCAAATTAGTTGATCAATTATATGTTGTGTTTCTCAAATGAAACTACTAATTTAATAATAAAGCCTGTTTTTCTCATACTAGTAATGTTTTACAGTGCCTTTTCCCCTTTGGATATGCCGGCCACAGCATTTTTTTCATGTTTTAAAAATTATAGAGAATAGATAATTACTAGTGAATGCTGACCTTTTCCTTATTATGAATAATTATGCTATTAAAAGCATCATTTGGACCTTAATTTGACATACAAATTATTCAATTACCTAGTCTGCAGTTGCACGGACTTTTAACCACCACCATTTTTTGGTGAGAGGGGAAAAAGTCCTGAGCATGAAGTAATTTCACATTGCATTCTGTTGCAAAAATTTTAGTTGGATCAAAACAGTATTAAAGTAGTGGCTAAACTAGTAACTCATTGCAATGCATCATGGAAGCACATTATTTTCAACACTGAAAATATCTACAAGAGGGTGGTGTGGTGGTGAAGGTGCTGGGTTATGTGGCTGATTACAGTTTGGGTCCTGGACCTGGCAGCTTGAAAATCATGCTATGAATGTGTGTGTATGCATGCCCAAAAGTCCAAGAGGATGGAGGAGAAAGGACTGCAACATGGCCATTTCTCCTGGGAGTGATTTCTCACTTTCCCACTTTCTGTCTGTCTGTCTCTGGTGAGCACATCTACCCTATGACAAATACCTGAACAAGAAAAAAAAAATCTGCAAGAAAAATGGGTCAAAGAAGCATGATCAAAATCCCTTTGTAAAGCCAAAATTGAAGCATGCCATTGAAGAAAAAAATAGCATTGAAGAAAAATAACTTCCATAATCTACTCAGATTTAGTGGTCATAATCCTTGTTTCAGGTCCCAGGTATCTATCACCTGTTTTGTTTTGGTGCTGATACAGTAGTGATTACAGGAGTAATTGATGTTGTGATAATGGTTCACAGTTGTGATGGTGATAGGTTGGTGACGGCAGTGGTTGGTAGTAGTGATGGTGGTGGTGCTCATGGCGATGGTAGTGGTGGTGGAGATGAAAATGGGGGGGTGGGTTTATGGTGAGGCAGTGGTGGTGGTGTGGGCAATGGTGATCGCAGTATGGTAGGGAGGGCAATGCTGGTGCCAGATCCAGGTGCCCTGTAGCTTCTAAAAGCAGTATGGTAGATCTACATAAAGGAGCTTTATTGCCTGAAGGCAGTGGAGTGTAAACAAAAATCAAAACTGAAATGAAATCTCGGTTTCACTAGGTATAGTGTCATTGGAAAATCATGACCTCAATTTCCTCATCTGTAAGACATAAATAATGATATCAAGCACCCTTCGCATTGTAAGGACTGTGATCAGTCTCAAAAGCCTGTCACATAGCTGAGTTTCAAAAAATGGGAAAAAGGGGAGAAAAAATTATTGCACTTATTCTGTGATTTTCTGCTGGAATGCCTCAATAGGAGAAAGTTGCTGGTTATAATAATAAAAAAAAAAGCCTAGTAAAACTTGGACCCAAAATAGGAAGGTAATTTGAAAAATTCCACAAATTCCAGTCTCATCCACAGCTATTATGTTACTATAGGTTTTGACAGACAAAAACAGAACAATAGAAAATAGTCTTGAAATAGTCTATTCTAAAAGAGATGCTGGCTGTTTCCCATTTGCCCACCTGACATATTTTCAGTCCTTCTCTGGGCCCCAGAAGGCTGATTTCCACACATGGCTCTCTTGCTACCAGGGGATGTCAACCAGCAAGAGGTGAGATGGTGGGGAAAAGCAGAAGCCCACGGCATCGTGCTCTCTGCTTATTCCTAGGCAAATGCTCCTGTCTCTGGCTTCTGTTCTGTATCAGGCAAAACCGTCTCCACAGCTTCAGCTTTAGAATAGGCTCTATTACACTGTTCCTCCTCTTCCTCCTCCTAGCCATTCGGGCTCCTTCTAAGTTCCCCTCTAAGTTCCTCACTATTCCCTGTTGGTCTTCTAAACACTACCATGCCTAAAAGTAGTCCCTTCCTTAGCACTCATTTTCAACAACCCTAGGAAGTATGCCATCTATTGCTGTCTTCTTTATTTTTCTAAGCTTCTCTTCCATGAAAGAGAGAAAGAGAAGCATCTTCAACAGTGTCTCATGGCATGATGCATCCATTCAGCCTTCTCAGCAGCCAGGATCATGAGTGTGCCTGGCATGTACAGGTCGACCTAGGAACTAAACTCCTGACCTTCCATGTAGTTTCCAGCACTGAAGAGCATTGTGCTACCACTGCATCGCCATGGCTGGGCCTGATTCCCACTCCAAAAGCATTAAAAGGATTGTGCGCTGTCATAGTGGTCTACAATTCCTGGTCTGAGGAACTGAAACATCCTCTTAGCTGGAATGTACACCTAGTGGGGAAGGCATGTCTCAACTACATGTTGCAGTGTGACCTGTGCTGTCCTCGCTAAAGCCTGGTAAACTGAGCCAGTTCTCATATTCTAGATCATGCAAATAAGGAAAGATTCTCATCTTGGGATAGAGGGCAGGAGCAGCGTGGGCAGTTTCTGGGCTTTTCTTGGCACTCTGTTTTTTTCAAGAAGTAAAGAGACAATACATTCGTTTTGGGTGGTTTTTGTCTTTTGGTGCCTGAAATTGTCATCTCAAGTGATAAGTATTGGGTCGTCGGGAAAGCCATGAGGTATTTTTCTATGCAAACATGTGTCATCACTTTCCCGATGAACTAATAAAGGGTGAGACATCTTTAACTCCACCAAACCTACCAACAGTTCCAATGCTTCCAGATTCTAATTCAGAAATACCACATGGCTGATGTTATTATCATAGAATGTACAAGAAAAAAATGAAAATCATACAGAGGCTCTTACAAATGAAGAGAAGGAGGTTAAAGAGGCTGGGTACTACTGCTATCTCAATCCAACAAATCTGAACAGGTGGCTCCAGGAACAAGACAATATGAAGCATGTTCCTAAAATTACTAAAAATAAATACTAAAATTATTTTATGCCCTCATTCACATTCTGGCAGTCCCAAATATCAAAGACTTCTGCCAAGTAACCTTAGTGCTAGGAAAATGGCATTTGTTCCTCCAGCTCTAGTATCTCTCTGCCAGCTCTTGAGCATACTCAATGCCTCTTTCTGATGCCAGTAACAGTACAAATGCAAGTCCTCCAGAGAGCCTGTCATCGACTGGTTTCAACCCACATCACTGTCTGTACCTGCACAGGTCAGCAGGCCCCTCCAGCCATTTGGTGAGTCACTGTACCAAGGTAGAGCACAGTCTGATTCTGTGGCCTATTTGATGCTCAGTTCAGGATGACTGCTTCAATAGTCCTCCAAGAGCAGAGGTAGGGTGGTGGTTAAAGCACCGAATTCCCACATGGCTGACCAGGGTTTGAGTCCTGGATCTGGAAGCTGGAAATTCATGCTGGGCAGGGTGTTGTGTGTGTGTGTGTGTATGCCCAAAATCCTGAGAGGAGAACTGAGGAGAAAGAATTGCAGTGTGGCCATCCTCTCAGATGGTAATTTTTCACTTTCCTTCTCTGTCTTTTTCCTGTGAGTGCATATGCCCAATGGTAAAAACCTAACCCCCCCCCCCCACCACCACACACACACACACACAAAGTCCTCTAACAGCAATTTCCAGTTGTTCTCTGAGACACAGCTTCCCACAGGTAGCTAATGACAGAAGATCCTTCGCTGCAACATGATCCAGAGGTTGGTTTGTTTTTGTTGTTGTTGTTGTTTTTGAGAGGTTTTTGCTATAGGGCACGTGCACTCATCAGAAAGACAGAGACAGAGAAATAGAAAGTGAGAAATCTTCCCCCAGGGGGGATGACCAAGCTGTAATCCCTTTTCCTCCATTCTCCTCTCAGGATCTTGTAATCCCTTTTCCTCCATTTTCCTCTCAGGATCTTGGACATGCATGCACACACACCCAGCATGAATTTACGCCACCAGGTCTGGGACTTGAACCACAGTTGGCTACATGGAAGTCCAGCAACATAGCTGTTATGCCAAATGCTAGTCCCAATCCAGAGGTATTTAACCCAAATTAATTCCTTTTTCCTAGTTTGACCTAATAAAATTCCTCCCACCCCTTATTTTTAAATCTTTCTCATTTATATGAATGGCTCAAATGATCCTCTGGTTGGAAAACTAGCTGAAAGTTTGTAAGTCCCAGTGAACATTGGGAATGGGATATACCAGGGGACTCATTCCTATACTGATTCCACAATATTGGCTGTGGGAATCTGAAATTCTGATGAGAATAGGAGAGAACAATCCTTTCAATCATAATGCCCATCACTGACCTACAGGAAAGGAGGGAGAGGACTGTGGAAAGAATGGGGTCTTGGGAAGCAGACACAAAGTTATGGACATTGGTTCCACCATTGGTAGCTAGATGGCCTCTTAGCTTTAGTTTGCTAAAACTGTGAATTAGAGGTGATACTATCAACCTCACCAAGAGAGGATTAACTAAGAGAATTTTTAAGAAATGACCTGTAATAGAAAAGTACTCAGTATTTGGGCAGATGGCCTCTATAATTATCTGACTCTAGAGTAAAAAGAAACCCAAACACTATTCTAAGTATAGTATCACACAGATACCCATTTATCAAAAACCAAAGAACCCAAGAACAATTAATATGCAGTCAACCTTCAACCCTCTGTATCCATGGGCTCTGCATTGGTAGGCTCAAACAACTGCAGTTTGAAAATATTTTTTTAAAAATAGCAATAATAACACAAATTTTAAAAATACAAATTAAAAAAATCAGTAAAACAACTATTTACATCAAATTGTCATTTTAAGTAATTTAGAGATTTAAATTATATAGGAGGATACATATTGGTTATATGCAAATACTACACCATTAAAAAAAATTGTTTATTAGAACCAGTAGATGGCATAATGGTTACATTGCTGGACTCCCATGTAGTTGACCATGGTTTGAGTCCCAGATCTACCAACTTGAAACTAATGTCAGGTATGTATGTGTGTGTTCCTACAATCCCAAGAGGAGAATGAAGGAGAAGAAATTGTGGCATGGCCATCCCCCCTGGGGGGTGACTTCTCACTTTCTGTCTCTCTGGCGAGCATACATGCCTTATAGAAAATCTCTTAAAAAAAATAAAAAAGTTTATGTCTTCCAGGAGAGGGGCAGTGGGAGGTAGAAAGAGACATCCCAACAGAGATTTGATGATCTACCTCCAGTTTTAGCTGGCTCAGATCATGGAGGTAAACTCAGGACCTTTCTCATGTGGGTCCAGGTGCATCGCCACTGGGCCACCACCTGGATCATCCTGCACAATTTTATATAAGGAACTTGAGCATCTGTAGATATTAATATCCATAGGGGTCCTGGAACTAATCCCTTAGGGATACTGAGGGATGACGGTATGATGGTATATTCCATACTATGGCCTGCTTAACCCTATACCTCTAGTTCTCAATATGCTTCGCTCTTATTCTAGTCATCATCCAATTATTTAAATATAAATCCTCCTATATCACATTAATTTAATAAACTCTTTATAAAAAGGCAGTGAGCTCAACAACTACCAGAAAATTAATTCCTTTGAACCTTAGATAATTAGCATGATAGCTTGGTCAAAACATTTTCTTCCAACAGGGTGTTTCCATGAAAGGAAAGCTGCTGTTCCCTTTGCAATCAGGACTGGAAGAGAGCTGTGAACTGTTCAGCTTAACTGCAGGGCCACTGATCGCCCGAAGACAGAGAAACACACCAGGAACCAGGGAAGAGCCCAAAGAGCCTTGTGGAAAGGAGGCTCACTTCTTTACGTCACAAAAGAATGTACCTGCTGCGTACACCCCAAGAAAGGGAGGGAGTACATGTAGGCTTCAAAAAACATTGATAAAGCATTTTATACACGATAACTAATTCTTAGGACAATTCTAAATGGCACTATAACTATTCTCATTTCATGGTTATGGCAACTGAGACACAGATAAGTTAACTCACTTAACAACTTAAGAATGGTAGAACTGGCCAGGCAGACCGGCCCAGGAATCTCCACTATTCACCTCTTCTGTGGGCCGCCTCTCCACTTCACTTATGCCTGGGTCTCTTCCTAACAGTCAGGTCCTTGGGGGCAGTTTCTGTCATTGAGGTCTCAACTATTGATCTACTTTCCATGGTGCTGGCCATCTCTCCTCAGCAGGGAGAAAAGCTGCAGGACCTCATTAGAGAAGAACTGACACTCCATTATTTGACATTAAGTGACCCAAGCAATGAAGGTATGTCACAGTTACTCGAGGCCAGTGTCAGCAAACTCCAATTCCACACCTAAGACATGACTTTCAAGACAAATGAATTTGGTATATTATTCTCCCTCTGACACTTGATGGAAAGATACACTGGTAATTTCATTGCACAAAAACTCTGCACTGGCTTCCCCTTTCTCTAAAAGTAAAAACCAAATTCTTGCAGTAGATTACAAGGCTCTTCTCAATCTGTCCTTGTATTCTCTCTCTGATCAAACCTCCTACTAATATCCCTTAGCTCACTCCCCTCTATCCAGGCCAGATTCTTTGCCCTTCCTTTAACTTACCAGGCACCTTGTGCCTCAGGACCCTTGCACTGGCTGCCCCCCTGATCTGGGACACTAGGCATAAATCTTCATAACTTGCTCTTCAAGTATTTATTAGATGTTGCCTTTTATTTTCCCTCTCTTAAGAATTATCCACTTAAGACCATTCTTCAACTTGATACAGGAAACACGCACCCACCAGAGAGAGACAGGGAGGGAGGAAGCGAGAGAGAGAGCAAGAGAGTGAGAGAAGGAAAGTGAGAGAGCAAGCCGCCAGGTCTGGAACCTGAAATGCAGTAGGCCACATGACAGTCCAAAACCCCAATCATGCCACCTGTTGGCCCCAAATATTACTTTTTCAACGAAGCATTCTCTGAACGTACCACCTACCATCAATCCCTTCTTACTCCTTCTTATCCCATAATACTCATTATCTACTTATATAATTGCTTCTACTGGGAAGTCAGAAAAGTCGTGGCATATTTTTCTTTTTTTCTTTTCTTTCCTTTTTTTAAAGAGAAGTTTTTGCTATAGAATATGCACTCTCTCCAGAGAAAGAGAGAGACAGAAAGCAAGAAGTCACCCCCTGGGGATATGGTCATGCTACAATGCCTTCTCCTCCGTTCTCCTCTCAGGATTTTGGGCACACATGCACATATGCCCAGCATGAGATTTTCAAGCTGCAGGGTGGTCCAGGACTCGAACTGCGCTCGACTACATGGGAGTCCAGCAATATAACCATTACACAATCTGCTGGTTCCCATGATGTAATTTTCCATGTAAAAAATGTGTCATGACTTTTCTGATGATTCAATAAACAGTAAGTAGTTTGCAAAAGTAGACATTTTTGTTACTTGTGTTAACCATTGTAGACCTGGACATTTATTAGAGAAACTTGACTCCATAGTTGAGAAAATATCTCCTAAAAATAGTACAAGAGGGAAAGGGCAGAAGGTAGAAAACCCGAAACCACAGTCAAATTTGAAGTGAGTAGGCAAGATTCTTGAAGCACCTGAACACTACCAAACAACACTAACAACAACAAAAACCTACTTATAAAATGAAGACAAAACTAGGTATACACCTTTGGAAAACTTCAGCATCAGGTAATTTAATGACTCTTTAGATACGGAGAAGTCTATGGTTTTCTCTCCTATGGCAGCTTCAGTAGAAGGGACATACTTGATCACCGATGCCTATGGAGAGAGGCAGCACACACGCTGCATGTCCTTGGAGAAGACAGCGGCAGTTGGCCACGGTATGGTGAGATCATTAGAAGGTTACAGACAAGAGAAGCAATCCCCTAAATGCACTAGGGTGGCCTTTAATCCCACTAGTCTCCCCAACACTTTCTGACAAATGTCAGGCCTATGTTAGGACCCAGTGATGCACATGTAGAATCAATTAATCATTAAATAAAACACAGTGTTAAATAGGATAAGAGAGGTAAGAACTGTTACAAGTACCTCCTAACTAACTTGGTCCACCTCTAAAACACTAAGCACAGAAGCAACCAGAATGACCACAGAATGCACATCAGAAAATGAAACCGTGAGGACATCTTGCTGACTTCCCGTCCCACTTCAGATTTGGACCACTGACGACGCCTGCAAGGCTGTGTGTGATCACCCCACCTGTCAATGGTGGTTCACGCCCTGGCCTCAGCTCCAGTGGTTCTGGCCCGCTGAGTTCCACAGTGGCCCCTTCCTACCTCCCTCCATACAGTGCCCTCTTCATGTCCTGGCTTTCCTCACCCACTTGCCTCCCCAGGAATCTTGATATATAGTTTCTTCTTGTCTTTTGAATTTCTGCTTAAATAAAACTTCTACAGAGCAGCCTTCCTTAACTACACAACTTAAGATGGTTCCCATTGTTATTCATTCAGAGTACCTGTTCTTGCCAATCCTAGCTTCTGCAGCAGTTCATAATTATTAAACTATATGTTCCATAAAAACATGGGCCATGGTTATTTTATTGACTGTCTGTATACTTATAACCTCACACTGTTTCAGCACACCATAGGAATGGAAAATATGGAAGTTTGGTGGTGGCCCTGCCAGTGGCACAGGCGATAAAGGCACTGCTACACAGTGTTGGAGGCCATATGGGAAGGTTCCAGGAGGATCATGGTGTGAAGACCCTGTCTAAGGTGCCTGATTCTCTCTTTCCTAGATAGAGGGAATAAACATAGTTTAAAAAAAAATTTGCTGATTGGGATCAGCAGATGGCATAATGGTTATGCCACTAGTCAACTGCAGTTTGAGTCCCAGACCTAGCAGCTTAAAGCTCATACTGGGTGCATGTGTGTACATGCCCAAAATCCCAAGAAAGTGGAGGGAGAAGCGACTGTGGTGTGGCTATATATTTATATATATATAAGCTGCAGTTTGAGTCCCAGACCTAGCAGCTTAAAGCTCATACTGGGTGCATGTGTGTACATGCCCAAAATCCCAAGAAAGTGGAGGGAGAAGCGACCTATATTTAGATATTTATTCCTTCCATGACAGATGGAAAGAGAGCAAGAGAGGAGAAAGAAAAGGAGAAATGGAGAGGAAAGGAGACAAGTACCCCGACAGGGTCTTCATACTGCAACCCCCTTCCAGCAAGCCCGGCACACGGCCACACATACGTGTATCTGTACAGGGAGACATTGGTATGCACACCAGGAACCTTTCCATATGGATTCAGCATTGCAGAGAGCTGTGTTGTGACTGTGATACTGTGGCTGGCCCAGATTACAATAATTATTTCCAGTTTACAAATTAGGTAAGATCACATAATTAATGGAAGATCAGGGATTCAAATCCAGGCAATCTTGTTCCTCAAAAGAATGACATTTGTTAAATGACTATTCACTATTTTTATTCCAAAAAAAAATGTGAGAAGTAGACTTTTTAGTTCTATAGGTACAGGACCTCATCATTTCAAAGACATGAAGTGAGTCTTGAATGTAATAAGTCAGACCCTTGATAGAGAATGATGTCTACCTTCCCAAAACTGGCATTGTCGGACATTCCAATGGAGATTTTCTGAGTGGAAGATCATCATCACTTGTCATAACTCACTCTACTTCACACATTTGAACTCCAATTCTGACTGAATGTCCATCAAGGGAAGGGTAAGGAAAGCAGGTATCCGATTCATTGTTTGCTTTAAAGCTGACCAAGGATCAGTAATTCAGGGAACCCATCGAAAACACTTCATCCTATAATGAGGATATTATGATATTTTTACAATGAATCTCCTCCAGAAGGGGTCCAAGAAGCACCTACCTGGAAGCTTCCTCTAAACTGAACAGTTTCATTGGCTTTTTGAGAACTATTCCCAGGGAAGAGAATGTAAATACATTTTACATTCAGTAAAATTGGCAATTAGAGGGCAGTGCGGCAAAGTATCTTTAAAGTATCTGATCTTTGCCATCTATCTCAATCTAAAAAAATTTCAGGTACAAATATAATCATGCTAACTTTATGCAGAATATGATGAACCTCATGAATAAATTATTAGAGAGACGTGGAGGAGGAATAAGGGCATTAAACAAAATTATTTAATAAAGTAATAATCATGTCAGAAGGCATATCAGCTATTTGTAATAATCAAGACAATAACCGGGAGCGTGTGAGGTTAAAACACAAACCATCAGCAACATCTTAGTAATTCACTGCACTTGACATTTTAAGGAGACACTATTTTGCATTAACAGGTACTTTTTATGAGGAAACATACACTTAAATTTGTAAATCGAAAAAGACTGACAATCTAGGAACCTAGTTTTAAATCACTGTATATGTTTATTTCCTGCTTGTACCATCTAATGCGGTCACTTATGATTTGCTTTAATGAATATGAACTTCTGTCAATCACTCAACCCCAGACATAGTGAGACCACCATGGCCATCTAGTGAGTTTCATGACATTTTTATGACAGGGTTTCAAAAAGTTCATGGTAAATGGAATCAAAAGTATGAACTTATTTTGGTAAAAAACAAGACAAAAACAAAAAACACCCTGAAATCTATGCATAATTTTTTTTTTTTTTTTGGAGAGGTTTTCACTATAGGGTGCGTGAGCTCGCCAGACAGACAGAGAGAGACATAGAGACAGAAAGCGAGAAATCACCCCCCGGGGGGATGGTCACACTGCAATCCCTTCTCCTCCATTCTCCTCTCAGGATCTTGGGCACGCATGCACACGCGCCCGGCGTGAGTTTTAAGCCACCAGGTCCAGGACGCGAACCGCGGTCGACTACGTGGGAGTCCAGCGACATAGCCATTACGCTAACTGCTGGTTCCCACCTATGCATACTTTTTCATGACACACTTTCCATGAAATTTTTGATGATTTCTTGTATTTAATGGTCAGTGAACAGCTTTGAATTTCTGTCTCAAAGATGAAATTTGATTACCATTCATATATTGATCATTAATATTAACAAAGTTTCTTACATGTTTATACTCCTGAAGAGTGTATACAACATTAAAGAAACTCACATGCCTGAAGGACTACCCAGGGTTAGGTGCTATGCCACAATCTTTCACAGATTTGCAAATTAAACCAAACCAAACAAAAATAGAGGGCCATGCCAGAGAAAGATAGAGGGAGGGAGGAAGGAAGGGGAGAGGGAGAAAGCACTCACCATCCCCAGCAGAGTGTGATCATACTGAAATCCCTTCTCTCCCATTTCTCCACTCTGTTGGGATTTAGGGAATGCACATACACAAGTCCCACATGTTTTTGAAGTTGCCAGGGCAAGGACTCAAACCACATGGTTGGTCATGGGGACCTGGTTCCCTTAACCACCATGCCACAGGGCTGGCCCTAATTTTTAAAAGAGCCAATGCTGTCATTCTCACCCCTACCTCAAATTAAAAGATGAGAAACCTGAAGTCTCAGAATGATTGGCCCACCCAGATGGATTCGAAGCCAGATCCATTCATTTAGTAAACATATTCTGTGTGCCAGTTCTGTATCAAGTATTTTTCTCCACACAAGGGACACAACAGGAACCTAAACAAAGAGAAAGTTTAGTTCATGGAAGTTCACTCTAGAGGGGATGGTAATTTAAAATTGTTGTGCTTGATAATGTTATACAGTAATAAGTGCTATGAGGAAAGATAGAGGAATGGGAAAGGGTGAGAGTAGGGTGGGAGACCTCACCTGAGAAGGGAACATGCATACTTTTTCATGACACACTTTCCATGAAATTTTTGATGATTTCTTGTATTTAATGGTCAGTGAACAGCTTTGACTTTGATGAAGTCAGCTGTGTGGATAAAGTGGTCATGTGACCATCTGAAGAATGGATTTAGGTGTGTTAGCCAGGTGGAACTCCTAGTTGATCTATGATATTCTACTGGAAATAATTATGTATGCATTATTGATACAGTTTTGAGGTACAATTACCACTGTCCCCGAGTTTCAGTTATGCAAGATGAATTTAGAGACCTCCCATACACACAGGACCTACAGTTAACAAAACTATATTATATACTTACAAGTTTTCTAAGAGAAGCGATCTTAAGTGTTTTTGTCACACAACAAAAATACAGAAGCTGGAAGTATATGTTTATGGCATAGGTTGTGATGTGTCATGGGTGCAGTTCAAGTTGTATTCAGTAAACATATAAAGCTTTTTGTATGTCAATCAGACCTCAATGATTTTTTTTTTCAATGAGTGATTTTAAGATACTATTGCTTGGGGACAGCAGATAGCATAGTGGCTATGTCACTGGACTCCCACATGGCCAACTGTGGTTCGAGTCCTGGACATGATGGCTTGAAAATCAAGCCAGGCATGTGTGCATATGTGGCCAGGATCCCAAAAGGAGAATGGAGGAGAAAGGGTTGCATGCCATAACCCCAGAGGATGGTTTCTTACTTTCTCTCTGTCTTCAGTGAACACAGGCCCCCTAAGGCATAAACCTCTTAAAACAACAACAACAAAAAAAAAACTGTCCATTTATAAGGAGAACAATACATTAGTTGAGATTCCCTCATGAAAGAAACAGCTAAAATCCCCTAGGGATGCTGCCTTTGATCACCAATACTCTTGTCAACTCCTGAATGGTCCATTCTCAGGAGAAAGGATCCATCTTTGCCTTTGAAGAGGTCATTAAAAACTTGGAAATGTCACTTCTTTCTCTCATTGCCCTCTTTCTCTGATTTATTCAGTTATCAAATACTTAGGGGATATTCTCTCTAGGCTTTAGGAATATGGTGGTCAAGGAATTCAGGCAATCAGGATCATGATCTCTGATCCTATACAGCTACGTGACTTAAACAGCTAGTTCTATACAGTTCTCACAGTAACGAATCTATTCAATGAGGCTTGCAGGTGGCTTTGGTCTGTCTACTTGGAATTTATTCCCCATTTGTCTACAATTGCACCGTCATGATCAGCAGATTTAATCCCTGACTTTTCACTTGGACTATTCTCTGTCATGTGCTGTTACCAGCATGGTTTCTTAGGTACTGATTAGCACATAGGAACTGCAATAAGGAGAAAGAGGGGCTCACTCTCCGATGGGATTGAAAACCCAGGCACCAAAGGCATCCACTAATTCAGTGAACTAGACGGCCTGGTTTACAAAGACCACCCTCCACATTACAACTCCAGAATTCATTTTCTTTTGCCAGATTAACACTCCTGGAAAAGGTAAAACACATTGTTCTGTCCTATAGGGGATGATTATGGGTTCAAGTCCAGAGACCACCCTTAGTAACCCCCCCTACAGGTGCCCATGATCTGGGGCTGGCTGGAGGCTGAGGTATCACGGCATCAAGACTCTGCTGGGGGGAAGCACGTACTTATGTGTTCTCTCTCTCTCGGAATAAATAAATAAATTTTAAAAAGAGGAAGAAGCTGGCATAAATGAGGCGAGAAAGATGCGACAGGACAACTTGACCTGCTTTTGTTGGTGTTGAAGATGGAGGAAGGGAGCCATGAGTCAAGGACTGTAAGCAGCTTCAAGAAGCTGGAAAACACAAGGACATGGATTCTCCCCTAGAGACTGCAGAAAAGAAATCGGCCCTTCTGACAGCTTAGTTTTAGCCAAGGGAGATCCATGTCAGACTTCTGGTATACAGTACTGTAGGATAATAAATCTACATTACTTTATGTCACAGAAGTCGCTCTTTACGGCAACAGAGAAAATTATTACAGTTATTATTGACAAGGTAGGGTAGAGGAGGGTTTCATGGAAGAAAGGAGAGGTGAAGAACCTCTATGCTAGCAATGGTGGAGGCAGAAACCACCTCTAGGCCTGAAGAACCACAGGGGAGAGGAGCCATCAAAGTAGGGGTGCTGCTGGACAGGAGCACTGTTTCAAGGAAGCAGAATGCTGCCACTGTCAAACCCCAAAGTCCAGCAGAGGCGGGGCAGGGTAATAAATATGTCAACTTCCTTCTCCTCCTCCCTCTGGTCTCCTGTTGGCATTTCCAAATCGGAAGTCAGAGGGCAAAGAAGACTGGGTGATGTGGTCTTACCAGGCTCTGGGTAGGCAAGGATGGGTGCAGAGTGGATCTGGAGAAGCACTCAGAGGACACCGTAAAGAGCAGGTCGACTTTCCACCACCTCAGGGTATAGTGGCTCTAGATTTTCATTACTGTTATTTTCAAGCCATTTTATACAATTGTGCTACATACAGCATGGAATCTGAGATTTGAGTGCTAATATCTTCTGGGAAATGTATCCAACTGAAGAGTATAAGTTTTGTGAAGAGTTTAGGGGAAGGTAGACTAACTTCAATAAATATGCAGAGACAGAGGATGAGGAGGAGCTGGAAGGCCATCAGGCCACATTCCATGTGCATCAAGGATGCCTTCATTCCTATCAGAGCTCCCTTTGTCCTATAAGGTTTAAAGTAGCACAGGCTTCTACTATTCAGGTTAAGACTAGCCAACAATGTGGTGGTTAGCAAAAGGAAGAAATTTGCACCTGGAGGCCTCCTGTAGCATCTGGGAAGACTGAAGAGGGGGACTGCAATGTACCTTTAACCTAGTAAGTATTACGCATTATGCTAAGCACTTGCATAAATATTATTTCATCCTAGCTTTCAATATGACCTTCCAAGTTTCCTTCCTTTAGAGGAAAGGAAAATAGAATTCAGAAATGAAAAGTGGGTTGATCAGAAATAACATGTGACAGAACCAGGATGTGACCCTAATCCTCTTATTCTAGGTCTACTTTCCAATCATTATAACATGGTCAAGTATGCCCCAAGTTCTGTTTGTTTGTCTGTCTGTTTTTGAAAGGCTGACCTATGAAATGTAGCATGACATTCTATTCCTGCAGTCTAATTACCCCCAAAGGCCTATACCTAACAAAATCCACTGTTACTCTGCAATACCAAGATAGTCACTGTGAGGTTCAAACCGTATAGCTGTTGAGTTACAATAGAAGAACACTCACTTCTATAAGTGTGCATGGTGACAGTGGGTCTCTGCTATCAATACCATACACACAACACAAACAGAAAAGCTATCAGGAAGGCTATTAACAGTGATGCTCTTTACCCCAATCACATTCTGTTACTTGGGACACAGTTAAGAAAGTATGTATTACATCCACGCCATTCATTCATTTTTTCCATCAGATATTTAAGTGTTGAGTTGCACAATCTAAAATGCTTGAGGACAGGTGCTTTATACAGTATTTTTTAATGGGAGTACTAGACAATGTTGCAATGATACAGAATCATAAAATGTAATTTATTCTATTGTTATTTTGATTTTGTTGAGGTACACAAACAGTAAAGTCCAGTCACCTTTAAGTGTACAGTGATAATATTTTGCATGAATATTCACTTTGCAATGACAGCCTCAATGGAGGCATTAGATGTTTCTATCACCCCAAGTTTCTTCTCATTTTTCCTCTTCATCCCCATTCATGGACACAAACTCCTTCACATAGACCCTCATTTCCAGGGTAACTGCTAGTTTAGTACTTCTCTTAGCTTTGTTTTCTTTTGACTCCCACATAAATGTATAATACAATGTACTTGTCTTCTTTTGCTCAGCATATCTGTAAGATTTAGTCAGACTTTTTATGTATCAGTATTTCATTTTTGTGTAATATGTAGCAACTACACCACAGTTGGTATTTAGCTTTTCCTTCCCTTCTCCTACTGGTACATACCAGCGTTGTTTCTAATCTGTAGCCATTTTGAAAAAAGTTGTATTGTTGTGCAAGTCTTTGGATATATTTTAATTTCTCGTAGGTAAATACCTAGGAGTAGAATCGCTGAGTCAGGAAATCATTTAACTTTCTAAAAAACAATACAGTGAAAACAAAAATAAATCTGTCTGTTTTCTGAAGAGGTTGTACCAATTTACACTTTGGTAACAATGCGTGACAGTTCTGGCTGCTCCATATCCTCGCCAGACCCTGGTATTGGTGCTGTTTCGATTGTGTATATTTCAGTAAAAATGCCATGCTATTTCATTTTGTTTTGAATTTACATTTCTTTGATAAGTAATGATGTTGAATATCTTCCCCACATGTTTAATGGCAATTTTGATACCTCGTTTTGTGAAGTGCCTATGCAAAACTTTTGACCATTTTTGAACTGATATATTTTTTCTGATTTAAAGACCTTCTTTATACTCTGCACATACGTTGTTTCTGGATTTTTGTAGTGCAAATATGGCCTATGCTTTGCCTTTTCGTCCTGCCCTCTCTTCCATGATCAAATTTTCTTAATCGTAATGACATCCAATTTCTCATTTTTTTCTTGTCATGTATCAGACATCTCCGCGTAACCAAGGTGACACAGACACACCCTTCCCGTGGACCTTTTGAAACACTCTAGTAGAAGAAATCTTCAAACACCAGCCATTTCAGCCTCTCATTTCCTACCAAGCTTCCTCTGAACCAACTAAGACAGATGAGCTTCTTCCCTTTTAAAGACCTCTAGAGAAACCACCTTGACAAATTTCTTTCGGTAATCTGTTCCGGAGCTTTAAAACCCTTCCTATCAGGATGTTTTTCTTTATATCGACTGGAAACTACAACCCTGTTCATGTGATGGATTTATAATGCCTCTAATTTTCCCATTAAAAACTAATTTAAAACATTTTTAGTTTGTAACCTCCTTCTGTTCTAAGTACAGTTGTTATAATGGCTTCTGCTTTATTGTGTTCCGTGGTGGCTTTTCCTTTTGTTTAATACACTGAAAGGAAGTAACAAAATCTAATTGTTCAAGACAACTACAAAAATTGTTGATTATTAGAATATTGAGATTCTAATGGACACTTGGGTAGGGGAATAGAAGGGAAAGGGGGCAGCCCCGCTCTCCCAGAAATACCCTGGGAAATCCAGATTAATACAGGGGAGGAAGGGTTTTCTTGCATACCACCTCTCTCTGGACTGTCCCTGTATTTCCTCCTTGCCGACAGAAAACACCTTTACTGAGTAAAATCAGTTAGGTCCTTACTGTCTGTGTACTTTTTAAAACAAGGAATCTGATAGTGTGGATGTAGCAAATCATTATCATATGTTAACATTTTGCACTTACTCAGATATGTGAGTCATGTCACTTTCCTATTTAAGATGCTAATCAACTTTGCTGAATACAAACTAGAAAAGGGAAACCCATTTATTGAAGCTTGGTTCTGATATTCTTGGCAATTAGTTTATAATTGTGGATCATATGTATCATTTTCCTGTACCTTACACCAGCTACTAGCAGAAATGGAACAAAAAAACCCACAAAATGTTTTTCGTGTTGATGAGGGATTGCTTCATTTTCATCATCTTCATTCCCAAGGGACAAGGAAACAAAAAGAAAGCAAAATATAAGAAAGTGAATGACACTTTGTGTCCAGGAATCACAATGAAGCCAAGTCTTCCTTTCAAAAATGTAAATCTGTGTTCAGTAGGATTAGGTTCAGCACGGAGTAACAAAAAATCCCGACACTTTCTCCTCTCTCTTCCTTCTCTTGTTCTGTTGTAACTCAAGGATGCTGCTTGAACTCTTGTCCATGAAGTGTCTAGGACCTAGTTCAAGGGCTTGGTCAGCACCTTCAAGGTTCAAGACCTCATCTAAATTCCTGAAGCAGGAAGGAGCAGATGAAAAGGTGGGCCTGCTGTAGCTCTTTCCTAAAGAAGGCCTCCAGAAAATGTCAAAGAACACTTCCATTTCCATTCTCGGTCAGAACTTAGCCACATGGTCACATGTGCTAAAATACAAAGGTTCTGAGTTAGGCTAGGGAATGACACTTGTACTCTGGACAGCCATGCCAGGTTAGAAATGTGTTATGATTGAATAAGGGAGGAATAAACATTGGTGGAAACCCAGCAAGCTCTGCTACACTCATGTAATTCGACAAAGTATATAAAACCAAGCACCATCCTCTCATTGCCCCAGGATAAATGTAAAAGCCCTTCATAGAAAATACAAGACTTTTCACACACTGGCTAGTGTCCATCTTTCAATGCAAAACCTGCATCCACTTTTCCCATCCTTCTCTGTGTTCCAGTCATGCTAGACTTCGGTTCCTCGAAGGCATGAACACTTTATCATTTTGAATGTTCTTAAGAAATATCCTCTTTGCTTTTTCAATTTCAGTACAGTCGCTCTTCCTAGTCCTTGGAGAGTCTGTTTAAGTGGCACTTTTCTGGGGAGGTCTAATGGCCCCTCTGTGTTAGCTTTTGCTTGTGCTCCCCTGGGATCATTTCACATGACTCATCACAAGTAGTTCCTTCCTTCGTTCCTGAGAGCACGTGCACTCCCGAGAGAGAGAGAGAGAGAGCGCAAGAGCGAGCGAGAGAGCGAGCACACACAAGCAAGCATCTGTCAATGGGGTATAGTCACACCACAATCCTTTTTCCTTCCTTTCTTCATCCCATCAGTATTTGAGACACATTTGTAGGTACCCCGTATTTTGTGATTGTTGATGTTTTAGGTTTTTGCCATACGGTACATGTACTTGCTGGAGAGATGCAGGGAAGGAAAGTAAGAAATCACTCCACAGAGGGGACGGTCTCTCAGAAATCCCTGCTCCTCTCAGAATTCTGAGCATGCACGCATGCATGCACGCACGCACACACACACACTGTAATTTTCAAGCCACCAGGTCTAGGACTCAATCTGTGGTCGACCATATGGCAGTCCAGTGCCTTAACCACCACACCACCTGCTGGCCCCACACCCAGTGTGTCTTAAATCGCCATGGTCAGGATTTGAACCATTGGCTATGTGGGATCACTTTGCTGTGCTACAGGGCTGGCCTTGCACAAGTAATTTCTTCTTTAGTATCTTTCTTACCCACTCAACTACAAAAATCTATGAAGGTGAGGAAACCATCTATTTTGTATCATTGGCTACAAAAATCTTTACTTTTAGGTAAAATGTGCTTATACTAAAATGTGTAGATCTTAACAGTACAACTCCATGAGTTTTGACAAGGGTTTTCACCTATCTAACCTACCTCAATCAAATATAGGACATTTTCATCCCTCAAAGAAGTTCCCTTTTAACCTCTTTCGATCAATTTCCGTAGTAACTTCATTTTGTTTTCTATTATCAAAGATTGTTTTTGCCTGTTTTTGTATTTCATGCAAATGGACCCATATGGTATAGTACTTTTGGATCTGACTTCTTTCACTCAACACAGCATCTTTGAGATTCTATCATGTTGCAGTGTACACAAGAAACATGTTCTAGGGAACCAGCAGTTAGCATAATGGCTATGTCACTGGACTCCCACGTAGTCGACCGCAGTTCGCGTCTCAGACCCGGTGGCTTACAACTCACGCCGGGCGCGTGTGCGTGCGTGCCCAAGATCCCGAGAGGAGAATGGAGGAGAAGGGATTGCGGTGTGACCATCCCCCCTGGGGGGTGATTTCTCGCTTTCTGTCTCTATGTCTCTCTCTCTGTCTGTCTGGCGAGCGCACGCGCCCTATAGCGAAAAACCTCTCAAAAAAAAAAAAAAAAGAAACATGTTCTACTACTGTACAGAATCCTATGGTATAAATATGTTGGAATTCATTGATCCATTCTCTTGCTGATAATTGTTTGAGTTATTTACAGTTTGAGAGTATTATGAAGAAAGCTACAAATATTCATGTGCAAATTTTGCTGTGGGTACGTTTCCATTTCCCCTGGAATACCTAGGGGTATGTTTAAATTTGAGGAATACTGGCTTAAGTTTTCTAAATCCCTGTTTAAGTTTTCAACCAAAGGGGTTGTACCATTTTATATTTTTACTTACAATGTACAAGTGTTCTGATTACTCTACCTTCTTAAATTTGGTACTGTTCAGTTTTGTATGCTTGTTTTTTTAAGAGAGAGATATGTGCATGCATATGTTTGCCGGAGAGATAGAAAGAGACAGCAAGACAAAAAGTGAGAAATCAACCCCCAGAGGGGGTGGCTACACCGCAATCCCTTCTCCTCCATTCTTTTGGGACTTTGGGCATGCATGTACATGCATCCGGCATAAGTTTAAGTTGCTGTGTCTGGGACTTGAACTGTAGTTGACTACATGGTCATCCAGCGACATAACCATTATGCTGTCTGCTACTCCCAGTACTGTTCAGTTTTAAAAGATACTGGCCAATTTACTGAGTGACAGGCTATACATCTCATCGTGGTTTTAACTAGCATTTCCCTAAGGACGAATGAAGTGAGCACATTTTCATGAACCAGTTAGACATCTCAGTACCTGCCTCTGAGAAGTGTCTATTAAGGTTTGGCCAAATTAAAAAATTGGGCTGTTTGTCCTTCTTTTATTGCTTTATATGACTTTATATATTCTGAATACAAATCATCTGTCAGATACACACATTGCACACATTCTTCTCAGTCTATGCAGATACAGGGTTTAAGAGTAAGAATTTAATAAATATCCTTTAAATTAAGTAAGAAGGAATGAAAGTTACTTAATCTTCCCGTGGTGTGGATTCATTCATTTGAATAAGACATGCCTCGTCTCACACTATCTGCATTTGCTGCCATGCTGTCTGTTGTCTTGACATTTAGTCTCAGATGACTAACATTTCCTATACACCTCTTCAGCTCTCTTGCTTCCATTACTCAAACTGCGGTCGACTACATGGGAGCCCAGCGACATAGCCATTATGCCAACTGCTGATCCCCATTTTCACTAAATATTACTTGTCATCATTATCACTAACAAACGATGTTAAAGAGTACATGGTGAACTTAAACAATGGTGTATCCAATCAGAAAACAACCAAAGGTGTGTCAAGTGAGGTCAAACTGACATGGGATATATGCCCACAGAATCTTGAGCATTAAATGAACCATGGCAGAGTCAGAAGCCCAAATTCCAAAACGTTGTAGAAGTGTGGCATCATGACATTTACTTTCTCTTTCAGTTTTAAACAAGTCCCAAATACATTGACTTTCTCAAACACTTCTTCTCTTCCAAGTTCAATGAGTTATGATTTTTACATGATCAGTTCAGTTAAAAAATAAATACGTATGTAATGACTAAGTGAAAACCAGTTAACACATTTTGTCACTGGGAGAAAGATAATTACTCTTCAAAGATTGTAGGCTTCTGACCAGTTATTTGCCTTGACTCTTTAATTTTTTTTTTTCTTTAAAGAATGCTTTCATTTGTGATTAAGGGGTGGTTCTAGCTGTCCAGGAATTTATCTAGCTGGGTGAATTCCAGACACTGACTGAGCCTTCCCTGTGTCACAGTTTGTCATCTGTAAAATGGGGATACCAATAATACTTATTAGAGTTCTTTTTAAGTTTATTTTTTCGATGAGTAAGAGAGAAACAAAGATAGATATGGGCACCCTTCCAAAGGGTCTCCATGCTATAATCTGCCTCAGGCCTCAACCAGTCCAGATCATGGGGACATGTGTGTGGCTGGCATGTGCAGGGAGGCCTCAGAGCAGACACCTGAGGACTTTTCCCAGGGGGTTCGGAAGTGTACAGCATTGCACTACTGCTATACTACTGGGTCACCCACTTTTTAGGGCTTTAGTAAGGATTAAATGAGATAAGATATGCCAAGTATTTAGTGCCTGGCACATCTAGGTGCTCAATAATCATCGGTTATTACTGAAATTTTTCTAAAACTATGTTTAGAAAAAATACAATTTGTAGTATTAAAGTGGTAACACTGGTCTACTTGGGACTTAAGCATCTAGGAAAATGTTTATAAGGATCACAAGCATTTGGGAACATTTATTTACTGATAAAAAATGATGCCTTTTAATGAGAACTTATATACAGCCCTTAATCAAGGTTTAAAAGTTTTTAGATGTGTAAAAAATGGCTGAACAGAATGTAAGAGATCTGATAAGAAATGCTAATGAAATCTGAAATGTTAGAGGAACCATCAATTAAACTTAAAGACCAAAGTGAAATTTTTGAAGACAGAAACAGATGGAGAATATGAAAGAAAGGAAGAAAGTCAGGAAGTGTAAAGAACGAACCAACACAGAACTAATTAAACAGCAGAACAGGAAGCAGACAATTAAGTCGAAAGGAGGCAGGTAATGTGCTACAACAGGGTACACTAAGTCAAACACAGCCACCGTTCTCCAGCCTGGTATGCTTCTGATTCCAGGTGAGACAAATTTACCTTGGCGTTCCAAGAAGACGTTGTGCAATCCATTTATTCTTTTCAAAGGCTATTCAGTCACAAAATCAGTCTCTGTTTAAGGATCCTGCTTACACAACTATATGCTGTTTCCCTGAAGACAGGCCCATTAGTATGGTATATAAAAGACAGAGAAGAAGAATGAGCTTGGGTTGCAATGAAATATAAAATAAAAACCTTAATATACCCTAATATATTTTATTTAAGATCTGCTGGATCGGCATGTTATGCCTGCAACATTTATTACCTCACAACACTCCTTGAGGCACATGGATAGCTCCAGGCATATCACCAAATCACACTGGAGAATCTCTGCTCTGAATTTTCAATAATGTCACTAAAGCAACCCCTTTTCCTTTAAAACCTATTTAGTGGTAACACGGATATACTTTATCCAAATAAAATTTCTTATGAAAACTGTTCACACTTAGAATTCACGTGGCTTACTGTGTATAACATGAAAAATATGAAAATATTAATGAATAAGTAGAAACAATATTGCTAAGATAGGTCTTAAAAGAAAGACCATACTCAGTGTCTATTTTAAAATAGAAGTATACATTTATTCATTCATTCATTTGAAAGATATAGACAGGGCACTTACTAGGTGTGAGGTGCGTAGTAAAAATGGCAGCTAAAACTTGGGTAAACAGTTTCTTCCCTTAAAGAGGGTAGAATTTTGTACTATTTTAGGTATATGCTGTATCACCTTAACGATTTCAGTTTACAACCCCCTCATTCTATAGTGGTTTAGATGGAAATGTGGTGAAGGCTGTATCTGTCAAGATAGGTTAGGTGTGCTTAGTAACAAACAATCCCCAAATCTGAGTGATTTTACAAAAGTTTATTTCCTTCCCACACCACATGTCCAGTATAGAATTTCAACTTCTTATAGTTGAAACCTAGATTGACAGAGGCCTCATCCTGACATGGGTTTCTATGATGACCACAGGCAGTGAAAGTGACACTTGGTCTCAAACTAATAATTAAATACTGTAGCCTCAACAAGCCACAAATAATCCCCACTCCTATCTCATTAGCAAGAGTCACTCTACTACAGGGGACCAGAAAGTTCAGACTCTCTCCACTCCGGAAGGAGAAAAAGACCAAATATTGTCACCTAGAACTAATGATTACTACAAAAATTTAGTAAAGGAATAAGAAAAAGTGTGGAATTGTGGCAAGGACAATTAACTTGATCTATTTCTAGCTCCAAAATCTATTAGGCAAATGTACAGAAAGTCACTTGACCTCAAGTCAAAGTTATATGGCAATAATACCTCTACTACCTACCTTGGATGGTGGAGCTGTAGCTTCAATGAAGCCATAATACATGGAAGTGCTCTGACAGCCTAAAAATGCGCTTTAAAAGATGAAATAGTGTTGAATATCAGTTACATGTGCTTGAGGAGGAGATAGGATTTGAGGTTTAGAGAAGAACTGATGAAAACTGAAGGCTGATAAAACATCAGTGTATATAAACGCACAATTTGTGAATGATTGCCAAAGACCCCAAACTACCAAGTTAAAGACCAAGATCTTCAAGCATCTCTTTGCTTGAGTAACTAACTAACTAACTAACTAAATAAATAAATAAATAAATAAAATACAATACAATAAAATAAAATAAAAGGTGCTGACCTTCTTGAACTCTGAGTTTCCTCAAAAGAACCAACAAGGTTGTCAGTCAAAGCCACCATCCAGAGAAAACTGTCCTTAGGGACTAGCAGTTGTATAATGGCTATGTCGCTGGACTCCCATGTAGTCGACCACAGTTCGAGTTCCAGACCCGGTGGCTTAAACTCACGCTGAGTGCATGTGTGTGCATGCCCAAAATCCCGAGAGGAGAATGGAGGAGAAGAGATTGCAGCATGGCCATCCCTCCTGGGGAGTGATTTCTCGCTTTCTGTCTGTCTCTCTCTTTCTGGTGAGCACACATGCCCTATAGCAAAAGCCTCAGAAAAGTAAAAACAAAAACAAAAACAAACCAATAAAAACTGTCCTCAATAAGACACCCTGGTCTCAGGCCAGCAGGTGGTGCAGAGATTAAGGTAGCTAGATCCCACATGGCCAACTGGGCAGTTCAAGTCCCAGATCTGGTAGCTTGAAAAACACGCTGGGAATGTGTGTGTTTGTCTGCTCAGGATCCTGACACAAGGCAAAGCAGTGTGGCATCCCCTCCGGGTGGTGGAAAGATGACTTCTCACTTTGCCTTTCTCTCTCTCCAGCAAGCACCCTACAGCAAAACTTAAATAAAAAAATCCTGGTCTTCCACATGAAGCAACAAAGCATACTTTTAGGCCATCCATTACCACATGCCTCTTCTCTACTTGCATCAGAGTGGCTGTTGATCTGGGCTCCCAGATACCTTCTATATTGCTGAGTTTTGCTTTTGTCTTTGAACCTCCTTCTCCATCTTTTCTTTCCACAGCAGTCCACCTCACATGCAATTAGAACATAGCCTAGAACAATGTGATGTGGGCTCTTTTCTGGGAAGTCACTCTTGGTTCATTTCACTAAAGTCAATCGTTCTTCCTTTATGGAGGATAGATTATTATACTCCTCTGTGGAGAATATGATAATTATTTTACCTTTTTTCCATATTTGTTTGATTCTTTCTTGAATTATAATTGCTGACATTCTGGTCTCCTCCTGTATACGAGAGAGCTGGAGTACAGCGAGGGTGTCTGAACTGCTCATGTCCCTGCCTGCCAATGCTTAGCAAAGTGGTCCATGTAAGACAGCCCCACACAAGCTGTGGGATGGAGAACACTGCTCTCTGGGCACTCTGTCATCTCCATTTTCTCTTAAACTTCTCAAATGCCCCAAACTGATTAAGATGGGGTTCTTTACAGCTAATCTGGCCCGAGCTCTTTTTCTCATTTTCCTTCTTTTTCCCCATTTTCTCTTCATCCAAACCTGAAAAAACTGTCAATTTAAAATCCTATTTTCTCAATGTCTTGTTTTCTATAAAACTAGCTACTCATCACAATTGTCTGAAAAGCTTTTTAAGTATATATTGATTCAAGTAGATTTTAAGTGTTCTCACCACAAAAAAAAAAAAAAAAAGTATGTGCGGTAATACAAATATCAGTTTGATTTAGCCAGTCCACAATGTCTGAAAACATCATGTTGTATACTATAAACATATATTATTTCTATTTATCAATTTAAAATATAAATTAATTAAAATTTAAAAAACATACACAGAAATCTAGTTCCCGTAAAGCCTATTAGGTCAGCATTGTGGACGTGGCCTAGGAATCTATCCAGCTTGGACATTAGCCTTCTGGAGTGGCATTTGGAAACACCTTTACCATATGTGTTCATACACGGTAATAGTCACTCTTCAGATTACAAATGTATCAGCAGAGATCCTTATTGTTTACTCTCATACAGTGCTTCTCAGACTAACAAATACAGCAATCACCTGGGGATTCCGTTAACATGCATATTCTGACTCAGTAGGTCTGGGGTGAAGGTCAAGATGATACACTCCTAACCAGCTCCCAGGCTGGTTGATGTATAGACCACACTTGAATGACAAGACCGTACTTTGAACTGTTTTGTTAACTGTGCTGTTTATTAGACTATTTTAAAACTATACCATCTAAGGATTCTGTAACAGACTAAAGCCATCTCACATTAGCTCCAATATATAAGTTCGCATTGGCCACATTTATTTATTATAAAGTCAGTCAACTCACAAGGCCAGTGAGACTGTTTTGATGAATACAAAATTGGAAATCATGGGGCCAGCCAGTGGGATGGTGGTTAAGGTGACTGGATCCCACACGGCTGGCTGTGCAGTGTGAGTCACAGACCTGACTGCTTATGAAATATATTGGGTACATGGGTGTGCGTGTGCATGCCCCAAATCCTGAAAGGAGTGAAAAATGAAGCAGAAGGGATTGCAGCATTTTTATGCTCCATTGAGGGTACTTTCTCTTTCTGTCTCAGTCTCTGGTGAGCACGTGTGCACTTAAGCAAAAAAAAAAAAAAAAAAAAAAAAAAAAGGAAATGATGAGTTATGATAAGTGCATATTTACCTTAATATCCTAGATTTTAAGTTTTCCACCAACTATTGTTGATGCATACAGACAAAAAAAAAAACACAATAATTTACAACTATGTAGGCATTGTCTTACAATCTTGGGTTAGGTGTCAATGAAATGTGAATACATGAATGACAAGAAAAGCTTTTTATCTAATATCTGCATAAAAGCAAGGAAAATTAAAGCACTAATAGTCTCTAGTGTATATGAATCTTGAATAGATTTAAGGGCACATTTCATTACAGTTTTCAGTGAATAAAAATATAAATTCAAAGCAAATATTTGTTGAAATCTTCAGCTACCTCTGCAATTCTGTGAGAGGCATCTTAAAAATCACACTTTGATCCTAGCAAGTAGATTTTGCAGGCTTTCCCAGCACCGAGCTACAGTCCTGTGAAAGTAGTCCAAGCATGAGATGAATGGCTAGGAGTAACCAGGGTCGCTCAGATGATAAAACGAGGTAGTCCTTTGCCCGGTTCTGCACAGCAGGACAAGTACATAGGCTTGGTCTCCAAGAAGTTCCAGGACATGGATTTCCTCCTCTTATTAAGGTTCATGCCAAAACAATACATTTGCCAGAATAGAGCACTAATATGACAAGTACTATAAATAACCATGCAGAGCCAAGAACGCCTGTGTGTGTGTGTGTGTGTGTGTGTGTGTGTGGCAGAGATACTAAAAGCATCAAGGTAACAATTTTTTATGTTCAATGGCCGAATCTGCCTCAATATTAAAGAGCTTGGTGGCTTTTAATGATGAAAAAATTATGCAAACATTAAAAAACAATTTTATATAATTATTTGGAGTTTGCTTTCATTTCACAAACAAGTTAAAATAAATCCATTAATGCTGTCTATGGGGATTTCTTGCAAATAAAAGGAAATGTATCATGAACTGTAGTGTGGTTTAATACTAGAAAATAAGCTCTCCTACCAGTAGTGCATTATGAAGGGAAATTAAGCAACTTAAGCGATTATTTCTGTGACTGGGAGTGGATCTTTAATGAAGCAGGTTCTTCGATGGAAAGTTATTTGAATCATTCACTCATTTAACAAACTTTCTAAAGAGGATAACTGCTCAGGGCCCTCTCCCCACAGGCGAAGAGGACTTCCAAGGTCCCCCCCCCCCCCCCCCCCCCCGCTCTGACTGTCTAAAAAATCTTCTAATAAGGCCAAAGTTCATCCTCAAAGAATGAAGAGTTCAGGGAAAGTTGGCTGCTCATTTCAAAATTATGTTGCCTTTTATCATTTCTGAGGAAACTGAGGAGAAAGGCAATGTTCTGAGGCTAAACATTCCGTGATAACCCTGGTGTCTCCAGAGGTAGGAGAGGGACTCCACACTGCTGCCTCCTCTCTCCTCTTGGTCTCCTTCTCTTCCCTCTAATTCCATCATGTCAGTCCTCATCCAGAACCACCATCCCTTTTCCTGCCCTCAGGTGAAGCTCAATTAAAACAAACACTGAAGCAGAACTAAAAGGAAAAAAATCCTATCATAAAATGTTGCATGAGGTGATTTTATGGAGTCTGAGAAGTACAGAAACACTAATTTTGCAAGTTGACCCACTAAGTGAAAGTCATGCCCCAAATTCCCTTATCGTCTGTCTGGGGTGTCTCAATAGCTAAATCCTGAAAAAGTTTTTTTGGATTAGTCATCTCCCAGAAATTGCCTGGGTCACATGGTTGCCTTGGCTTACCTCCATCCCCTGCCACCATTTAAACCAGGCATTTCCTAACCCCTTAGTGTCTGAGTGCTGGAAGAATCTGGCCCTTTAAATAGGTCTTTCCTGGAGGCCAACCTAACAACTTCCACTTGTATTTCTCAGACTAGAACTCAATTACATAGCAAGTTGCAAAGCAGGCTGAGAAGTATAGCTTCTACAGTGCTGCCTTGAAAAACTGAGTTTATAGAAAAAGAAAGGGTGAAAAATGGAATTGAAGTTCAAGTTAATTTTGGTACAAAAATGCATTAAATCCATGTGTAGTTTTTTCATAATACACATTTTTTTCTACTAACATTTTGAAGACCCCTCATATTGGAGAAGCCAATTGTATCACCACCATGGTAAGCCTAAATAAGATCAAAACCAAGTGAATCCTGAGACTTGCTCAGCCTCTGTTACTACTCACCAAAACCCAGTCTCAGATTCTGTCACTGTGTCATCCATACCTGGCAGGAGTTGAAACTAGAAATACCTGGATAACACAGAAGTCCAGAGCTGACCAGGGCCCTTCAGCCACTGGACGGTTGGTAAATGGCTTCTTCCACCATGAAGCTGTATGGGAGTAAGGTTGTCAGCTGCGGGTGGGGATGATGATGACAACTGAACTGTCCAGGTACCTCCCTAAACGATTACAGTAAAAATCCATTTCCCATGGCTTCCAGACCAAACTTTTGAACATAAGGCATTTCAGGGTTTACATAATCAGTCTAGCTACCACCAAGTTCATGCTTCCCAGTCTTCGCTTTCACGAATTCTCTAACACAGCCACACTGAATGCTTCTTTGATACCTTGACCTTCCCTACTCTGCTTGTACAATTTCCTCCCCTAGAAAAGCTTTCTTACTTCCTCAACTATTACACATGTAATCAGAGGTCAGGTCAAATGACATCCTCCTAATACTCCTTTCCTGTGTCAGAGGTGATCTCTCCTTCTTTTGAACTTTACCTTGTATTAAAGTATAGCCATAAATACATGATTCATTAACTTCTAGATTGTAAATTCCTTGACAGTGAATGTAACAGGCTAGAAGCACCACAAAGCATAGACAGAGGGCTTGTGTGCAAGTACATCATGCACCTTTGTGCAAGTATGATCATCATCTTACTCTCTACTATTTAGATGAAAAATACTGAGGCTTAGGGAGACTAGGTAGTTTGTCCAAGATCACAGCATTGAGATCTGAATTCAGAACGACAATATAAAAAATAAGAGTTAATGATAGATGAATTATTATTAGCTATTGTGTAGAATACAAACTTAGCCCCAGAAACAAGGAAGAAAACAACCTAAACTTTTTTTTAATGAGAGAAGTATGCTTTAAGGCCAGATCTTATTTGCCTTTTTTTTTTTTAAGAATTATTTTTTATTTAATTTTATTTATTCATTCTGTGTTTTTTTTTTGTTTGTTTGTTTGTTTTTAATTTGACCAGAGACACACACACACACAGAGAGAGAGGGAGAGAGAGAGAGAGAAAGTGAGAAAGTAAGCCGCCAGGTTTGGGACTCAAACTGTGGTCAGCCATGTGGGAGAGTCCAGCGCCTTAGCCACCATGCCACCTGCTGGTCCCCAGATCTTATTTGCTTTTAAAAGGAGGGTGATCGATGTTTGGTTGAATGAACTCCCAGACCACACACTTGTCTTTCCTTTCTTAAGAATTAATGTATCAGGGGTTGATGCTCTGCAAGGCTGACCCACATGAGAACCTCTGGGTTCATGTCTCGAGGCCTCCTGAGTATGCCAGACACCTGGCTGACTATGATCCAAGGTTGGCTAGGGTTGAACTATGGTACCCAGAATCTGTTAGGAGTGCGCTCTCTCACTCATGGAAGAAATAAACAATATTAATGAATCGAAGACTAAAGTAACCTCTTCCAAAGTTTTTTCCCCTCATGTATGAAGGCACTATTTTCTCAACTAATAATAAGCTTCAACTTGTTAGTACCAAGTACCATTTCAATTTACTTATGATTTCTGCACGTCTGAGAAGATAAAGCAGGAAAGACATCTCTGTATCATCTCATGTTCTCACCTCAATATCACTTGTACCAATGCTACTTATCTGTACTAGTTTTTCATATTCTGGGCATAGGGTTGTTTTCATTATTAAATAAAAGGGTAACTGTGGACACACAGGAAATAATCAATGTATCCTGTGTTTTATTTTCAACCGAATTCCTATGAGTAGCCAAAAAGGTCCTCAGTGCATTAGAAAGGAGAAGCTATGAACGGGAAGAATGCACTTTATCCTATTTATTTTATTCAACTTTGAACAAAATTTCAGGCCCAGGCCACATTGAAAATGGAACTTTAAAGTTACGACATGATTGAAAGTCTGATATCATACTGAAGTGATTTCTTATGAAATTTACTCTGTAATAACATTTTATAGTCTTAATAACATGCTGGTCTAAATACTGACAGTGAGTTGCCACTTGGGAGGCAAGAGGATAAAAAATACACCTATAATATTAGCTATCTTCCTTTACAGTTCAATAATTGTCAATAAAAGAAAAGCATCATTTTTATTTTTTGGGTGATTTTGAGTTGCCCTTTAGTGAAGAAGCAAAAAGAGCACAAGTCTAAGTGAAATACTTATCTCTATGTATTTATGTCTTGTAAGTTCCAAATAACCTTCTTTTTGTTTGTTTGTTTGGATTTTTGCCATAGTGTGTGCATGATGCATGCTGGAGGGAGGGAGGGGGAGAGAGAGAGAGAGAGATAAATCACCCCTCAAAGAATATAATTATGCCATAATCCCATTCTCCTCTCAGAATTTTGGGCACACACGCATACATGCACAGCATGATTTTCAGGCCACTGGGTCCAGGACTTGAACTGCAGTTGGTCATGTGGGAATCCAGTAGCTTAACCACCACACCAATTGCTGGTCCCTAATCACATTAAATTTTAAAAGTTCTTGACCCATTATGGCAGCACAAGCAGTAGAGGCTTCACTGCTATGTGATGCTGGAGGCCATGTGGGAAGGTTCTGGGTTTATGTCCAGGGGCTACCTGAACACTCCAGGTGCACCCAAGAATATACCCATGATCCCACCTGGCTGCATGCAGTACTGGGGGGGTAGGAGTGGGGCATGAAGACCCTGTTGAGGGTGCATCACTCCTCCCATAAAGAAAATAAACTTAAAATTTTGTTTTCAAAAGTTCTTACATGAATGGACTTGGCTAACTCTCCAAAGTTTAATATTTAAGCCTCAAAGATTGACTCATAGCCAGATAATGATCATCTCTATCCTAATTAAACCCACAAGCCAGACCAGGCAGGAGTGAGGATGGGACTGATCAGCTGGTACCAGAAACACAGAGGGACAGAAGGAGGATTTCAGAAACCATTTTCCCAAGGAGCAGAAATTTTACTGTGTGTTCCCAAAACTGACTTGGATTCTGGAGGCAGGAATGGACACATTTATCCATATTCTATTTCAGAAACGGTTATATTTCTGAAACGTAGAGGTATATGATTAGGTAAAATTCTAGACACAACTTTTTCCAAATTCAAAACTGAGCTACCCCCACCCCTCAATCCTTTTGTACGGTGAACTCTAGATTAAGGTTTATGAGGTTAAATTTTAGTCAAAAATAATTTACAGCTTTAAGTTGCCTCAATATGTATACATATTTGAATATTTAATACCTTGGATTTTTGTCCTTAACATATGTCCTAAATATACCAAAACTATTGTGTATCTTAGGTGATAAGCCTCGACAGAATTGTGATATATGTGCAACAATGAGTGGTTGCATAATACTATGTACAGCTCATATGCAATGTTATTTCAATAAGAGTGATTAAGATTGCTGTTGATATTTGAAAATGGCAATACTGAGGATGAGAGTTACCTATGCAAGCTACAGTAAGCACACACTTTTCACATTCTCATTTAGTGACAAAGTCAGTCTCCTACATGTGAACTGGTCTAGCACTTTTCAATCATCACTAATCTTTTACAACACTGGTTTTCAATGTTCACTTTACAAAAGAATCCCAATATGCTTGATAACCACCATTCTCTCAACAAACAACAAAAATTTTGCCTCAGAAAAGGGCAAGGTTCAGGAACTTTCACTAATGAGCATCTCATGTAATTCTACTGCAGATCATACCCTGGGAAACAAGAAGGTATTTTACTGAAATTTTCATTTCCACAACCACTTTCTAAAACAAGAAAGTAGAAACTAAACATTTTATGGAGGATCCTTTTACCATATTGCCACCTATGAAATAGGGTGATTATCCACTTAACTTACATAACTATATGTGAACCTCATGGACTGGTTTGGGCCACTCACATTATATGGGGATCTTCAACAAGTTCACAGAAAATGTGTGTTATGAAAATACTATGCACAGACTTCAATTTTTTTGTACCAAGATAAAACTGACATTTTAATTCTATTTTTCCATGAACCTTTTGAAATCTCCTTCTACAAATAAAGTGAAAGCAATCTCTTTGCCCCACCCATACAGTATACACTGTATACTTTGGAAGGCCAGGGTCAGTAGGCAAAGGTACACATGTTGAAGGGTGGCCTTTACTGGTTAAAGTATAGATATTACAGCCTAGCTCTAGTAAGCGCTCAATGCCAACCAATCCCAAAAAGCCTGGGACAGAGCAGCACAATTTACTGATTTAACAATCCTTCAGAGTTTCCATTTGGAAATAGAATCTATATTTTCCTTGGAGCACCTTTCCAATATTCTTGGGTCCACATATTAATTGGGTCAATGAATACAACCTTAGTAGTTCCTTAACTCTGAAGATTTTTGGCAGGAACTTCTAGGAAAGACACTTTGTCTACTGAAGTTGAGGCCGGAGATGAACACATGTAAAGATTGTGCCAGAGAGTAAAGCAAAGGAAGACAGAATAGACCTAGAAAATGGAATTTGTGATGCAGTATGAGCCCTGGATCAAGAACTTGGGTCAATAGTTAAAAGTGCTAATAACTCAGAATAGTCAGGAGATGGGATGTATTTCCTCTAAGAAAAGGAATGGAGAATGTGGTTGCTTTGCTACAATTTTAATGCTATCACAGCTTGAAGTTTCTCAGGAAATTGAAGTTAAAAGGTATTGCAACATTGTTGTCATTTAAAAAATAAACTGACTGTGACAGTTTGGGCTATTATATTTTTCTTCACAAAGAACCTACTAGAATTCAAATATTACTTTGCTTATCATTGACAATTCATCTAGAACGATAGGAGGAAATTGAACTGTTAACGAAAGAGATGTCTTAGTGCAACAGATTCACCAAATTAGAAAAGAATAAATAAGTAAATACGAAAATGCAAAGCTGCAGAGATTAATTTAATTTGGTTACTTCCCTGGAAAGCTCTCACAATGATGGGCATAGGAAGGAGGGGGACAAAAGATCGATTCTTATTTAGAGAAACTGACAGCAATTGAAATTGAAATGTTCATATGAAAGAGAAGACTATTAAAACTGTAGGTGAATTGACAATTCTACTTTTTTCAGATTATGGTGTTATTTTAGGCAACATAATATGAAACATCTAGCAGGTCAATCGACAAATTTAGAGAACTCTGTCTAAAAAAGTATGTGAATAAATGTTTTGTATATTGGAAAATCTGGGTTGATTAGATAATGCAAACTTCAGAGCAATGTTTGGTGAATCTCTGCTATGTTGATTATCATGAAAAGACCTCAACAACTATAGAGTTCTTGGGACCAGCAGTTAGCGTAATGGCTATGTCGCTGGACTCCCACGTAGTCGACTGCGTTTCGAGTCCTGGACCTGGTGGCTTAAACTCATGCCAGGCGCGTGTGCGTGTGTGTCCAAGATCCCGAGAGGAGAATGGAGAAGGGATTGAGGCGTGGCCATCCCCCCTGGGGGGTGATTTCTCGCTTTCTGTCTCTGTCTCTCTCTGTCTGTCTGGCGAGCGCACGCGCCCTATAGCAAAAACCTCTCCAAAAAAACAAACAAACAAAAAAACAACTATAGAGTTCTTATTGAAGAGACACTTCCTGTCTTAAAGCCTACATTCAAGCTTCTATAGTAAGTTCTATAGTTAAAAAATAAAGGGGGCAATGTAAAATATTTCTCAACACTAAGTAACACAAAGTCCACAATGGAATGAAGGTTCGCTCTGGGCTTTATAATGCCATTTGGTGGGAAATTAAATGGACACTATTTGGTCGTAGTTAAATCATTTCCCATAGTCATGATTTAAAACGTACCCATTCATTTTATAAAAGCACACAACAGGGACACATCCAAATCTGCACTGAGCAGCGAGCCAGCTTGTGAACACATTGGTTAGGATAGGTAAGACGAATCGAACTTGCTCTTTTTGTTTATTAATGAAGTCTGAGCCTCCATGCCTATAAAAATAATTCAATTAATAAATTAGTAGCTGGACTTCTCTAAAAGAGAAGAATAGAACACTATATGGACATATTTTATCTTCCAGTTCTTCATCCATTCCCTCACATCTGGAAATACGATCTGTCTTGTCCTTGGGGCACGTTTGCATACACTCAGGCCCACGTATTAAAGAGGCTGATGAATACAATCAGAGTGGTTCCTTAACTCTGAAGACTTTGTCAGGAGCTTCCAGGAAAGAGACATTTGTCTACTGACCTTGAGGCTGGAGATGGACACAGCAGAGACAGATCAGGCCAGAGAGCAAAGTGAAGAAAGAGAAGACTAGAAGGTGGGGTTCATGGCCCGATGAGCTCTGGATCTAGCCATACCTGAGGTTTGGTTGGCTTTTTTCAGTTTTGTGAGTCAATAAATACAATATGTACTCTGTTATTTGTTGACATATTGAAACAGTCTGAGTTGTTTTTACATCAAAAATTCTAAAGAACTCAAATATTGTATTTGTTAATTAATTTATTTCATGAGTGAGAGGGAGTCAGAGAGAAAGACAAACTCCAACAGGATCTTCATCCTATAACCTCCCCCCAGCCTCAACCATCTGCCCCAGATCATGGGTACCCAGGTGTCTGGTATTCTTAGGAAGGTCTCCAGACAGAAACCCAAAACCTCTCCATGTGGTCTCACGGAATATAATATTTTTACCACTGCACCATCACCTAGTCCTCAACAAATGATATATTTATGGGACTACAACAAAGGAAAATAAAATCACTAGATCATTGTTAGAAATGCTGTTTTCCAGTTTAGAGCTTAAGTCCTTAGCACGGTATTTCAAATTCTCTACAATTAGTATCAGTCATTTTTTTCAGTGGAATCACCCAGAAACCCAGTTGCTGTTTCCCAAGATCCATTCATACCCATCTGCTAACCACACCCAAACATATCCTGCCCTTCTGAGTCTCTCTGACGTTGTTCATGTCATTTTCTTGCCTTGGAACGTGCCCTCTGATGATCTCTTCTCCTTACTCAGGCCACAGACTATATCCTCTAAAGCCAAGATTAAATATTTTCTCCATGAACCTTTTCCCAGCCTTCAGCTATGAAGATTCCCTCCTCTGTAATCTTCTTGCTTATATCTAGTAATACACATGAAAAACACTTTGTACACTCAAGGGAGCTATACAAGGGTCAGTTATTTTTAAATTATTTTTAAAGTTTTTCTTTCTTTCTCCAATGACCAGCAGAGATGGAGAGAGAGAGAGAAAACACCCTCAACAGGGTGCTGACACTATGATCCATGCCCACCAGCAGCAACCCTTGGATCATGGGCACACGTGCATTTGGCATATCCAGGGGTCTGCAGACATGAATCTGGAATTCTTCCACATGGGTAAGCCTTCTAGAGCATCATGCTTACCACTACACCACCATCTGGCACCAAGGTCAGTTATTTTTAACATTACTGAACACTTGTGTCATTTCTGTTCTCTTTGTTGGGTCACATAAATGTATCTTTTTTCCCTGGACTGAACATTTTGAGGACAGGGACTATCTTTATTTTCCCACACCCTAGTATGAGGTCGGAAAAGTCATGACATATTTTTCTAAGCAAAAATGCATCATGACTTTTCCAATGACCAAAAAATTATCTTGACAAAATACATGCTAACTATTTGATGTATTTTGGACTGTGCTGATCTTTCTCTCATGCAACCAGAACCCATAAAGATGAAGCAATCTGGCCACCCCAAACATAGCTTGTCCAAGGTGAAAAATTTAACGTAATATTTAGAAATAGTTAATATTGAGGCAAATGATTAAAACCTAGTAAAGATGACTAGAATTAAAAAGGATGTTTTAACACATTAATTAAGAAATATTAAAAGCTACAGGGTCCAACCTGAGGCTTGGTAATTATGGTGACTAGATCCCACATGACTCACCGTATAGTGCAAGTGCTATATTCAGCGGTTGAAAAACATAACAGGGGGACCAGCAGTTAGCATAATGGCTATGTCACTGGACTCCCATGTAGTCGACGGCAGTTCACATCCCAGACCCAGTGGCTTAAAACTCACGCCGGGCACGTGTGCGTGCGTGTCCAAGATCCTGAGAGGAGAACAGAGGAAAAGGGATTGTGGCGTGGCCATCCCTCCTGGGGGGTGATTTCTCACTTTCTGTCTCTCTGTCTGTCTGGTGAGCGCACGTGCCCTATAGTGAAAACCTCTCCAAAAAAATAAAAATAAATAACAGGTGCATGTGCTTGAGTGCCTAAAACCCCAAAAAGAGGGATAAATGGAGGGAAAAGAACTGCAGAGTGACTGTGCCCCGTGGGAGGGAGGATTCTCTTTTTCTCTGTCTACAGCAAGCACATGTGCCCTCAAGTAAATTAAAAAAAAAAAATAAAAAAAAGTCACAGGATGAAGGAAAGGCCAACAAGAGTCAGGGGTCACACGTTAATCAGCACAAATATGACTACCATGTTGAAGAAAATGCTTTCCACCAAACAAACAAAAAAGGCTAATAACCAACAAACCACAAAAAACATATATTCCCACGAGTTAAAAACCAAAACTCCTGCCCTCTTCCCACACTGTCTCTGGTATTCACAACCATTTACCAAGTTACTATAACAAAGTGAAGTAGAGTCTCAGGAAGGACATTAAGACATTTATGGGAAAAAGAAGTGGATTATTATCTATTGAAGATAACTTTATAGTATTGTTAACTGGACTGGTGAGAAAAGTACACATGTTGGAATATTCACTTTGTAAGCTAAGTAACATGTGATTGAATGTATAAAAGAAATTGTCTTTCTGCTATAAAAAAGGATGGGATTTGGTTGCTCCAGAAAGAAAAGAGGCTCCTACAACAAATACTTCATGTACAGACAGTTGGGGCAGGAGAATGTTGGGGTGATGAGCAGAGATGTTGGTGACAGGGCAGAGGTCATGAAGTTGATCGATCTAATTAGATAGATGGGTAATGTAATGCAGTTGAGCAGACAGAGCCAATGGAAGGGAAACAAAGCTCCAAATGATACTTGCCCTCAGTTTTGGCAGGAGAATGAGCAGTGATGGGGACTATTACTAACCAATGAAAGAATACCCCCTCTACAGGGTGCCATCATGACTCTATTCCAACCCATTGTTTCTATGTGGGAACTTAGGTCCAAAGTTTCCAGAAAATCTGATTGTCTAAGAAACACTGAAAATTCATCGATTAAGTAACATTGCCCATTATTAAATGCTGGCAACTCATTTAAATAAAAACTTCCAAGCACTGGGTAGGTCAAATAAATGCAGTTGTTAGCTGCATGAACTTGTAGATGAACCTCTGCTATAGAAAGTGGGTGAGTGAGGCCAATGACTGCCTCTCCAACTCACCCCAGCCACATGGCATTTAAAGTGATGTTTTCAGCTTCCATTCTGTTCTCTGATGGGCTGACTACAGAATGCATAATGATGAAGTGAGGGACCACAGTAAGAATTTCAAACATTTATGTAGTGCCATATGTTTACAAAGTGCTTTCTCCATGCAGTTTGGGGAAAAGAGTATTATTCCCACCTTCAGATAAGCCATACAGCAGGCTCTGGGGAAGGTAGAAGGGACTGAGTTGTTCATGTCACCACCGCCACTCATTCAATAAATTCCGAGCACCAACTGTGAGCCAGACATACTCATTCCATTCCATTCTTCACTGCCACCATGTGGGGAAGGCTAACAAGTTGTCAAAGATTGTTCTTCCCCCTCTCATCTGTAATGTATTTAAAGTGGCTCACAAATTGTTTGGGTTGTAGACCATCTGTGAATTATTTTGTTCTTTACACATGAAACACCAACTTAACCAATATAAGATAATTAAATAGAGACAATTATGGGTGAGATGCATATCTTGAACTAGATTATTGTATGGACAAATGGTTGATAACAAAGATTAAGAGTGGTTCATGAAGAAAACTCCTAATGTTAGGAAAACAGGATTACTCAGTTAATTGTATTTGTGCATGGAGAAAAAGTCACCTATGCACTTACACCTGCTCACAGAGTGGCAAGACACTATGGGGTATAACTCGAAAGCCCCAGGGTCTGACAAGCAGGAGCTGTGCTCAAAGCAGGTGGACAGGTCTGGTGATGAAGCACTGCTCAATGTGGGGCCCTCTTTTAGACACTTTCCTCATTGATGAGTCCCTTTTGCAATCTCATCCTTTTTCATCCCCCACATTCTTGTGTAAGAAACCAAGGATAATAAATAATACTAAAAAAAAAAAAAAAAAAAAAAAAAAAGACAAAAAGAAACCACAATCCTTTTTTGCTTGATCTACCTAGCTATCACCAACTGGCAAATACAAACCCGGCCCACAGAAGGGTCTGTTCAGCTATCAGGTGCTTTAAATGTCTTCACTCAAGACTTGGAATCTCTAGCAGGTTACAGTCCCCAGAATGCTCTAACCATTATTCTTATGATCTGTTGATCCTAAAGACATTCATTTACTTATTTTAAGAGTTTTTTTCCCATAGGGTGTGTGTGCTTTCCAGAGAGAGAGACTGAGACAGGGAAAGTGAGAAATCATCCACCAAGGGGATGACCATGCCATAATCCCTTCTACATTGTCCTCTCGGGATCTTGGGCAGGCAAGCATGCACACATATCCAGTGTGTTTTTGAAACCATTGGGTCTGAGACTCAAACCTCGGTTGGCCATGTGGGAGTCCAGCGACGTAACTGATACATGATATGCTAGCCCTAATCTTAAAAATATTTAAATAAGCTGTCCTGCTCTGAGTGCTCTCATAAGAAAGGATTGGTCATTCCAAAATCCTGCTATGAGGAAGGGTGAGCCTCAGAGATACATGTGAGAACCTTGGTTCCCAGTGGGCTTCCCTAACTCTCTATTAACTCTAGGACCTGTGAATTTGCTGTGGTCCTGGGAGAGCAAACGCAAATGCATAGCAATTCACATTTCCACAGCCACCCCTTATTTGATTTTGTTATTTGCCACTGACTTCCCCAACCTTATCTTCTCTGTGTCACATACTCTTTGGTTCTTGCCCTCTATCTTATGGGTATCATTTTCATAGTTTATAACCCAGTATTATGCACTAGTTTAAACACTGATTTATAACATTGTTGTAGTTGTTTCATCTATGTTGGTTTTGCTATTGTGAAGGCATCTCAATTTTGTACGAATGTTTTACACAAGAGGTTTCTATTTTGACTACACACTACTCATACTCAACCTGAGTGTTGAGGTGCTCAGTTCAGGGAAGCAAGAAGCTCTGGGAATGTAGACTGCTATTCTTGGTACGACAGGGCAGACAGGGCAGGTTGGTCTATAAGACAACCCCAAAGTGTCTCTTACTCTTTCCTTCCTTGGATTGTAAATGTTCTAGTTCCAATTATCTTTTCTGGTTGAGTTGTTTTTGTTTTGTTAAATCTAACCTGTGGCTCTTTGCTATTGTTGATCTTTATTAATTTTATTTTGTGTCCAATAAGTCTATTTTTTTAAAGTAGTTTTTGCTATAGGGCACGTGTGCTCGCCAGAAAGACAGACAGAGACAGAGAGCAAGAAATCACACCCCTGGGGGGATTGCCATACCGCAATCCCTTCTCCTTCACTCTCCTCTTGGGATCTTGGGCACACATGCACACACACCTGGCATGAGTTTAAGCCACTGGATCCAGGACTTGAACCGTGGTCGACTACATGGGAGTCCAGCGACATAGCCCTTACACCAACTGCTGGTCTCAAGTCTATTGATATTTTAATAGGATTTGTGTAGAAGCAATACAAGGGGACTGCAAATGGTTTATGGGAAAATGGAATTAAAGGATGAGTTTATTTTGGTGCAAAAGAATTTTTGAAATATGCATACTTATTCACACTAAAAATTTTTCTTAAACTTTTTTTTTAAGACCCCTTGTATTTCTATACATTTTATATTTCGAGATAGGCCCAAGAAAATCTAGAATTGTCTTTTAACTTATTTTCATTATATGGGTGAATTCCTCTTCTCACAAATTATCAGTGGGGAAGAAATCATTTTAACTTCTGAATAGTTCCTAGCTCAAAGAGGCTGCTAGACATACTAGTCACCAGGGGAAACAAAGAAGCTGAGCAAAAAAGGGCAAGGTTCTCTGAAGTGAGTTCAAACAAATTGAATCCAAAATCACTTTGAGTGCACAGACAAATGCCACTGCATAGCGGTAACACTGGCGCTCTGGAGTCAGGTTTAAGGGTCAGTCACAGATGTAGCATTTTTTCACCTGCTTAACTGAAAAAAAAAAAGTTACTTCACTGTTCTATACTTTCATTTCCTCACTTATAAAATGATGATAGTACCAACCCCTCAACAGGGCTATAGAACAGATTAACGGTTGTAACATGGATGTCCAACCATTGCTCTTGTACATAGTAAGTAATTGAGAAATGTTTAAGATAACCAAGATGAGGGAAGAAGATAACACCATCATAGTCACAGTGTCCAAGTGCTTACAGAATACGGGATTATGAAAAACCACAGTGGCTCAAGGAGTCCACTGGTGCTGTCCAGGAGGAAGATGTGAACTACTATCACACAAAAGATCAGAATCAATATCCAACACATTAAGTTTTTTCCAAAGGCAATATGGCCTGGGGCTTAGGAGATCCAGCATTGATTAGTAATGTCTTGGCTTTTGAAAGAACGAATTTTTGAGAAATACTTTGGCTGCAACTCAACCAATTCTAAATTGGCTTATACCCACCACTCCCAGAATGGGTTGTGAGAGGAAAAAGTTGATTCACACAAATAACTGGAAATGCTTTCTTCATTCATGATTAAATCTGGGACCTTAAACAATATCATTTAAGTTTTATTTCTTTACTTCTCTCCAACAAGCATTTTATTAGATGGTCAACAGAGCCCCAGAATCATTCCCTACCAACTCAGCAGCCCCAAGGAAAAAGTGGCATGGCTTTGTCAACATATTGGTATGTATTTCTATTTGGCCAGCTTGGGTCTCATGTCCGCCTATGAACTAATCACAGTGAATGAAGTGGTGGGGTTCATTGAAGAACCACATGTAAGTCATATGACCACCACCATAGGAGGGACAGTTAGGTCTACCAAACCACATGGAATGTGTCCCCCATAGGATTCAAAGCCTGTGTCACTAAAGAACTGGGAGAAGGGTGACAGAAAGGTCTCTTTCAATAGATAACACAGGAAAAGCATCATCTGCAAAGCAAGAATTCTATGACAGGAAACAACAAAGCAGACATCATCTCTTCTCAGTTAAAATCTATACTCTTTGTTAGCTGTGGGGCCAATAGGTGTTATCTTAGTAAGTTACACATCCTGTCCCTTCTCCCTATACTCCAAAGTCTAAAAGGTTACAGAGTGACAAAGACTGCTATTTAGCTCTGCATTTCAAGCATTGAACACAGTGCCTGCCTACCATTTTCTGTTATCAATCAACATTTATTGTGTTAACCTTGGAGTATGGGAGAATCACCCAGTAATACAGACCTCACTCATCCATCTCATCCCTTACTACATAACACGTTTCTTGAAATAAACTTTTCCATACCCTAGCACACCATTACTATGCTGAGTGTGTCCAACCTTCTGAAGACAGGGGTGGGGAAATTTGTTACAAGCATCAAGTGCTACCAGGTCTTCAAGAGGACTTTGAGCTGGTATGTGTGTTCTGGGAATACACCATTGTGTATTTTATATCTAAGTACCCCCAGTGACAGCCACAAGGAACTGGTACACAGTATGTACTCAATAAATGATTATGAGAAGTATAAGCTCTCAGGGAAGACGGCGACTGTGAGAACTAAGTGCTGAAGATGGTAGCTTCACACAACAGAGGCAGGCTTCAGAGGCAGGAGGTGTGGAAATAGAGAAAACTATCACCAACAGCAGGGGGAGGAAAGTCAACGGCTGTCAGGGACCAAGGACCAGCCTGATTTATACTAACAGACAAGCAAGCTTGTCACATGGGAATGAAAGACTGGTCTCTCTTCTGGATTAAGCTCTCACTGAATAAATACCTCTCCAGAGCTTTGGGAGCTCTGTGGTTCTCTACATACCCTAAGTTAAATCTCCTACTCTTTCACCAAGTTCTAAGGAGCTCCTCCAGCGACACTCAACACAGAACAGGAGCTACCATTTACTGAGCACCTTATATGCCAGGCATTTTGTTAGGGAGTTGACATCTTTAATTAGTAATTAGTAATAAAGACCCTAAATAGCCTAAGAGTGAGCCCAATTTCTTTTTTTTTTTTTTTTTTTTTTTTTTTTTTTTGAGAGGCTTTTGCTATAGGGTGCATGCGCTTGCCAGAAAGACAGAGACAGAAAGTGAGAAATCACCCCCCAGGGTGGATGGCCATGCCGCAATCCCTTCTCCTCCATCCTCCTCTCGGGATCTTGGGCACGCATGCAGACGCGCCTTGCGTGAGTTTAAGCCACCAGGTCTGGGACTCCAACTGTGGTCGACTACGTGAGAGTCCAGCGACATAGCCATTACGCTAACTGCTGGTCCCAGGGTGAACCCAATTTTTAAAATATATTTTTCCATTATTTATTCTAAATTTATTTATTTTACATTCATTTACTGTATATCATTGCAGCATGCGAATTTATTTTCCCATCCAGAATACACTATTTATTGGCTCAATCAAAGATATTACCATACGTGTTATTGTCAACAAATAATTTTCTATTTCTGGTTTCTTATATTTTTACTTCTCTTTTTCCCCTCCTTGATTCCTTACCTCTCACCCTCTGCCATTTCCTCCCACACTGTCTCTGAAAGCCAGTTGCTTTCCATGTTTTGTTTTTTATTTCCCCATATTTTATTGATTCACAAAAGATCTTAATTAAACTAAATATTTTCGATATTAAGTACAGTTGATATAAACATATCCATGAACACATGTCTGACTTTAGGCATAAAACTCAGCGAGTAGAATGAGCATACTATAAAGGAGCACCTAGCTGAGGCTATATAGCTTACTGTGGTCATTAAGTGGGTATTTTATTTTATCTTTGTATTTTTTTGTTCTTTATTTTTTAATTTCAAGAAAAGAAGTTTTAGCTTTAATAAATCAAAATTTAAAAAGGGGGGAAATGGAGAGAGAGAAAATGTTTCAGAAGAAAATTATAGTACAATTGTTACTAGATTTTAGCTTTCTCCATATCTGTCTTTTGAGCTTTTAGTATCTACTTACTGTTTGAACAGAGTCCTAACCTTTTTCCCGGCTTTAAGTCTTGAGCCCATATTATTCTATTGGTTGTCAATAAAGTCGTGACATGTTTTTCTATGCAAAAAATGTGTCATGACTTTACCTACGACTCAATATAAGGCAGGTCTGGGAAAAGTAATGAACAAACCAGGTGGCCTGTGCTTCTTTTCTGGGAGAAACTTTTACATACTTTTCTCCATAGAAACAAAGTCCTCTTGGTCTCCTTTTCTAGTGAATGTGTGCCCTATATTGATATCTACTCTAAAGAACATGGGGTATAGTTTCACTCTTTTTGATGATTAATGGAGATATGAGGGCTGTATCTTTGCTTTCAAGGGACATACATTTGATGACTGTGTCTAAGTTGAGGGATGCTGATGCACAGACATGTCTGCATCTCTTGCAACAACACAGCTCCGCATGAAGAGGATGGCATCATAATGCAGCATAACGCGGCCTTCAGGAAAGGAGAAAAGGAGGTCCCCAGATCGTCTAAAGCTGTATGCTTTAAAATTAGAACTTGCTTCTACTCATCACACCTGAACACAATGATTTAACATCTACTCTGAATATTACAGATCATTTGACTAATAAAGTCACAGTGACATCGTCTGTGCAGAAGCTTGCAGAGTACATTTAAGCTCAGAGCACTAGGGAAAAAAATGTAATAATTATGTTGGTGCTTCCATAAGTTATAATTGCCTCTTGTATGATTACTGATAATTTCAGGTAATTGTCAGCAATACGAAAAGAGCTTTTTGTGGTCCCACACTAGATAACCCTCTAGGGAAGGCATTACAGAACTGAGAGGGAAAATGAGGAAGAGGAAGATGAGTTCATTCCTACTATGGCATGCTTGGTTTAGTTGCTAAAATAAATACATTTTTAGAATATCATGATTTAATAACTTCCTGTGACAACAATATGCTAAATTACAGCACCAGTTTTCAGTAAAGAAAACAACATATAAATAGCTTTCTATCTTCCAATTCCTGACTTTTCAGAAAATATAATCAATTTAAGTCATTTAGAAGCCTACCTATTTTTACATCTGGAACGTCTGAATGGCAGGCATGGCAAGAGATTGCACTGCACGGGTGTGAGATACTTCAAAACATAGTCATTACTACTGTCAGAACAAGAGAAAGCACTTTAATACAATGCAAGTTGGTTTTCCCTCACACTATTAGCATGAGGATAAAGGGGGTGATAAACAATTTAAAAACAAATGCTAAGTGCAATCTAGATGCTGACATAATTAGCCCAAAAAACATACATGAATTAACTTTCTGAAAGAATATAACCCATTTGTTAAGATACACGATCTCAATGGTAAAATATTAAGAGTGAAAGGACTAGATATCCAGGAAGAGTAACTGAAAAACCAGGTGGCCAGTGCTTCTCTTCTGAGAGACCCATCAATCAGATGTCTAAAGACAATCACTTACATTTTTGCTATAACCAAATATCAAAAGGTCAGAGTGGCTCAATTTACTGTTTCTTATACAAACTTTTTTCATTGATTTAGAAAAGAGAAAAGCAAAAAGATAGTAAAACTCCAATCAGCCCAAGAGAAAGGTTAAAGCCATTTCTTTTTATATCCATTCTGGGTAGTGATCCATAAAAAATAATTAGGACAAGGGTAAACCTATTATGCAGCACAGATTCACCCTCAGCCTCGTCAATCTGTATTTGCTCAGGCACTAAAGATTTGTTGGACTCTCTGTAGATTTATAATTAAAATACATACTAAAGGCATATGTATAAATTTCTTTCTTTATGCCATCCAGTCCATGCCTGTGAGAATGCCTGTCTGATTCTTGCCCTGTAGTCTAAACTAGCATCCTTGTGCATGCTGATCTAAAAATTGCAGTGTTTTCCCTCTCTCCATTCTATTTGTTGCATTGACCGATTCTTCACACATTTCTAAACATCCATCATGCAGCTGTTATCTCTACCCAGCACTCACTGTCTGTCACATTTCCCTTGATCCTCCCTTGGAGCTAAGCTCCTTTAACACTGGCTGCCATGTCTATTTCCTTCATCCCTTTGCTGAGCAGAGGTGGCTGAGCACAGGGTCCCTCACTCTCAGATCTGGCTATGTTATGCTCGGGATTTTGTATTAGAGACCTGTCAGAGCTGGACTGAAGGAGGATACATTTGAAATCATTTTTCTTATTGAGAGATAAGTGCTCACTGTCATTTATTCTTCCATTCTCGCTTTTACCTTTTCACACTACTTCCATATTTATCCTCCAGCCACCTGCATATTTGACAATGCCATTGCTGATAGTGTTATACTACCAGATATGCACACGTATGGCTGAAGTGACTGAAGCATGACCTTCAGTGCTCCTATGCTTAATACACACATTCATACTTCACCCAAGACCGTTTGGGTTATGCTGATGATCTCTACGTGGGTCCTTATTTTCCTTAATGGTAGTAATAATGCTAAGTGATAAGGCCAGGAATTTATTAAGCTTCTTTCTTCACAGGTAATTAAATGTCACATCCCTGTTGCTGACTCTTTTTGTTGGCATTCAGCCAGACTCGGAAACTAGAGAGCAAATGCAAAAGAGATTTCCCACCTTCATGGTATGGGAGGATATTTTTGCCTAGTTTTTCAAACTCATATTGAATTACTCAATGAAGAGTGTTAAGACGAGTTGGTGTGCATATCTGTCGATGGAAAATACATCATGCCAAGGAAATACTAGTTAACTAACAAGATGTCTGGCCTATATGGGAATCAGCATGCTACAATTCGTCCGATATTCCCCCAAATTGTTACTTTTGGGCATGAGAATTGTTTTCTCATAACTGCATTGCTTACCCTATAGCACAGTATGACCGCTTAGAAAACAATTATTGATTGGAGGTGAGAGGGAAAAAGAGCGAGAGGAGGAAAAGAAAATGAGAACAAGAGATAGGATGAATGAAAGAAAATACAAGAATATCATCCAACTTGATTTCAATTCAAGCCATTACTAATGGTTTGGTGCACAAGGGAAAAAAAAGCCATTCTTAGCAGCATTTTGGAAACGAGTATATCAAGGCTAAGTTCTCAGTAACAGAAATCCATGTACTGAACTAAATGACAAATAAGGGTCCACACAAAGACTGATATAAAGTTCAGTACTAAATAATCATGCCACCAGCAAACATGAACTTAAATGAAGTTTTTAAAAAGAAACAAAGAATTATGTCAGAAGAATCACTTTTTTTGTTTTACAAAATGGCTGTAAAATTTTAATCTATTTGTGACAATTCCAGATTAAAGAATTTGATATTCAGTTTAATCTTAAAACCCTGTCATCATGTCTTTCCTGATTTGCTATATTGAGAAACTAATGTATAAGATATGAAATGCATCTCAATAAATGCAACACATCTCAATGAAAAAAGCAAGTTTTTTTTGTTTTTCATTTTTTTCTCTTTTTTGGAGAGGTTTTGCTATAGGGCACGTGTGCTCACCAGAGAGACAGAGCGAGACAGGGAGACAGAAAGCGAGAAATCACCCCCCGGGGGGATGACCACGCCACAATCCCTTCACCTCCATTCTCCTCTCGGGATCTTGGGCATGCATGCACACGTACTCAGCATAAGTTGAAGCCACTGGGTCCGGGACTTGAACCGCTGTCAACTACATGGGAGTCCAGCGACATAGCCATTACGCTAACTGCTGGTCCCAAAAAAGCAAGTTTTTAAAGTTTTATTTTTATATATAAAACTAACATAAAAAAATAAGACCAAAAACAATTCTCAAAAAAACAAGATATCACACATTGCTCCTCGGGACTTCAGAAAGTAGTCCTGAGCAGGCCATCCCAAGATGAAACTGTAAGACAGATTATTCTGGTGTAAAGACATTTTATACAAACCCACACAAAGGATTTTGTTTAGATCTCTCTACTTAATAAAATATACAATGTTCCTGGCTGTTCTGGTCCTTGGAGGTCATTCTGATATTTGATATTTCTCTAGCTGAAAATGCAATTTTATCAGGCTTTACGAAATATACTTTTTAGATGTATATCTAACTCATAAAATATACTTTATACCTGAAAACAGTTAGCCCTGTTGAACCAAAGAAGGGGCATGACACACACGTACTGTGTGCCCAAAAGTTTTTTTTTGGAGAGGTTTTTGCTATAGGGCGCGTGCACTCGCCAGACAAACAGAGACAGAGAGACAGAAAGCGAGAAATCACCCCCCCCCCCCCGGGGGGATGGCCACGCCGCAATCCCTTCTCCTCCATTCCTCCATTTCCTTTTGGGATCTTGGGCACGCACACACACGCGCCCGGTGTGAGTTTAAGCCACCAGATCCGGGACGCGAACCGCGGTCAACTACGTGGGAGTCCAGCAACATAGCCATTATGCTAACTGCTGGTCCCCAAAAGTTTTAAAATTAGCTCTGAGAGTCAAACCTTTCAGGGACTGCTGAGCTGGCTTATGGTTTATTGACAACTGCAAGGAGCAGGGGAGAAAGGAGGGTGCTCCCCCAACTGTAGAAATGGAGGCTATTATTTACTTGTGAACTAAATATTATTTACTTGTGGACTAAATGATACAAGTCTACTGTCAAGTCTGGGCTTGGAACTGTCCATGCAAAGGAAATCTGGCATCAATTTCACAGTGGCCGAAACGGAAGCACCAAGCAGTCCTCATCACGTATGCCTAACATTGTGCAGCTTCTCCGCTTTTCATTGCTACCATGTTTACCTTTTATAACACAGATGTGACTCCTTGGTGCATAGAGAGTAAAGCTAAACTTCTCATGTGGTATGCTTTGCCTCTCTCCATTGACATTCCTGCTTGGAGAAATCCCAGTCTTCCATAAACTCGGCTCTGTCTACTCAATACCACAGCTGCCCGGCTCAAAGGCCAGAGAATACACACCCCTACCAACTAGTCTCTTTTGAAATTCAAGGCCAGTTACTCAAGAGGACATCGGTGTTCTGAGTCTCTATCACTTGTCCCTACTCCAATCGTTCACCCACTCCGCTCCATCTGCTCTCCATCCTCACTGTTAAATGGAAGCTCTAATATTTTACTTCTGAGGAAAGAGGGGCAATCAGAATAGAGCTTTCTCAGCCTCCCGCCACCATGTCTGCCACCACTTGTCTTGTTTCGAGCCCACTTACTTGGCCTTTTCTCTTACAACCATGGGTTCCCTTTAAAGTCAAACTTTCTAGCACATATCCTATGGGATCAGTCTATCAGCATCTAAACATTTTTTCATAGCTCCCATCTTTAAAAATAAACATCCTTGACCCCAGATACTCCTCCGGTTCCTACTCCCTTTCTCTACTATGCATTTAGAATAAAGAGCCAGGAAAGCATCATCCACGCTTCTTCGTCAGATCTCCACTGAACCCACTCACATCAGGCTTGTGTCCCCCACCGTTTTACTGTGATGAGACAGCTCTTCAAAGCCATTGGTGACCCCATGTGCTGAATCCTGTACCTGACCTATCAGGACCTGGTGATTCCACTCTTCTTTCTTCTAGAAGCACTTGGTTTTGGCGTGCAGGATGCAGGACATGGCTCACTTCCTTCCCTTCCTACCCGGCTGGATGCTGCTTCTGACTCTTGGTGGTTTCCTTATAATCTCTGATTTCTAAAATGTTGGGTACTCTGACATTCAGTTCTTGCAGGTCGCTTCTCTCTCCCTAAGGGAACACATCCAGACTCGAGGCTTTAAATACCATTTATACACAAATGCCTTCCAAATTTATCCTGCAACCTGGACTTCTCCCCTGAGATTCAGACTTATCTACCTGGCTGCTAGCGCAGCATCTCCAATGAAAAGTGTCTAAAAAAGATTCCCGATTTTTGTTCTCACGCAACAACCCTATTGTTTCTGTAGTTCTGTGACACAGTGTTAATAACTGTGAACTTCCGATTGCTCAGGACAAAAGCCTCAAGTCAATTTTATCTGTTCCTTATCCCTTGTGCATACACCCATATGTGAATCCATCCTTAAATTGGCCCTTACCCTCGACATATATCAAGTGTCTGACCACTCCTCCCCAGGCATCTGCTCCTGTGCTGGCCCACCACTCTCTCACCCCAGGAAGACTAAATAGCTTCGTAAGAGGGATCCCCACTTCCCTTTAGCCCCCCGCAGTCTATTCTGAACACAGCAGCCAGAGTGATCCTTTGTAAGTAGGACGTCACATTATATCAAAATGCAGTGAAGTCTCACTACCTTGCTCAGAGTAAAAGCAAAAATGCTCACAACAGCCTCTCGAACTTCACGCGAGCTCCGGCCCCACCTGGCTCTCTGGTCCTGCCTCCCACCACTCTATTTCCTTTCTGCTGAGGCCACATAGACCCCTTGTAGTTTCTCTAGTTGATCAAGCATGTTTGCTTCAAGGTTTTTGTATTGCATTTCCTCTGAGGATTGATTTTTCCCCAGACACCCATATGGCTACCTCCCGCATTTTCTTCAGGTCTCTGACAAAATGTTATCTTGTTAGTGGTTAGTGAAGCTTTCTGTGGCCACCCTGCCCTAGGAGCCCTTCTCCCCTACTCTGCTTTGTAACCCTTTTCCATGGCAATGGTCACCATCTCACATAAAGCACATCTACTTGTTTGTTCACTCTACAAGGAATTCACTAAAATTCCAAGGAGAACGTAAGCACTATCAGGACACTGTTTTGCACTTATCCGTGCCCCCAACATTGATGGCAGTGTCTGGATCCAGGGTAGAAGCCGAATAAATATTAGCTGAAGAGAAGAATGGCCCAAATGTTCATCAGATGCTTCTAACACGGTGTTCTTGTCACACCAAACTGTGCCCATTCCCAGAGAGTCCATGTTTTCACATTCACGAACTCCATGTGCCATATTCCGTGACTGAAACACTTTCCTGTCCAATGAGTAGACAAATTTGAATTGTCTGTGATATTTCACACCTATCTCCATAACCTGCCCTGCTTATCCTAATTGCTTCTGTACTCCTAAAGAAGATATCTGTATCTCTGAAGTTGGGCTCATGAATCCATGTTTTCTTATGTTCAAAGCAACATAACTGCTCACCCTATCCTGCAGATGAAAGGCAGAGGCAGGACACATCTATTCAGTGACCAGCTTTGTTGCCATCAATGGACATTTATATATTAGAAATCTATAAATACTGAAGCATCTAACTACTTTTTTTTTTTTTTTTTAAGCTTTTGCCATAGGACACATGCACTTGCCAAAGAGAAACAGGACAATGAGAGGGAAAGTGAGAAATCACCCCTCCTCCACTGGAGGATGGCCATACTGCAATCCCTTTTCCTCCATTCTCTTCCTGAGATTTGGGTACATGTGCCGGGTGTGATTTTCAAACTTTTACGTCTGGAACTTGAATTGCAGTTGGCCATGTGGAAGTCCAGCACCAGGTACCTGCTGGACCTTCACTTGCATTTTATTGTGATTGTTTTACCTCTCTGTGTACTTCACAAGACTCAAAACATGGACCAAGTCTTATTTGCCCTAAAGCCAGTAAAATTTGAGAGTGCAGAGACTAAATGGATACTATCAAGAGACAATAACTAATGCTTACTGGAAGCTTATTAGCACCCTATTTTACCTGGATCACATCATCTAAGCCTCTGAACAATACAAAGTACAAACTATTAACTCACTGTAAATTGATGGAACCCAAGCTTGGACAGGTAAACAATATTTCTGTAGTCCACACAATGGCAAGTGGCAGAGTTCTTCAACCTTGACTAGAATCTGGCTCATATAATAAGGAGTCTCTGAAGAGTCACCGAGAAGGCCAGGAAAGGCTTCCCAACCTGCCCGCAGATCAGAGTCACTTAAGAGGTTAGACTGTTTGGTTTCAGTCCTAGAAATTGTGTTTTGGTAGCTTGGGGATGGCGCCCAGAAATCTATACTTTTAACAGCCCCCACCCCCCAAGTGATTTTGACAGCAGCAGCCAATTTACTGACCAGGTGTAGCTGCAGGAACCAGCACAACAAATGAGGTGAGTAGAAGGAATTTAGTGAAGAGGCTGCATAGACAGGCTTGGCAGGAATAAGTGAAGCAGCACACCAGCAGAGAGCTGTACATACCTCTAGGCTGAAAAGAGCAAGGTGAGGGAGCAGTTGCCAGAAGAGGCGGAGTAGTCCTGGCTGCAAGAAAAGCTTGGCAGGAGCTTGAATGTGCGGTCAAGGTCAAAGGCAATTAGTAGCCAGAGGGCAAGAAAACCTTGATACAAAAGCCTTACAGAACAGCCTTCTGAGACACAGAGCTAAGGGGAAGAAGGAAAGGAATACTGATTGAGAGAGCTAAAAGGAAAACATTGTACACACCAGGTGTCCTGGTCTGTTACCTGTTGTTTGAACAGAATACCTGAGACTGGGTAATTTATAAGAATAGACGTTTATTGGGACCAGCAGTTGGCGAAATGGCTATGTCGCTGGACTCCCACGTAGTCAACCGTGGTTCGAGTCCCGGGCCCAGTGGCTTAAACTCACGCCGGGCGCGTGTGCATGCGTGCCCAAGACCCCAAGAGAATGGAGGAGAAGGGACTGCGGCATGGCCATCCCCCCTGGGGGGTGATTTCTCGCTTTCTATCTCTCTGTCTCTCTCTGTCTGGCTGGCGAGCGCACGCGCCCTATAGCAAAAACCTCTCCAAAAAAAAAAAAAGAAAAAGAAAAAGAAAAAAAGAATAGACATTTATTTAGCTCATCGTCTGAGAGGCTAAGAAGTTGAAGGGTGGCACCAACATCTGGTCAGGGTCATCCCATGGCAGAACAGAGGAACAGTACCAAATAAAAGCAAGAGAGGGCCCACTTTTGTAACAACCTACTCTTGCAATAACCCATTATTTTTTCTTTCTTAGAGAAAATATGTTGATAGGTTTTCAGACACTAGATATCTTTCCATTTCTGAAATAAAACTGCCTTAGACATAGCAGAATTCACAGACACAATGCTAGATTATTTGATATTTATAATACTATGTTTTGGTCTATAGTTCCTAACATGACTTTTATCATGTTTGGCCTTTATGTTATGATGGCTTCCTTTATAGTCTAGAATAGTGGAGTGACATTAGGACTGTTTTCTGATATGCAGACAACCTAGTTGTATAATAATCTGGTCCTTGTAAATTTTAAGGAGGAGACATTTAATATTTCTAATATCTTCTATTGTAATTGTTTTAAGCAAACTTTCTTCTTCCTGGATGAATTTCATTCATATTTTTCTGGTTTAAGCTTAATTTTTAATTTATATATATTAAGGTCAATACTTTTTGGTGTACAGGTCTATGAGTTTGGGCCACTGCATAGAGTCATATCACTATGAGGACAGGGGTCTGCCTTCCAATTTCGTCTACCTAGAAAGGTGGTTCTCTCTCAAACTTTGCTAGCCGTACTTCCATGCAATTGGGAAAGGATGAGAGAGAAGAAACCATGGGAATGACCCCCGCCCAAGCCCCAGTCACACTTTGGACCACAGGGGCCCCCCTTCCTGATTCTTCTTGTCAGAGACAGTTTTCTCTCTGTATCTCATCTGTGGCTGCCACATGGCATCATGCAAGACCACCCTTGAATTAAGGCAGTAAAAGTATAAAAATTAAAATTAAAAAAGAAAAATGTGAAAAAAAAGAGATTCCTCGACATTCTCCAGTTTCTGGTCGTCAGGAGGGATTTTCTTTCCTAAGTTGTACACGGACACCACTGCACAGTTCAGTGACTGTAGATGAAATCAGAACACACAGAAGCCTTGCGACAGTACCAGTACTCGTATGTGTTCTGACTCCCCACCTGTTTTGTTCACTTTTCAGAGGTCTCAGATATTGCTTTTTTAACTCTTTCCAGAACTTTCAGCTGTACTTGTTTAGAAAAATTGCTTGGTGGGCTTCTCTATCTTGACCAGCACCAGAAACAACTTGTAATAGCATCCAGAACATTTTCTTCAGGCTTTCAAATTCATTGTCACAAACTTTTATGCTGTAATTTCGTATCCATTCTCTAAAGTTTTATCTCCTTTATTCCCAGTTACATACATTTTCACTCTTTTTTTAAAATTACAATTAAGAAAGTTATCAATTTTATGGGTCATTTCAAATAACCAGTATTGGAATCAACTAATTTTTCTACATGATAATGTTTTCTATTTCAACAGTTTCAGTCCTTATGTATAATAGTTGTTTTTTCCTACAAGTTTTTATTTTAGGTCCCTTTTCTATATTTTCAAGATACTTTTAAACTTTATCATATTTTTAAAATATTAATGTTTAAAGCCATACATTTTATTGAGTTAAACTTTAACATATCCCACAGACATTGGTATAATGTACTCTCCTTTTAATTACTTTTGGGAAATTCATAATTCAAGTACTAATTTCTATTTTGATCAAATGATTATTAAAATCTTTTTTGGTCATTACTCACCAGTAGTATCTTCTAAAAAATTACAGGGCATGTGTGCTTCCTGGAAAGAGAGAGAGAGGTCACCCCCCCACCACCAGGGGAATAGCTTTGCCACAATTCCATCCCCTCCATTTTCCTCTCAAGATTTTGGGCACACATACACATGCACTCAGTGTGTTTTTCAAGCTGCTGGGTCTGGGACTTGAACCACATATGTGGGATCCAGCTGTCTGCTGGCCCAAAATTATTTTTAATATTAGGTTATGATTGGAAATGTAGTCCCAGAAAATCTTGGATTAAGAACATAATTCTTATACCTATTTTTACAGACATACAAACATAGACATACTTTTTCCCTTCTCAAGTGTCTAAGGTAAATATATCAGATTTTGGGGACCAGCAGTTGGCGTAATGGCTATGTCACTGGACTCCCATGTAGTTGACCGCAGTTTGAGTCCTGGACCTGGTGGCTTAAACTCATGCCGGGCACGTGTGCATGCATGCCCAGGATCCCGAGAGGAGAAAGGAGGAGAAGAGATTGCAGCGTGGTCATCCCCCCAGGTGGGTGATTTCTCACTTTCTGTCTCTCTGTCTGTCTCTGTCTTTCTGGCGAGTGCACGCGCCCTATGGCAAAAACCTTTTCCCCTCCCCCCCAAAATATATACAGATATAGATATTTTGTATATTATGGCACATCTCCTGTCTAGATTTGGGTGATTCTGAAAGATATATACCAATAGCCCACCTTAAACTTTTACTACTATTGAGTTCCTTTTGCATTTTGATAGCTTTTGCTTTATATTTTTCACTCTCATTTTATGTATTTATGCTTATGACTACCGTATCTTTTTATATTGTGCCTATTATATTTAACTAATATCCTTATTTATCTTGTTCAGTGCTTTTAAACTTATGTTCTCATAAATTTGATATTAAAATTACAATCTCTACTTAATTTTTCTTGGTGTCTCTTTGCACATTAACTGTACTTGAAATCATTTTTCATCTCTGAATTAAAAGTCCTTCATGTTACTGGATTTTAGTAACTAAATTTGTATAAAATAAGGGAACTTGGCATGATCATAATAAAAAAACCCTGATATATTGTACTTTATTCTTCGATTCTTCCATTGTTTTCTATTTTACTTTGTTTCCTTTTTTCCTTGTTTTTCCTAGCTTTATCAACTTGCCCCTCACTGTCTTCCCAATATGTAAGCCACTTAATTTCTAAGTTCTACCTTTTCTTCTCCATTCTACTAGAGTTGATTTCTTCCTGTTTTGAGAACCATGCTATTTTTCTATTAAACAGAACAGTGCCCTCCACCCCCTGCTCACCACTCCTCTATCAAGTGTGCTTTTTCCGTGGTAGCATTCCTCCTCTCCCAACATAAGATAAAATCTTTAAAATGCTTTTCTTGACTTTCTCCCTAGTTTTAGATTTTACTAATACTGTATACCATTCTTAGTTACTGTCATAATTAAGAAAAAAAACTGGCACTATATGCCATGTTCCTTATCACTTTCTTATCTTTCTCTCATGTGTGTGTGTGTGTATATATTTATGCACACACATATACACACGTATATACATATATACACACGTATATACATATATACACATGTATATACATATATACACATATATGTATATATAGCTATATACATATATACACTATATATAATATATAGTTTTATGGGAAAATAAAGCCTCATTGCTAGGAGCATGATAGGGAACACTAACTTTCAGCCCCAATTAAGCAAAATGACCCCCCAAATTATATTCTCATTAGCTGGCCATAAACCTATATTACAAAAATATCCTATTATTATATTTTCAATTTAGTCAATAGAGAATTTATGGAAACTGCTTCCTCTCTTTTTACATATGTTTACACAATATCCCTTCCCTCTCCCCAATATGAATATATATATGCATATATTTACATATATATTTTTTTTTCACACGCACACACATCAAGTTAGAAACAGGAGAAATGAGATTAAAGGGAAAGTTGATTGAGAACTTCCTAACGGGAGACCCAGGCTGCCATCACCTGCTCAGCCCCAGGAAGCAGACTACACGTGCCACTCGGTGTGGTACAGAAAGAAGTACCTAGCACCATCGGAAGCAGGCATTCCAAGAAATGAATCTGACCACAATCAAACCCCTGTCTTTACCACCAGTTTACAGGAAATACAGGAAGAGTAGAACACATTGAATGATACTATGAGAATGCAAGCAGCCAAAATGCCGATTTGTGGAAAATTATACAGGAAAAGTAACTTTTTTCTTTAACATATTTTAAAGCGAGATGTGTAGTTATTACAAATTTTAAAGTAAACTACAAGTGTAAAAGGACATTTTTTAGGTAACTGGGAAAAGTTTAACATGCATTTAGTATTAGATACCCATAAGGTATAATTTTGTTAAGTACTGTAGCTATATATTAAAACAAATGAACAGAAGTCCTCCCATGTTATAAATGCATGTTTTCAAATGAACTGTTAGGACATTTTCAATTATAACACCTCAGCATGCGAGGAGAAACCTCTTAGAGCAATATATGAAACTAGGTATTTTAGAAGCTAGGTGGTGTGTACCTGGGATCTGCTTTACCACTCTTTTCACTATTTTGTGTGTGTTTAAAGTTGTTCTACTAGAAAATTAAGGAAAAATCATATTTTTGTTACTAAACTTCCTAAAAGTCCATATTTCTCACCTCAACCCCTTCTTCAAATCTATGTGTCATTACCAGTTTCATGTCCTCCCTAAATACTCCCATTCAGCTGCATGTTTTCAACATGTGAATGTCCATCTTATGTGGACCAATTTTTTTAAAAGAATTACTTTATTTATTTTTTAAAAATTTGATATGAGAGAGAGAGGAGAGAGAGGGGAAAGTGAAAAAGCAAGCCACCAGGTCTTGAACCATGGTCAGCCATGTGGGAATTCAGCGCCCTTAACCACCATACCACCTGCTGGCCCCATGGAACCCATTTTTTGTGGAGCCACTGAACCTAGCATGGTGTCTAACCCATGACATGATGCACCTTGGATCATTTTGGATGCTCTAACCTAGATAAGAATACACAGGTAACTAAGACATGCTATAATAGATTTGTAGAAAGGAGAAAAGAACATGTGTATAAGAATAATTTTGTTCTGTGTGGGAAGAGGAGAAATAAAAAGTAATTTGAGAAGTAGCCAATTAAAAGAAAATCAACAATGTAATTGTAACATCCCCAACGTGAAGCAATGCAATAATGACAGGAGTTTGTAGTGACTCATAGGTAACATACATTTATTTATTGTATGCTTGTCTTCTGAAAAAGGAATCAAGAAAGGTTAAAACAAAAAGTACAATATTTTAAGTGAATTTTGAATAATTTTTACATGAAGTTATACTTAAAATTTGCTAGAGGTGTGCACCTACTTGCTGGGACAGACAGAGACAGGAGAAAGAATGAGTTAGCACCCCCCTCCCAACAAAAGAAAAAAAAAGGGAGAGAGAGAATGATCACTCCTCCATTTCTCGTTTCAGGATTTTGGGCACGCATACTCATATGCCTCATGTGCTTTTCAAGCTACCAGATCCAGGACTCAAATCATGCAGTCAACTATAAGAAATCCAGTTGCATTAATCACACCACGGGTTGGCCCAAAAAAGCTTTAGAATACATAAGAGTCAAGTCACAAAATGAAGTGTGGAGACAGAAGAGATTGTGTCAGAAATCCTTTAAGTAAGGTGTCAGAATTTTGTAACAAAAGTGATCTGCACTACAAAAATATTGGTCTGTGGGGCCAGCTAGTGCCACGGTGGTTAGGGGTGCTGGACTCCCAGATGGCTGACCACAGTTCAAGTCCTGTACTTGGTGGCTTGCTTATTCACTTTCCCTCTCTATCTCTCTCTAGTCAAATTAAAATACATAAAGTTAAATGAAATAATTATTTTTTAAAAATTGGTCTGTGTTGAGCACTGATATGACAATAAAGAAAAGGTGCTCTGAATCTAAAAAAATGGTACCATTATTGGGGCACACACACTAATGGAATGGGTAAACCAGTCTGATTGCTATTGGAAATCTCTCATAAGATCATTGATTTATTATGCAGTCTTCTGATTGGCTGTCAATTCCCTGGACCGATGTCTGGCACTCAATCTTCTTCCAATTTCATTTACCATGGTAAACAAATGATTCTGCATTCTGGTTCATGATCAGTTTCTTATGTGCTTGATCAATATAAAGCAACCACCCAGAACCTGTTCATATCAGTCTAAACTAAGTATATGTGCTTTCCAAAACCTTGAATATCAAAACTGGAGTATGCTTTTATTATCCTTTCACCTAATGAAGCCACAAATAAAATTAACCTGTGTGCAAATGCACATGGAAACAACAAGCACAGGCCACATTGGTCTGCAGGAATCTTTGCCCAGAGCCTGCTTTCTCCAAGCTTTTACTACTCCCAGCCCCATCATAAGAAATATTATACTGCTCCATCTCTTCTTTCTTGAATTTGTCCTTTTCCCTAAATTCCAACTTTCCCATGGTTTATTCTTTAAATGGATCCCAACTCACACTGATTATTTCCGTCATCAGGCAGCTGCACAGAAGGACTGTGCAATTCTAGAAGGCACCATTCACTTCATAGCCTGCAGCTGTGCAGAACCCAATCTGTAAGAGTGTACAGAGCAGCCCTGCCAACTGCCCAAGTAACTTTTTTTTTTGTTTTTCTGTTTGCTATAGGGAGGTGTGCTCACCAGAAAGAGACAGACAGAGTGAGAAATCACTCCCTGGGAGACGGGCTCGCCACAATCCCTTCTCCTCCATTATCCTCTCAGGACCTTGTGCATGCATGTACATATACCTGATGTGATTTTTCAAGCCACCAGGCCTGGGACATGAACCCTGTGGCTGGCCATGTGGGATCCAGCTGCCTTAAGCTCCATCACACTTAATGTCCCCTAAATAACTTTTATTTGTACTATGCATTTAACATAAATGATCATTTTCTTTTGCAAATTCACAATTCAGTTGTATCTGACTTAGCATCTCTGCCTATCTTCTCAAGTACATTGAAAAGGTCCTTACAGACCAGTTCTTTCCAGGATATATAATAGGTACCAATTCAATAGTTTTTAATTCATACAATTCATATCCACTCCAACATAGGATTAAAGAAAGAAAAAAAAACACTAATATGTTTCAAGAATCTATTATGTGGCTACAGTCTAATCATGGGCACTTGAATCCTGCAGCTGGCTGTCTGGGCTGGGACTCAGGACCTGCCGTGTAGTATCTGTATACATTCCACTCACTGATATGCTGTGATGTGAGGGAATCTGAAATTTTTATAAAATAAAGCATAAAAATTTTCTTATATTGGATAAAAAAAAGAATCTATTATGTGGCAAGTATTATCCTAAATGACTTGCATTTAATACTTTACTTTCATTAATTCCATTTTAAAAGAATTTAAGAAGAAACATTTATAGCATCACCTAAAATACGGTAAAATGGGAGACTGTGACTATCATCCTTCCTCTACATAGCTATCCATTTCTCAAAGGCTAGTACTGTGAGATTAGATAAATTGAAGCCTACCACATCTTTAATTCTATGATGCAATTTTTTCTCTTAACGTAAGTCTCAGAAAACTTTCCAGATTATTCGTGGGTCTGCCTCCTCCATTTAAATCTCTGCATAATATTCCGCTGAATGGACATACCATAATCAGTGTAATTACCCCCTTATTGATGGGCATGTGTTTGCTTCCAATTTTTCACTGCAATGGATATACCACAAATTAACTACTTTCCTATTAATGCAGGTTGTTTCTGATATTTTCTACAAAATAAAGGTGCTGAAATAAGACTCCTCATACATATATCGTTGTGCACAATTAAATTCCTCCTGGATTTCAAGAAGTGGAATTGCTGGGTCAACGGGTACACACACTTTCTAGCCTGGAATTCATGCCAAAATAACTTTAAAAGCTTTAATAAAGAATACTCCCAATTAATAGTGTATGAAAGTGCTCCCTGTTCCACATTACTTGTCAGTACCAGATACTTTAATGCTTTTTAATTTTTGCTAATCCTGTGCAAAGAAATCTCATTTTAAAAATGAATTTCCTTGATTAACAATGAGGTTCAACATTCCCATAACTTTAGCATCACAAAAAATTTTCTTTTCTGATCTACTTATTCTTTTCATCTATTTATCTGTTTGATAGTTTATTTTACTGATTTATCATGAATATATTTTGGTGAACATGTAAAAAATATTAATTCAATATCTGCAAAATACACACACACACACACACACACACACGTATCAAATATCTCTCCTACACTGTCACCTATATTTAACTGTTCATAATGACTTTTTATATTTGGGAATAATTTTATGATGCTTGAGCAAGCCTTTCTCCTATATTGCCTTCTCAGACTTTTAGAGCTTTATCATATCAGACTTTTAATCCATTCAGAATTTATTTTTGTGTATGGTAAAAGCAAGCATCCATTTTTTTCCTACAGAAACATCATTATCTCTAATTTGTAAATACAAAAACTGAAACTGAGAAAGGTTAAGGAACTAGCCTGATATTTCAGTGCTAGCAATTTGGTCTAACTCAGATTTAAACCTATTGACTCTTTCTGCCAAACCAAACCATCTCCCAGGAGTGACACAAAATATATTCCACATTAAACCATTATTACATCAGTACAAACAGGCTAAACATGTCATTCACATCTGCTGCACTATGTTAGCAGTGAGAATTGCCTTGGCATTGCTGATCATATATAGATATACCTGCCAAGATCTACTTTGCATCTGCTCAGAGATGGAATCACGAAGTCCAGGAATAGAATTCCATTATTATTCAGCACCAACTAGCTGCTATTGCGAAAATGAGAATTCCTCAAATTGACACTTTCTCAAAAGACAATTCTATGTTCTCTTAGCTCATATGGGACTCGAATAATACCTGAGAAACAGAGTAGGGCTGGCATTCTACTGTGACCAGGAGGTTGAACTGTTGCATACTTGATCTTAGACTAAAGGCCAAGAAGTGACAGGAGGCTGAAGTATCCTGTCTCCAGCTTCATCCACCAAGTCTGGCTGGAAACTATGTGGAGAGTTTAACACTTTTTATCTCCTCTAAGAGAGTCCATAGTGGATACCCTTGGGGGTACCTTCTTAATCTATAATGAATTTTATTGTGCCTAACCATGCTCCTCCTGTCCCCACCCTAGAGCCACAGGGTCCCAGGGAACCTGGCCAACACATCTGTGTTACAGGTGATTGGACACTAACTTAAATTGGGCCATTCATATCTCTCTCTCTCTCTCTCTGAATTTAGAGTTGTGGATGAGGGAATCAAGTTGGCCTCATCACAAAGCCAAAACCAGACCACGTACACTCAGGACTGTGAGTGGCCATGGGAAGCCATGTCGATTGGGAAGGAGTATAGGAATGAAGCCAACTGCAGGGAATGACAAGGGAAAAGGGATATATGCACTGAGAGGCAGAGACAAGCGCTGGGGACAGGAAACTGCCTGGATTTCTAATGAATTTCTGGTTGGGATCATTAACTTATTCAACATATATTTCTGTATACCTACTATGTGACAGGTATTATTTTAGATGACTGAGGATTACTGAGATACCTTTCCATCCTTACAGTAAGTTCTCTTTTTCTTTTTGTTTCTATTTCTTATAACTGGAGACCTATAACAAATCCAGGCCTGCAAACACAAGAATCCTTTATCTGTGGGATGACTTATACTTTGAACTGTCCCAGATGCCAGCTCCAGGTAGCAGGCACGGAAGCTATGCTGCCTTGTATCATCACTCATTTATACATCTCTCCCATCATCCTAAGGTGACCCAAGTTCTTCCTGGGTAGTGGTTCTCAACTGCCATGACACAGGTCTCCAGTGTATTATGATCCGTGATGAGGTATGTCATTAGTAATGTTTTAATTATAATAAAGTGCTAAAGTTGGCAAATGCTTTATGATTTTCTTTTTCTTGAGCAGAGTCAAGGTCATCTGTCATAACATCAGTCTCGTTTGCATCCCCATAGGCTTTCTTCGTGGAAAGGATATCTAATGCGGCCGGCATGCAGGGAATTGTGTGTAACCCTGTGTACATAGAGGTATGTTAGCTATGTGGAAATCACCCCTACTGTTTGTCAAGGTGGGAGGAACATTAAAAACCTGTGCTTTCTCAGAGCTCTAAACATTATCACTCACTCAATAAACTGCTGCTGTTATAATGCTCATGCTGTAGAAAGGAACCCTTCTGCCGTTTAAGCCTGCACCATCGCAATTAGCAAAATGCAGTCCACAGATGCTCTAGGCCTTAGTCCTTGAAAATTTTTATCTCAAGCTGGAATATATGCAGAGATTGTGTAAAAGCCAAAGGATGAGGTCAAACAAAAGTAAGAACAATGCTTTGAACTGCATTCTTTTCTGATGGGAAATGCTCCTCCATTGGGTCACCGCACCCAGGTAGGGCAATGACTGGACCAGAGGTGGGCATGTGCCCTGAGCAGGGCCAATCAGGATGCTGTTCAGAAACTAACATAATGTTGGGAGAAAGAAAAAGATCTTAAATATCAAGGGGGCAGAATCACGTAAACCAGGAGCTACATGGACCTGTCTTTCCCAGTAACTGAAGACAATCTATAGCAACTACTGCACAGTGCTATGGTTCAGAACTATGTGTGTGCTATTTAAGTAAATGCTCAAGGCCCAGAAAGTAGATATAGCCAGCAAGTCCAGTCTTCTTAGGATGAAACTAGACTTGAGTTGAAGCTGCTATCTGAGATCATGCAATAAATAAGAGAAGACTGGAGATTTCACATCTATTACATGTCTTTCAGCTCTACGGCTTGCCTGCTTCCAAATGGTACCTTTTCTGTTTTTAAATTTTAAGTTTTCCTTCCCTCCTTTCTTTCATGAAAGAGAAAGGAATGGAGGAAGGATATGCCTCAACAGTCTCACACCATATTGTGATCTTTCCCTAGCTCCATAGCCAGACAAGTCCACAGGTGAATGCAAACACACATGCAAGTGGACCTGGGATCTGAACTCAGGCTCCCCACAGGGTTCCAGTATTGTCCAGTGGTACTCTACCACCTGTGCCATCATCACTGAGCTGGCTTAAAAGGTTTTATATGAACCTTTTATATGATCTGAAACTCCTATCCATGAGACTTCAGACAAGTCTTTGGTCATCAGCTGGTTATATTGATACTTCAGTGCTTTTAATCAAGGAGTCAAGCAAATTTTTCTATAAAATACCTGACAGTAAATATTTTGGGTTTGGCAGGACTTTCCATATCTGTCAAAAACTATTCAAATCTGCCATGTAGAATGAAAATAATTATACAGTGTGTGCGGTTGTGCTCCTTCTTATGTTAGGTCGTCAGGAAAGTCGTGATGAGTTTTTTCTATGCAAAAATGCATTATGACTTTCCTAACAACCCAGTATTACAAGCAGCAAAGAGAGGGAGGATTTTGTCTTTTGGTAATGGTTTGCTATTCTAAACCATTACTGTCAACTAGATTGTAAATTCCCTATCAACAAATTCCATGTGTTAAAAACAGTTACATTTTATAATTTACCCATGATCAAGCACACACTCACACGCTTATTTCAGTAACAAGCAAAATAAAAAACCATACTAATGCATCAAGGTGATAAATCTAACTCAGGGTGATTTTTGAAAATTTGGATTCTTGATGAGGACTATTCCAAATATCTTACTGAGGATAAACCACAGAAAGTCAAAGTAAGCCAGCAATCCTGGATGGTGGGCATATGTCCCTTGAAAAGGTAGTCATGGTGGTTAAGGTGCTGGACTCCCTCATGGCTGACTGCAGTTTTGGTCCCAGATCAGATAGTTTGAAAATTATACTAGATGCATGTGCATGTATACACAAAATGCCAGGAGAAGAGTGAAGAATAGCTTACAGCACGGCCATCCCCTTTGCAGGGTGATTTCTCACTTTCCCTTTGTCTCTCTCTCTCTCTTTAGTGAGTGTACACGTTCTATGGCAAAAACCTAAACGAGAAAAGAAGAGCAGTCATTTTACTCCATGCAAAGGCAAAAGAACTATGAAGCCAGTGAGAAACAGACAACACCAACAGCATGGAGAATAAGTAAGGGTTAGGGACTTTGGACAATCAGAATATGAAAACCAAATAGCAAGATAAGAAGACCAAGAAAAAGGCTGGCCCTGTGGTACAGTGGTAGAGGCTGATTCCAAAATGGTGGACTGTGGTTTGAACCCCATTCACAAAGGCAACACACCAGGCATGTGTGCATACCCAGGATCCTGATATGATAAAGAGGTGGAGAGAGAAGGACCGAGGTGTGACCAAGCCCTCTTCATTGGGGGGAGGCTTTCTCTTTCTTCCACGAGTGCACACATGCCCTATGGATTTGAAAAAAATAATAACTTTAAAAAAAGTTTAAAAAGATACTGAGATGTGTATTGATAATTAGATCATCCCATTCTTGATGGTAACAATAGATAAATCTATTCTAATTAATTTCCCAAAATATTTTAGAATTAAATCACTTTATGAATTAAATGTGCTTTAGATATAAATTAAAATATCCATAGGGACACAATATTTGCTACAAATATAAATACTTAAAATATTGTACAATTTTAGATACATATTTTGGTCCAGTTTCTAAGGGAATAAGGGAATATAATTCTAGGGGATTTGGAGAATGAGAGAGCATGCCAATTTCAACTTCCAACATCACTATATAAGAGCATGAGGGAGTTATTGCAGGTGTTACAGAACTTAAAAAAAAAAAAAAAAAAAAGTAAAAGCCTAGAGAACAGGGAAAGGTAATTTTATGACAATCACTTTTATGAGATTTTTATGAGATTACATATAAGCAGATCCAAGTGAAAGTTAATTTCCAAACCTATACACATTTAGGTAATGAAAGACTGCCTGTAAATACCATTTAACAAAATGTATTTTACTTCTATTATTTTGTCCTTGAAGGACAAAGTAATTTTAAGTGTAATATACAAAACAGAACTCTGCTTATTCTCTTATATACATGGTTGTCTGTGACCTTCAACTAAATACCCAAACATCTTTGCACTAGAAAAGGAAGCCAAGATAAGAGAGAGAAAGGAATAAAGGAAGTGAAGAAAGGAGGGAGGGGCAAAAGAAGAACTAGGAAAGGAAAGGGAAGGAGGGCTAAAGAAAAAAGATAAGGAAAAAAAAGGGAAGGAAGGAAGGGAGGAAGGAAGAAAAAAAAGTAAAAAGAAAGAAAGAGCAAGCCTAAGAATGAAGGGGGAAGGGATTATCCCTATTCAAAAATAAAAGTTATGAGAATGTAATCTTTCAAAAGGTCTAGTCCATGCCTAGAGCTGTGGGCTTACTTCCTGTCCTGTTTACTTGCTTTGGACCTTTCCCTAGAATATTTGTTTATCTTCAACTCACCTTTTCACATTCATGATCCCTTGTATCCAACTTCCAAATCTCCTCTACCACTGATCCATGTCCTGGTCTTTCAACTGTAAGCTGGTATTTCCCTTTAGAAGGGCCACATTTCAAACCCTAATAATGTGATCAACAAAAAAACTCACCTTTTCCTTAAGCCGGCTTCCCTCTACCACATGCCTATTTCAGTTCATAGTGGAAACCTCAGAGATCTATACACTACATAGACTTTTCTTTCAGAACATATATTTATATCTACTTCTCCCTTTCCACCCACCTGGCACTATTAAAAATCTTAGGCATTCATGAAGCAGTCTTCACAGTCATCTTTCTCATTTCCAACATTTCTCCATGCCAAACCACTTGGTCTAAATGAGTTATCAAAATAATCATTTTTACTCTGTATTCTCTATTTTAAAAAATCCTTTTGAGGCCCTCTGCATACAGAACAGAGTCTAAGCTCTTGGGTCTGATATCCTAGGTCTTCAACCATCTGTTCCCATCCCACCTTTCTCAGCACCCCAAACTGAGCTTCTCCATGGCCTAAGTTGTTCATTAGTTCTCTATATGACAATGTTCATTTCTACCATTGCTCAGTCCCATATTCAATTAGATATCACAAACATTTAATCATCAATTTTGTGTGAGATGTGTGGTGGGGCACAAAAATAGGTCATAGTTTACTTTCGTAATGTTTTACAATATTTTAATTATAAAACATTAGCTATACAAGGTTTGGAGGTATATTTTAGCAGGTACTAATTAGTTCTAAGGATGAGAGGATCTAGAGGAATCCTTTTTGCTTGAGGCTTTGCTAAAGGAAGCAGTCATCGACAAAGTCCTCCAGGAGAGGAACTGAAGGATTGAAGGATGCATTGTAGGGCCAAACAGAATCAGTAGCTTGGGAGCAAGGGAAAACACATAAGAGCTCTCCAGTTTCTTGAGTAAGAATCACACCTATAACCAAGGACAGGCAGATAACCATGACTTCTAACAATCTAGGTTTTCTAAGCAGATGATGTTTAGATTGGTGAAGACTAAGTAAGTCAAAGAGAGTAGAGAGTCACTCTGGGGATTTCAACCCAGTCCACATGCTTCACAAAAATCAAAATGAAACTGAAGTACTAGATGTTTATTATACAGAACCAGGGGAAGAAAAACAGCATGAAACAGACCATCACAAATGTACAAGCAGAGGGGTCTTGCTTCCATCTCTCATTCTTCATTCCTTGCTAAAGATTTTGAGAAAGGTCAGCCAGTATTTCATCTCACTGCACCATAACTCCCTACAATCAAAAATATTGAGGAGAAAGGATGGGGAAAGAAGTTAGATCTAATGAGACCATACATAACAGGCATTGTAATCAGTTGCTTCTACATATAAAGATGAGAATAAAAAGAAAAAGCAAATAGAAAAAGGTAGTGATCTGGGGTAGGACTAAAGCATTTGAATGAGGGTGTTGGTTTTCAAAATGTTTCATGCTAGTTGCAACAGAACCCTGTAAGGTAACTGATAAAATTTAGAAGCCCAGACCACAGTCATATAGACATCAATGAGACTTGCCATGAGAGCGAAAACTATATGGATATTTGTGTGAGTGCACACACAGGCACACACATGCATGCACACATACATACATGCATTATTTTTTTTGGAGAGATTTTTGCCATAGAGCACAGGTGCTCATGTGGAGAGACAGAGAGAGATGGAAAGCGAGAAATCACTCCCTGGGGGATGGCCACACTTCAATACCTTCCCCTTCATTCTCAAGTCACCAGGTCCAGGACTTGAATAGTGGTCAACCACATAGGAGTCCAGAACAGTAACCATTATATCACATGCTGGCCCCTGCACACTTCTTTTCCTGACAGTCTCACTCTCATGCTCCTCCTGCCTTAACCTTCTAACTGGGACTACAGATGTGTACCATGCCTGGCTATATTTTGGGCAGGATCTCACTGTGTTGCCCAGGCCAGCCTCAAGCTTGCAACTCTCCTGTCCCAGTCTTCTCAAGTCTCACCGGGATTACAGATCCATGCCACCACACCTAGCCTTTAAAATGGACCACAAATGGGACCAGCAGTTAGCATAATGGCTATGTCGCTGAACTCTCATGTAGTTGACCGCGGTTTGAGTCCCGGACCCAGCAGCTTAAACTCACACCACGTGTATGTGCGTGCGTGCCCGGATCCCGAGAGGAGAATGGAAGAGAAGGGATTGCAGCATGGCCATCCCCCCTGGGGGGTGATTTCTCGCTTTCTATCTGTCTCTCTCTCTCTCTTTCTGGCAAGCACATGTGCCCTATAGCTAAAACCTCTCCAAAAAAAAAAAAAAAAAAAAAAAAAAAAAAAAGGACCAAAAATCAAACCCTGGCCTCCCATGTGGCCCCAGACTATGGGACACAGCATCTTCACATGTGCCACCACAGCCAGGCTCATCCACATGTTATCATTCTAAATAAGCAGCTCATGTGATTGTAAACACCACAGGTATTTGTACATAAGTAATTCTTAGAACTTTTGAATTAAGGTATCTATTACACCCTCTAGACTCCATACTCTTTGATCAAAGTAGAGAAGAGAGGTATCGTAAGTCAATGAATCTTTATGTACTCAAGATGAACCATGATTTCATGTATCACTAAGAAACACATTGCCAATTAAATCATAACATGCCTCTCAGTTTTAGAAGTGTTTGAAGATTAAAAAATGTGCATCTGTGAATTGAAGAAATACAGTGAACATGTGTCAGGCTCCTGCTTGACACGTTAAGCCATGCTTATGTGGTTAGCAACTGTGATTACATTTCCAAGTTACGCAGCTAGTAACAGTCCAAGCTAAGATTGTTCCTCATCCAGAAGCCAAAGCCTAAGTACTGCATTCCAGCACATCACAAGAGAATTTGAGCTCCAAAATGGGGACTCTTCACCTCTGCTATTCACCTTTTCATGGAGTACAGGTAAGACATTTAGAACAATGCTTGACATGAAGTAAACTCTCAGTATAATCATCATTCCTATCTTCACACAGCCTGAAGTGAGGTGAGAGGACTGAGAAGGAACTGCTACCAAGTATGATGGGAAGAAAACACGAAGAATAGACTAGACCAAGCCTTAGGTGGTCAGGGAAGGCTCCTGGACCAATTAATGTTGAAGTTGAGGTCTGAACAACCACGAATGACACTTGATATCAAATCAGGAGAGGTTTCCATAAGTCCTGGTCCTGAGATGGACTTGCTTTCAACCAGAGATAACATGAAGTCAAATGATTCTGCCTGACAGACCTCTCCAACTTTGTTCATTGGATTTTCATGAGCTCCCAAGGTATTCAGCAGAGATCCAATGGTAAGGAAAGCAAACTTGAATACAAATGGCTTTCAAGGTAACAGATGAACAGATCTGCTTGCAGGGCAGACAGCAATTGAGCAATAATTTAGCCTCCTACAAAACTTCAAATTTAAATGTAATCTTAAACATATAATCTCTTTTAATTACAATGAGATATTTTTGCAGAGTTTTTTTCTTTTTTTTTAAGCAGGATAATTAACTTGCAATGATTAACTAACTAGCAAGCTTCTCTGTACCTTCTAGAACCCTATCTCTCCATGTAGGCAGCTCAACTTGTGCCATTTGGGAATAGCTTTCCTATTCAAGGTGATGACGTCAGCCTCAGCAGATCTGCCACAAGGGGTGGGACAGAAGGAATGCATTATACAGACTGAGTGGGACGCAAGCCCAGCAAGCTCCTGGCGCCTGCAACAGAACAGAAGGCAACATCGGTTTGCCTTACAGTAGGCTCCCAGCAAACAAAACCAAACTCAGTCATTTAATTAAGGATACAAACTTTTCCCTCATCCAAGATCATTGAAAAACATTTTTCTTCTTTTCCCTATAAAAAGGAAAAAAAAAAAAAAAAAAAGACAAAAGCCATATTGCAGATGAGTAAGCTATGCAGACTTTTGCTTCAGATTTGTTCAAGAACAAACATACACCCAGGCCAGGTAAGAGATAAATACAAACATGGAAAATATTCCAAAATCTAATCCATGAACACTGAGACATTAGCTCAGGCTCACCACCTGGAACCAGGGGGAGAGCTGGAAATAGCATCTTCCACAGGTACTTCACTTAAACTATGTCTCAGGAAATATCCAATGGTCTACTAAAACTCCCTGGGTATTTTATTTCCCTATTCCCTTTATCTGGAATGCCCATCCCAAATTTGTAAACCAGGTCACAAATGCCTTCAGTGAGCCACTTCTTGGTGTCCCGAAGGTAGAGTTAGTCATCTCCTTCTACGTTATCCTAAACCTGGTCCCTCATACATACTTCTATTACTGTAGATATGATACTGGGTTGTAATAAATCATTTGTACTACTAACACCCCTCTCGACTATCAGCTTCTAAGAGCCAAATACACATCTAATCAACCCAAGGATCCTTGCCCCTGGCATGACACTCAGCCCACAGCTGTATACAATTCAGGTTGAGCAAAATGTTACTTGAATACCAATCTACACTGCTCTTTGCTAGGAGAACTTGGCCCCAATTTTCTTGAAAAGCAGTATGAGAGTAATTCACGTTAGATTTATGGATTACTATGGTATCTATCTCAAACTTTGGTCATTTTTAATATTTTTTCATATCAATCTAAAACATGTATGTTCTTAATATTTTCTTTCTTAATTTGCCAGTGCCACCTATACTCACGAGGGGGGAGGGTGTTGTGAAAGCACCTCTCTATGGGAATTTGCCACACTGCAATCTCTTTTCCTTCATTTCTCCTTTTGGGACTTTTGGACACAAATGTATACACACCTGGCATGTTTTCCAAATTGCCAGGTCTAGGACTTGAACTGATGTGTCAGCCATGTGAGATCTAGCCACGTTAACTATCACACCATTGACTGGCTCAATACTTTTTTTTTTTTCTTTTTTCTTTTTCTTTTTTTGCTATACGGTGTGTGCACTCACCAGAGAGACAGAGAGACAAAAAATAAGAAATCACCCCCCCCCCCCCACCCAGGAGTGATGGCCACACCACAATCCCTTCTCCTCTCAGGATCTTGGCATGCATGCACTCATGCCTGGTTTTAAGTCACCGGGTCCAGGACTTAAACCATGGTTGGCTATGTGGGAGTCCAATGAAGTAACTGTTATGCCATTTGTCAGTCCCTTAATACTTTTCTTTTAAGTGATTTTCTTTGTTAGTTTCATCAGAAACCATGAATTAGCATACTAATTGTATTTTGTTCAAATATACAATAAAATATTGAATGATTGAATCAAATAATATTCATCTGTATACTGCCTCCAGTCCCCTGGCATATAGTAACAGTGTCTGTAGGACTGTGAATCCTGGATTTCTTCAAGTGGTTCGAAGTATTCAAGCTGAAAAAGTCATTAGAAATCATAAAAACCCAAACTATTTATAAATAGATGAAGCAACTGAGCCACAGGAGGATTCAATTTCCTTTTCAACTGGTGAAATTAGTGAGTGGCAGAGAGTGGACAAATATCCAGAGCCCCAAGCTCCAATTTTAAGTGTTTTTTTTTTTTTTCCTTCTCCTGAAAACTGGTACAAAAAATTGTTTTGTTTTGCCTTTTTTCCTTTGAAAATTCGTACTAATATGAGGAGATAAAAACTTTTGAAACCTAAAGTAATTCAAGTTTTTTTTTTTGGATAATTTATACCCTCTTTTTTTGGAGGGGGATGGTTACAGGATTTTGCCAGAGGGTGTGTGTGCTCACCAGAGAGAGAGAAACAGAGATGGCGGGAGGAAAAGTGAGAAATCACCCCACAGGGGGGATGACCATGTGTCAATCCCTTCTTTCTTCTCCTTCTGGGATCCTGGGCATACATGCACATATGTCTGGCGTGAGCTCTAAGCCACTGAGTCCAGGAATCAAACCATGGTAGGCCATGTGGGAGCCCAGTGACATAACTGTTATGCCATCTCCTGGGCTCTATACCCTTTTCTTAAGGAGAAGGGGACAAAATAAAACAAGGTGTGGTGGGATGGTGGTTATATTATTCTTGGTCCTTGCTAGTTTCCTAATTAACTTCCCATGTGGTCACAGTATCTACATAATGAACAAAAAAGATATATCATATAGCATAGTTAATTTAAAGTGTCAACTTGAGTAGCTCATGGTAATGACTTGTTTGATCCAACACTAGTCTAGACACTACTGTGAAGGTATTTTTTTTTTTAAATAATTATTTATTTTTTTTTATTTATTCATTCGTTTATTTTTTAATTTGATCAGAGAGACACAGAGGGTGAGAATGAGAGAGAGGAAGTGAGAAAGCAAGCCACCAGATTCAGGACTTGAACCCTGGTCGGCCATGTGGGAGTGTCCAGCGCCTTAACCACCACACCACCTGCTGGTCCCCAGTGAAGGTATTTTTTTATATTCACAATCAGGTGAGTTTGAGTAAGGCAAATTACTCTCTATAATATGGGCAGACTTAACCTTACAAGCAAAGACTTGTTTCCGAAAGAAGGAATTCTGTCTGAAGACTGCAACACATAACTCCTGCTTGAGTTTCCAGCTTGCAGGTTTGCTTTACGCATTTAAGATGTCCTGACTCCTGTAGTTGTATGAATCAATTCCTTAATCAATTATCTCTTTATAGGCAGATTTAGATTCCCTATCAGTTCTGTTTCTCTAGAGAAGTCTGACTATACACCATATCTTTTAATGCTGGTGTATTTGGTGGAGGTAAGTTTACACATTAAAGATAATCAGTTAAAGGTTTGGAAAGAAAGTAAAGGATAATAATAATTCACAACTACAAAACAGCTAACATTCATCTGTTGTTTGCTAACACAGCAAATGTGAGAATAAAGCAAAATAAGTCACACAGAGTACCTCTTCAAATCAATTAATTATAAATTAGTTTCCATAAAATCTTTTTCAGGGCACATACTGAAGAATTCCTTTCCTGATGTTGTTTATCTTTACACTTGATTTCCTTTGTTTTGTTTAAATAACTAATAAAACAACTAAAACACTCCTACCCGAATTTCACAGTTTAATTATGGTATTTTTCTCTTTTAGAGTGGGTGCCAGAAAAAAGATACTAAATTCACTTCCCTAAAATAACAGTACTCCTCTTTTTTCCCCTACAATGAAGCCTGCAGAATTTCTTCCAGTGCATCACTTTGAATTATTGATATACAAGTTTATCTTGCCTCACACTATCACAGGGACTCCACACATAAAGACTTCTGTTAATGAATCAAGCAAGTGAATGGATTCTATAGCCCAAGGAGACAAACAAATCAATATTCAAAAATACTAATATCATAAAATTGAAATAAGAGGTCTCTTCTACTCTGCAAATCAGCACATCATAAATCTCCTTGTTTCCACTAAATATCCTACAGTGGTAATGAAATGCGGACCAGCTCCTAGTTCTGTTGTGTTTATCATTATCACACTTCCTGAAGCCAAGCAAACCCTAAGAAAGTTGTTATACAATTACAACCAATAAAACCCCTTTTTCACTGCAGCATGACATTGAGTAATGGATGTGATTGGATCTTTGAGCAGTGTGTCAACTTACATTTAACAAAGTGATTTTTTTTAAAATGACTTTTTAACATAATTACCCGTCTTCAGTATTTGGTGATTTTCAGAGTATCCTAGTCATTAGCAACTAACACTACATATGTTCCACAAAACTGGCTTGGAAAAAAAGAAAAGGAAGAAGTTACATTTTTAAAATGGGGAACTAGAAAACATCAGGGCAAAATACTTATGGATAGAGCACTGAGCAAAAGATATAGAATTTTGATTTGGAGTCCTCCGTCATGTTCCTCTTCTGTATTTTCCTCTTTAAAATGTAGGGAACAGTCTGTTATGGTACAGAGCCAGCCTCAGTGGGACGAAATGACAGGGCTGCTGGGAGAGTGTGGCTCTTATCTTCCCACCTGCCTTAAAAACTCCCAGGTGTGGGTGTAGTCTCAAGGATCCCACTCTTCCCCACACCATTAGCTTTCTCCTGCTTCCGGTTATGGTGCAGAGCCAGACTCATTGCGATGGAGTGACAGAGTTACTGAGAGACAATGGCTTATCCTCCTCTGCTGATGACTTTTGAATACTCGATGTCCTTTGATATTTCCAATTTTCCTGGAAAAAGAATTGTACTTCTTCCTTCAGTTATATCCTCCAGTTGAGCCCCAGGTACACCAGATTCTGAGACTTTGGGGAGGAACCAAGCAGCTCAAGCTGGCTACATACGTTTTCCTCTGATCAGAAGACGAAGCCCTCTCTGATGAACACACCAGAGAAGTAGAACACTTCTTCCCCCTGATGCTGTAAAATCAACTCAGAGAAATTAGGAAGAAATGTATAATCCATCAGATGATCAGAAACCAGCACAGAGGCACAAGAAACATGAGAAACCAAGAAAATATCTCTCCCTCAAGGGAAAAGAACAACCCATCATCCACAGGCAGAAAAATAGAATTCATGGAAATCCCAGATAAACAATTCAGACTATTCATAGTGACAAAGCTAAATAAGATGCAGGGAAAAAGAGATAACAAACTCCAGGAGATGAGGAAGTCCTTCCACAATTTGAAGGAGGAGACAGACATCATAAAAAAGAATAAAATGGAACTGTTAAAGATGAAGTCTGTAATACAGGAAATCAAAACCTCCCTCAAAAGTATTAATAGCAGATTAGATCATGCAGAAGATTGAATCTCAGATATAGAAGCTAAAACCTCTGACCTAGATAAAATCACCAAAAAAAAAAAAAAAAAAAAAAAAAAAAAAAAGAAAAAGTAAGCCCCTCCCCAAAAAATCAGGGTAACATATGGGAAATACTAAATACCATTAGACATCCAAACATCTGAATAACTGGTATCCCAGAAGGTGAAAAATCTAATAAGGACATTGATAATCTATTCCATGAAATACTTGATGAAACTTTCCCAACCTAAAGAAAAATTCAAACATCTAGGCCCAAGAAATACAAAGAACCCAAACAGAAACAACCCCAAGAAGATCCATTCTACAGCTCATCATAGGCATATTGGTCAAAATCACAGATAAGGACAAGATTCTAAACATTGCAAGAGAGAAACGGCAAGCTACTTACGAAGGTCATCCTATTAGGCTAATGTTGGCCCTCTCAACCCAAATAACGAAAGCAAGGAAAGAATGGGACGATATATTCGAAGTGTTAAAAGAAAAATAATTTCAACCGAAAATACTATTCCTGGCAAGATTATCCTTCAAATAGGAAGAAAAAAATAAAAACATTCTCAGGTATACAAAAACTGAAAGAACTTACCAACACGAGATGAGCTATTGAAGAAGTACTGAAGAAAGTGCTATACCAGGAAAATTAAAGAGACAGACAGAAATAAGAAAACAAAAAATGGCTAACAAAATAGCAGGGAGAAATCTAGAAATATTGATAATAACACTGAATGTTAATGGATTAAATTCTCCAATCAAGGCACTAGTAGATGGCATAGTGGTTATGTCACTCGACTCCCATGAAGTCAACTGTCTTTCGAGTTCCTGACCCTACAGCTTAAAATTCAGACCAGGCACATATGGATGTGAGCCCAAGATCCCAAAAAGAGAATGGAGGAGAAGGGATTGTGGTATGGCCATTCCTCCTAGGGGGTGATTTCTCCCTTTCTGTCCGTCTTTCTAGCAAGTACACGTGCCCTATAGCAAAAAACCTCTCTTAAAAAAATATTCTCCCATCTAAAGACACAGAGTAATGAAAAATTATGGCACATATATTCCATAGAATACTGTTCAGCCATAAAAGAAAAACAAGACCCTGGAATTTGATAAAAATTTGATGGAAGATTTGTTGCTGAGTGAAGCAAGTCAGGCTATGAAAGGCACTGTATGTCTCCACTTAACATATACCGACTGTCCACACTCTATAGTAGATACTGAAAAACTGGAGAACATAAAAGCATTAAAAATTGTCATGGACACTAGAGACAAAGTGGAAAGAGTGTGGGAAGGGAAGAGCATAGGAAAGGAAATTTGGGGGGAAAATGGAGAGCAAAGAAATTTGTGGGACACAGATAAGGTTTTTTATCTGTTGACAAGGATGTGTATAATAATCTCAACTGGGCTGGACTGAGGTATATATCATGCTGGGTAAAGTCTCTTCATGATCTAAATGATGTATAGTGATTTAATGTATGAATAATAATTTTTAAGAATAATAAAAAATTTTAAAAAAGATACAGAGTAGCTGAATGTATTAAAAAACAAACACACACGCACAGAAACCCACTATCTGCTGCCTACAAGAAATGTGCCTCAAGGATAAAGACATACATAGACTAAAAGTGAAGGGCTGGGAAAAAGTATTCCATGCAAACCAAAACCAAAAAAAAAAAAAAAAAAGACTGGAGTCATGATAGTGATATCAGACAAAATAGGCTTTAAGACAAAAATTGTAAGAAGAGACCAAGACATTATATAGTAGTAAAAGGGCTAACATACCCAGAAAACATAATGGTGATATATTTGCAGATGACAGGATTATATACATAGAAAACCCAAAAGAATCCATGAAAAAATTCCTGGAATTAATAAATGAATACAGGGGAACCAGCAGTTAGCGTAATGGCTATGTCACTGGACTCCCACGTAGTCAACCGCGGTTCGTGTCCTGGACCCGGTGGCTTAAAACTCACGCCGGGCGCATGTGCGTGCGTGCCCAAGATCCCAAGAGGAGAATGGAGGAGAAGGGATTGCGGCGTGACCATCCCCCCTGGGGGGTGATTTCTCGCTTTCTGTCTCTATGTCTCTCTCTGTCTGTTTGGCAAGCGCACGTGCCCTATAGTGAAAACCTCTCAAAAAAAAAAATAAAATTAAAATTAAAATAAATGAATACAGTAAAGTGGTAGGATACAAAATAAACATACAAAAATCTATAGCATTTCTATACACCAACAATGAGCAGACAGAGTAGAACTGAAGAAAGCAATCCTATTTACAATAAGCAGAAAAAGTATAATATACCTAGGAATAAACATACTCACAGAAGTCAAAGACGTCTACAAGAAAAACTATGAAAATATAAAAACAGGAAATTAAAAATGACACAAAAAAGTGGAAGGATATTCCTGAGTTGGAAAAATTAATATAATCAAAATGTCAATTTTACCTAAATTAATCCTCATATTTAATGCAATCTCACTAAAATTTCCAGAGATATTCTCCACATATTTAGAAAAAAACAATCATGGACTTTGTCTAGAATCAAAAAAAATCTCATCTTGCCAAAGCAATTCTGTGCAAGAAGAATGGGTAGAAGCTGTAATAATCAAAATGGTATGGTAATGGCACAAAAACAGTTATGTGAACCAATGGAATAGAATAGAGACCCCAGAAGTAAACCCCAAGACATATAGACAACTTATTTTTGACAAAGAGCACAAGAAAATCCAGAGGGGAAAGAAAAATTTCCTTACCAAATGGTGCTGGAAAAACTGGGCATTCATTCACCTGCAGAAAGAGGAAACCAGACCCCTCTCTCTCACTATTAACAAAAAATCAACTCAAAATGGATCAAAGATCTAAAACAAAGACCTCACACTATAAAGCTACTGGTGGAAAACACAGGGTAAACTCTTGGAAACATCATAGTAGTAAAAGACTTCTTAAATAAAACTACCCAAAGCATAGGCAATAATCTCAAAAATAGACAAGTGGACTATATCAGACTAAAAAGCTTCTGCACAGTAAAAGAAACAATAATTAGAGTGAATCAACAAACATTGGAATAGGAGAATATATTTGCAAACTATGGCTAGATAAGAGATTGATAACTAGAATATACAGGGAACTCAAACAGCTTATCCAAACAAAAATGATCAATCCAACTAAAGATGAGCAAATGAGCCGAACAGACAACTCTCTAAGCAAAGTATATGAACAGTCAAAAAGCAAAATGAAAAATGCTCAACATCACTTTTGAGGGTTGATGCAATTCAAAACCACAGTAAGATACTACTTTACTCCATTCAGAATAGCTAAGATTAAAAAAAATAATGGTAAGTGCTGTCAAGGCTGTGGAGAAAAGAGAACTCTCCTATGCTATTGGTGGAAATGTAAATTAGTACAGCCATTGTGGAGAACACTATGGAGGTTCCTCAAAGACCTACAAATAGAACTACCATACGATCCATCAATTCCAATCCTGTTTATCTACCCAAAGGACAGGAAAATGCTCAGTCAGAAAAACACTTGCACATCCATATTTACTGCAGCATTATTCACAACTGCTAATACATGGAACCAACCCAAATGTCCACAAATAGATGACTGGATTGAAGAAGTGTGGCACATATACACAGAAAATACTACCCAGCCATAAAAAGCAATGAGACCATCCTTCTGGCAAAACTGGAGACAGGGCCAATCATTGGCCGCAGCCCAACTCCCCGATCCTGAGCTCCCCTGCCCGTAAGGTAGGCAGTTTTTTTTTTTTTTTTTTTTTTTTCTCTCCCTCTCTCTCACTTTCTCTACTCTCTTTTTTCTTTTGTTAATCTCCTACTCCTCCTTAGCCTACAGGCAGCTTCCACCTCACCAACAGAACCCAGTTCCATCTCCAAGCGCCTGGCGAAACTGTGCAAAGAGCTACTGCGTGGTGTGCAACTTCTTTATTCTCCTTTATACACTTTCTATTTCCCTCTTATATTGTCATTTCCTCATCCTCCATCCTTCCAGAGGGACTAGACAGGTCTAGAATCACACCTTTAAAATACTCTAGTATTGTGAGGCTCCCTTGGATCCTCCTCTTACTGAACCACCTGAGAAAAAGGACATACTGTTCTTCAGACACCTAAACAGAAGACTCCTCCTGTGGAGAGCACATTGCCAAACACAGCAGAAGAGAGACTTCACACACAACTGACCACAGCCAAAGGGGAACACACTTGTTCCAAGTCGAAGAAACAGTCTCCAAAAAGGTATCCAAAAGTGAATACATCTCCCAATGGCTAGAAGTAGAAGACTTGCCTCAGGTCTGAATAAACCAGGAAATATATCTCCATCAAAAGAACACAACAATGCTTTTCCATCTCTCGATAAAAAAGAGGAAGTTACCAAAATGTCAGAGAAAGAATTTAGAACATTCATGGTGACAAAATTCTATGAGCTGGAACAGAAAAGAGACATCGAACTACAAGAGATAAGGAAGTCCTTCCATGATTTGAAAGAAGAAATGGACACTATAAAAAAGAATCAGATGGAACTATTAGAGATAAAGTCTGTAATACAAGAAATCAAAAACTCTCTAGAAAGTATTAAAAGTCAAATAGACCATGCTGAAGATCAAATCTCCAACATAGAAGATAAAAACTCTGACCTAGTAAAAAACACCAAAAAGATAGAGAAAATAACAACAACAACAAAAAGAGGGTAATATATGAGAAACACTAGATCCCATTAAACATCCAAACATGCGATTAACTGGTATGCCAGAAGGTGAAGAAACTGATAAAGGCATGGAAAATCTATTCCATGAAATCCTGGAAGAAAAATTCCCAAGTCTAGAGAAGCACTCACACATCTAGACCCAAGAAATAAAAAGGACCTCAAATAGAATGAACCCAGGATCTTCCCCAAGACACATCTTAGCCAGACTGACCAAGACCACAGATAAAGACTTGATACTAAAATTGGCAAGAGAGAAATGACTAGTGACCTACAAAGTTCATCCCATCAAGCAACACCAGACCTTTCAATGGAAACAATGCAAACAGGGAAAGAATGGGAAGACATATTGAAAGTGGTAAGAGAGAAACAATTTCAACCAAAATTATTATATCCAGGAATATTATCCTGCATATGGGGGAAAAAAGATTAAAATCTTCTCAGACAAACAAAACCTGAAATAATTTGCCAACGCCAGACCAGCTCTTTGAGAAACTCTGAAGAGAGTACTATTCCAGGAAAACTAAAGAATGAACAGTCAGGGATAAGGAAATAAAAGATAACCAAGACAACAGCCAACTTAAAGGTAGGTTCAAGTCAGAAAATAAGATAATAACATTGAATGTTAATGGATTAAATTCTCAAATCAAGAGACACAGACTGGCTGAATGGATAAGAAAACAAACTCTCTATCTGTTGCCTATAAGAAACACATCTCATGGATAAAGACATATATAGACTAAAAGTGAAGGGCTGGAAAAAGATATTCCACGCAAATGGGAACAAAAAATAAGCTATAGTCACAATACTAATTTCTGACAAAATAGACATTAAAACCAAAACTGTTCAAAGAGACAAAGAAGGGCATTCACTACATCGTAGTAGAAGGGTTAATCTCTCAAGAAGATATAATGCTTATAAATATCTATGCACCTAACACAGGAGCACCCAAATACGTGAAGGAAAGACTGCTAGATCTAAAAGGAGAAATAGACTGCAGTGCACTAATTGTTGGGGACCTCAACACCCCACTGTCTCCTCTGGACAGATGATCTGGACAAAAACTAAGTAAAGAGATAAAGGATCTAAATGAAACCATAAAACAAATGGACTTAACAGACATCTACAGAACTTTTCACCCAAAAACCATGAGATGCAATTTTCTCTTACCCTCATATGGAACCATTTTAAAGACTGACCACATGATAGGGCATAAGGCAAGCCTCTACAGATTCAAAGGCATAGAGACTATATCCAGCATCTTCTCTGACCATGATGGAATTAAACTTGATTTTAATTTCAAGAAAAATCCTCAAAACACACCAATACATGGAAACTAAGTAGCCTGCTCTTGAATGACTTCACAACTACTGAGGAAATAAAGACTGAAATCAAAAGATTCATGGAAGCCAATGACAATGAGGACACAAGTCTCCATGATCTTTGAGACTCTGCAAAAGCAGTCATAACAGGGAAGTTCATAGCAATTAGTGCACATAAGAAGAAGACAAAAAGAAGGCAAATGGATCACCTAACATCAGGCCTCAGAGAATTGGAAAAGCAACAGCAAAAAAAAAAAAAAAAAAAAAAAAAAAAAAAAAAATCCAAAAAACTTAAGTGAAAAGAAATAATAAAGATATGAGCAGAAATAAATGAAGTAGAAAATAAAGTAACTATCCAGAAAGTAAATGAAAGTAAAAGTTGGTTCTTTGAAAAGATAAACAAAATCGATACACCATTAGTAAGACTTATTAAGAAGAAAGGAACCAGGTAAATCAAATTTGCAATGAAGCTGTCAATATAACAACAGACATAACAAATACAAAACATCATTAGAGGATACTATAAACAACTATATTCCAACAAACAAAATCTGGACGAGATGGACAAATTTCTGGACACATATAATCTACCAAGATTGAGCCAGGAGGATATAGACAATATGAATAGGCCCGTAACAAGTCAGGAGATTGAATCAGTAATAAATAACCTCCAACAAAGAAAAACTCTGGTCCTGATGGCTTCACCTCTGAATTCTACAAAACTTTTATAGAAGAGTTAACCCCCGTTCTGCTCAAGTTATTTCTAAAGACCTAAAAGGGTGAATCCCTCCCTAATTCATTCCATGAAGCCTACATCTTCCTTATCCTTAAGACAGACAAGGACAGGACAAGGAAGGAAAACTACAGACCAATATCTCTGATGAATATAGACGCAAAGATTCTCAACAAGATACTAGCAAATCGTATTCAACAAATATAAAAAAGTTTATACGTCATGACCAGGTAGGCTTTATTCCAGGGATTCAAGGTTGGTTCAACATATGCAAAACTATAAATGTAATACACAATATTAAAATAAAGAAACATAAAAACCATTTTATCTATCAACTGATGCATAAAAAGCATTTGATAAGATACAACATCCCTTCATGATAAAGACTCAGAAAAATCGGCATGAAAGGGTCATTTCTCAACACAATAAAAGCTATCTATGAAAAAACCCATAGCGAACATCATCCTGAATGGAGAAAAGCTGAAAACATTTCCACTAAAAACTGTACAAGACAAGGATGACCACTTTCTCCATTCCTTTTCAATATAGTACTGTAAGTCTTCACCAATACAATCAGAATAGAGAACAAAATAAAAGGCATTTGAATAGAAATAGAAGAGGTGAAACTATCTCTATTTGCTGATGACATGATTGCATACATAGAGGACCCAATTGTATCCATGAAAAAAATTCCTGGAAGTAATGCATGAATACATGATAAAGTTACAGGATACAAAATCTATATACCGAAATCTATAGCTTTTCTATACACAAACAGAGTTAGAACTGAAAAAAGTAATTCCATTTACCATAGCCACGAAAAGTATAAGATATAAATCTAACCAAAGAAGTTAAAGACCTCCACAAGGAAAACTACCACAAGCTAAAAAAAGAAATTGAGAATGACATAAAAAAAAGGGGAAAGACATTCCATGTTCCTGGATTGGAAGAATATAATCAAAATGGCAATCTTACCCAAATTCATTTACATATTTAATGCAATCTCAAAGTACCAGAGACATTCTTCACAGATCTAGAAAAACAATCATACAATTTGTCTGAAATCATGAAAGACCTCATATTGCCAAAAGCAATCCTGCACAAGAAGAGTGAAGTGGGTGGCATCTCACTCCCTAACCCAAAAATGTACTACAAAGCTGTGGTAATCAAGACAGCATGATATTGGCACAGAAACAGACAAGTGGACCAATGGAACAGAATAGAGTCCCCAGAAAAACTTTCAAACATACAGTCAACTGGTTTTTGACAAAGAGTACTAGTCACTCTATTGGGAAAAGGAAAACCTCTTTAGCAAATGGTGCTGGAAAAACTGGATATCCACCTGCAGAAAGATGAATCTGAACCCCTACCTCTCACCATTGACAAAAATCAACTCAAAGTGGATCAAAGATCTAAACCTAAGACCTCAAACTATAAAACTGCTGCTGGAAAACACTGGGGAAACTCTGGGAGACATGGGTGTAGGCAAAAACTTCTTAAGTAAGAATCCCAGAATACAGTCAATAATCTCAAAAATAGACAAAGGAGATTACATCAGATTAAGAAGTTTCTGCATGATAAAAGGCAAAGTAATTAGTATGAACTGACAGCCCTCAGAATGGGAAAAGATTTTTGTAAATTATGTGTCAGATAAGGGACTGATAACCAGAATACACAAGGAACTCAAGCAGCTTTCCTGAAAAAAGATGATCAACCCTATTAAAAGACGGGAGAATGAGTTGAAAAAACTACTCTCTAAGGATGACATACGAATAGCCAAAAGACATATGAAAAAATGCTCACCGTCCCTTACTGTAAGGGAGATGCAGATCGAAATCACAAATGAGATACCACCTAACCTCAGTCAGAATGACTAAGATTAAAAAAAAAAAAAAAAAAAAAAAAAAAAGATAAGTGCTGGCGGGGGTGTGGTGAAAGGAGAACTCTCTTACATTGCTGATGGGAATGTAAATTTGTAAATTGGTCCAGTCACTGTGGAGAACAATTTGGAGATTCCTCAAAGATCTACAAACAGAACTACCATATGATCTAGCAGTCCCACTCCTTGGTTTGCACATGGATGTTTATTGTAGCATTATTCACAATTGCTAAGACATGGAACCAACCCAAATGCCCATGAACAGATGAATGGATTGAAAAAGTGTGGCACATATACTCTCTGGACTACTACTCAGCCATAAAAAAATAAAAACAAACAAACAAAAAAAGACAAAACTCTAGCCTTTGATAGAAAGTGGAGAAATATGGAAGATTTACTGCTGAGAGACATTGTATGTCCCCACTTAACATACACCGATTATCTGCAGTCTATGGCCCAAACTGAATGACTAAAGGATATAGAAACATAGTAAATGGTTGTGAATACCATACACAGTGTGGGAAGAGGGAGGGTGAAGGAGTCTGAGAAAGGACATTAAAGAGAAAAATAGAGAGGCAAGGCATTTATGGGACAAAGAAATGGGTTATTATCTGTTGATAATATATAACCTTATAGTATTATCAACTGGACCCGTGCGAAATGTACACGTTGGAATTTTCATTTTGCAAGCTAAATAACATGACTGAATGTATAAAAGAAATTGAAATAAATTTAAAAAATTAAATTAAAAAAAGCAATGAGACCCTGACATCTGATAGAAAGCAGACAAATATAAAAGATTTACTGCTAAGTAAAGCAAGCCAGACTATAAAAGAGAGGCACTGTATGTCCCCACTCAATATATACCAAATATTGACACTCTATGGCAGAAACTGAAAGATTGGAAGGTATAAAACACAGAGGGCAAAGGTGACATTACAGACTGTGGGTGGAAGGTAGGAAATGGGGGAGGGTAAGAGGGAAGGAATCAAGGAGGAAAAGAATCACAACATTTAAGGGACATAAAAATGGAAAATTATCTGTGGATGATAATGTGTATAGTAATTTCTCTGAACCAATACATGGTGTATTCATGATGGGACAATTCATTTGGTATGCTATAATGATATGCAGTGATTGAATAAGAAAATCTTTAAAAATTAAAATTTAGGGAACAGAAACTTACCTACCATTTATCTTATAAGGGCATGTGAAAGATTTAAATGGAAAATAATCTCATATAGAGTATGATTTTTGTTATCCTTTAGGATCCATCATTCATCTTTTCTTGCATTCTAGAACTGAAAATGCCATCCTTGTAACCTCAGCATGATCTTCCAGAACTGCTGATAAGATTATGACGAATTGAAAGTTTCAGAATGCTCTCTGACATTCTGTAGGACTCCTGTGATAGAGCCGGCCAAGACTCAGTAGTAAATATTACTCGTGACTCACAGTATTTTAGGCATCTCAGTAGAGCCACCTTTACCAATTGGTGAATACCATGATACTTAAGTTCCTTTGGATGTCACCAAAGGATAATTTCTGGACTCTGAGATTCTTTGAATTATAATTGCCAATACTATTTGTTAAAGTTCAGAATCTAACAAGTAATTGGGCAGCCAGTGCAGTGGTTAAGGCAGTTGGCTCTCATATTGCTTATTCTCTGGTTTGAGTCCTGGACCCAGCAGCTAGAGAAAAATGCTGGGAGTATGTGTGTGCATCCCTAAAATTTTGAAAAGATAGATGGAGAAGGGATTGTGAAATGACCATTCCCCATGGGGGTAGTTTTCTGTTTCTCAATTGCAAGTGCATGCACCCTCTGCCAAAAATTTTTTAAAAAATAATAAAAATAAGAAGAATATAAGGAATATAAAGGTAGTAACTAGGGAAGAAAAAACACTGAGCTTGTCCTCAAACTCACAATTTAGTGCCAGAAATGTGGGATAATAGAAGAACAAGCAAAGAGAGGAAGGCAGGGGCCAGCAGTTGGCATAATGGCTATGTTGCTGGACTCCCATGTAGTCGACTGTGGTTTGAATCCTGGACCCAGTGGCTTAAACTCATGTCAGGCACCTGTGCGTACATGTCCAAGATCCCCATGGAGGAGAAGGGATTGCGGCATAGCTATCTCCCTTGGGGGTGATTTGGAGCAGCACCAGCCCAGGATAACTGCAGTACAATTATTTGCTGTAATTACACACATTCTCTCCCCTTCAATTCTTTATGTAGAGATTGGGTAACATGCATAGAAAGCCTACTGTGCCACACGTACTGAATGACCACACAGAACTAGGCATTTTTAAATTAAATACATTTCTGTAAAGTACATCTAGTTTTCTAAAAATTCAACTGGAAGTCATTCATGTGTTCTTTGTCAAAGAAGGTGGCTCCAACAAACACCATCTTTTTATTTTAAATATGAACTTAGAAAGTAAAATCTCAAGAAGTGATCATGTAAAACCAACACTACATCATAAACTATGAATTAAAGTATTATAGCTAAGAGTCAGAAATTTAATCCTCTTCATGCTAAACAGGGGCAAATGAACTATGAAGCTGGGAAGGACCCCTATTTTCTCATGGCCAAAAAGGGCTTTACCAATGGATTTATGATGTTTTGGTAAAATTTGTGAAAGATATTTAATCTATAGTCAATCAAGATCACTTTCTATCAACTCCTACTCCCCTCTTTGACTCTTTCCTCATATCAAATAGTGCTGGAGTCCCCACAAGCATTTTTGGGGTCCAACTAAGATGATACTGAGTTGGAATCACACTTAGATTGGGTTTAGTAAGGCATGTTTACATTGCCTATACAGTATCTTATAGTTAACATACTTCTACATATAGCTATTACTAGATGTCTCTATGTAGAGATGACTCACAAGATTACTTCTACACCAACCTCCCGCCCATGTGGACACCGAGTCATGAGACAAGGCATTTAGCACTGGAAGCATGAGTGCAGCAGAGGAATCAAGCTTTGCAATGTGTAATAAAGCAGGAGGCAGTCTTTGAGAAATTCTTCCATTTTCCAGACATGGAAAACTGAAAGCTGAGAACCCAGTTCTCAGATACCAAGTCAAAAGACACTTTACAGTATGGCTTGTACAATTATACCATGTTTTTCTTTTCATAGGAATAGTAGGAAATAGAATGCACTGTAATTCCCGTTTTAGGATTCAACCTGTAGCATTATTATAACAAGTGAATACATGTTTAAAGAGGTCACATGATATCAATCTGAGTATCAGTAATACAAAGAAATTGTGGTTAAACACATTACAAGAAAGATTGAATTATAGGTCTATTCTTGCTATTGAAAGTATTACAGAATCATTTTAGGAAGAGGCAATCAATGAACAGTCAAAATATTAAGACAAAAAGTATTAGAAATATATCAATCAACATAATAGCATATTTCCCTGTACTATGTAATATTTATATGTTCCTACTTTTCTGAACTTATGGAATTTTTTTATTATCCTAAAATATTATACTTTTTTTTTTTTTTTTTTTTTAGGGTTTTTGTCAGTAGGGCATGTGTGCTTGTGAGGAAGAGACATAGGGAAAGTGTGAATTCCTGAGAGGGAAGGCCACACCACAATCCCTTCCCCTTCATTCTCCTCTCAAGATTTTGGGTATGCATGCACACAAGCCCAGTGTAATTTTCAAGCCGTTGGGTCCAGGTCTCAAACAATGGTTGGCCATCTGGGAGTCCAGCACCTTAACCACCACAGCACCTGCTGACCCCACTATACTAATTTACATTTGAAATTCCACAGCAAAATTTCTAAAACTATGTAAATTTCAGACTACAGCACACCTGGATATACCCGGGGTACAAAGACAAACACATTAGAAACTAGAGTAAAAATGAAGGTGGTACAGAAACACATTTATTGAAATGATTATGATATTCTAGCCCCAATATTACAAAAATTTAAACTTTTGACAATGCACAGCAATTAAACCCATTTATCAATTTAGTAAAACAAATTTTAAAGGAAACCACAGTTCTGCATTTTAGTAACAGCTGCATTGTTTTTATGTAAGGTTAACTTAAACTAGACAACATTTAAATTTTAACTTTAATATGCATTTATAAATGCCCAAATTTTTAACTTTTATCATATTCTTAAAACTGTCTTCTTCAATAAAAAAAGCCAAATGTTAAATTACATCTTTCAACCTGACTTAGAGGTAAAAGAAATTAGTGTATTAAAATTTATGATTCATGGTACCATCTGATTAATACATTTTGTTCAGAAAGCTATAAAGTATAAGTTCCTACTCTGTCCACAAATATAGAAATCAATACACAGTGATTGAGTATAAAAGAAAAGGATTTAGAAAAGGAATGCTAATCAAATAATTTAGGTGTACAGCATTTCTAAAAAGAAATACTCCCTTGAAAATGACAAGATGAATGAGAAATGAACTTGACTGCCATGTAATTTGATACACATTGGGTTTTCCTCCTTGATTTTTCTGTCAAAAGCTTGTGAGTTTCTGAAGAAGGGATAAAGCCTTTCTTCTTTTCTGTTCCTTTGATGTTACCTTTTGACGTAATTGCAATACAACCAAGTAGAAATGTCCACCAGGCAGCTGAGAATGGAGGAAGGTTCGGGAAGCAAAGCAGGCCTCTAGAGAAAGATATGGCTGCCATCAGATACAGACAGCCAAGAAGGAAAATGGAAAGACCTACCAGAAAAGGACTGATGACTGTCTATTTGTTGGGACTGGGGTGGGGAGGGACAAGATGGAAACTAGGTTATAGCACATTGCATAAACCAAGAGGTAAGTGCATGAAGTAGGAATAAAAAAAATGTAAAAGCTACTAAAGCAATCTGTGAATGAGCACTGAAAAAAGGAGTGCAATGGTGGAGAAATACAACTTACTAAGGACTTACAGACTGTAGTTTCAACAGTGTAACCATTCATCAAGCTATAAGAGTAAGCCTCCTGTAAGTACTATATTTCAGTTCATGACCCATAACTAGCTTCCTTTTTAATATCTGCAAAACTTGTTCACATTTGTTATTTTCCTAAAAAAAAAATACATATATAAAATATAAAGAGTAAGCCTACCTGATGCAATAAACATAGGGAGTATATGCAAGTTATTACTTGGAAATATTTATTCAAGATTAAAAAGAAGTACTAAAAAACATTAGGGGAAACAGCCCATAGCCTGGTGGCTAAGGTATTGGATCCAACATGGCTGACTTGAGCAGTTTGATTCCCAGACTCTGTAGCTTGAGAAACATGTTGGGTGCATGTGCACACATGTATAAAATTCTGAAAGGAAGAAGAGGTGGAGAAGAGATTGCAGCATGACTTTTTTCTCATGGTGGGGTACTTTCTCATCTCTCTGGAGAGTACAAGCACCCTCTAGCAAAATTAAAAATAAAAATAAGTAATAGAATGGGAGTCAAAAGAGAGCACAGATTTTGTTTCTTTTGCTTCCTTTCTTTCCTTTTTTCTTTATCTATGATGGAGGGCACGCACTTGCAAAACAGTGAAAAGCACCCTTCACAGAGCTCAGTCTTGCCATAAGCCCTTTCCTTCAGTTTCCCAGCTCATTAGATATTGGGTGCTTGCTCATATGTCTGGCATATTTCAGGCCAACTGGACCAAGGGGTTTGAAACCTGGTTGCCATGTGGCCTCCAGCACTGCCGTTCAGCATGCTATTGATTACAACATCACAGTTGGACTGATGTTGCCCTTGGATATAAGTATAATTTATTCAAGTGGAACTACCCACCAGAACTCAGGAAAGAAGTCAATCCTGGAGAGGAAGATCTGGCTGTCATTCTCATGGAGACTGTCAAGGAAGCAAATGACAAAAACCATCACAAAAGGGCTGATGACAGCCTTAGAAATCACCTTGTTTGAGGAAATGAAAGAAAAGGGGAGGAAGAGGGGGAGACGTTATTGTAGTTGTGGTTGTTTTAAAGATAGAGGATACTTGTTTATGTGTTTAGGGAGTGACATTTTATAGAAAGAGAAGGCAAAAAAAAAAAAGGAGAAGGATGTAGTTAAAGAACCAATCAAACCCAGAGAAAATAAGACGGATTTCAGAGTGAGCAGACTACCTTCATGGGTTTAACCAATGTTCCTTTTACTATTGATCACACAAATGTTACTCACATGCCACTGTATATGTACTGACTGTTATATTTACTTTTAAAAGCGAGTGGAAACGAATGTGTAACCCTGAGAATCATTTTTAACAGCAGTGGGCGAGGCCAGACCTTCCTCATTCCCTTCTCAGCAGTCGTCATCACCACCCATCAGGGCATAAAGCTAAAGGCCTGCTCTGCTCTAACCTAGCAATGGCCCTAAAGAGAGCTGGGGGGGGGGGGGGTGAGAAATCCATAAAGTGCTGAAAATAGCCAAAGCACAATTTAAATTTTCTTGTGTTTTTCTTCTCTGAGTAAAAGAAAACCTAGAAAATAATCTATGAACGAAGAAAGCTTTTTCACCATAAATATCCTGGATAAGGTAGTGAATAAATTCCCAAGGAAAAAAAAGGCATGGTGGAACAATAAACAGACTGTGAAAAAATCTGTATTTGGATCTCTGGAACTCACTTCTTGCAAGCTTCTGCTAGTTATTTCACTTCTTTGCCCATGCACATTCTTACCAGTAAAATGAAAAGGTTGGATTAGGTAATTCCTAACATCCATTCCAATCATAACCATTTATTTTTCCTGTGCTGTCTCTGCTTTCTCATTAACATGCACAAGTCTCTGCTTCCTGAGAAGTGACTAAAGAAAAAAAAAAAAAAAAAAAAAGCAGAGTTTAACGGGGGGGTGGGGGGGGTGGGGGGGGGCATCCTTGACAAAATGGTGGAGTTGGCTAGAAGCTACCATGACTCACAGAAGTGCACCAATAAGCACTGCTGTAAATAACTTCATTGCACTACACCCCAGATGTTGTCGATAAATATTAGCCAAGTAAGCCCGAGAGGGGAAGGGGTCATTCAAGGAGAAGCACTTGCGTCTCAGAAAGTTGATGTGTAAATCGTAAGCAACACATGCCAGCTTTACATTCAGGAGGGAAAAATAGGTCAGTATCTTCAAAACAAAATTACTACAGTGGATTAAACCCAACACATACAACACACAAACAACATTAAAAATCATTGTTCAACTCTCAAACCCAGTGAGTGAGAGCAGTTACGGGTGCTGAGCACTCAGTGATAACACGGTAGAAAAAGTATGAGCCACACTAACAGAAATCACAGCACCAACATGGGAAGGAAGCAGCAATTAACTGCTGTCAATTTCATAAAAACACAAAACAGAGCACTAGGGAGAGGCGTACTCTAGAATGTACCGACGTGGGTAACAAATGCTGGGACCCTGGAGAAAAGCTTTAAAATCTTCGAATGACATTTTTAGTTCAGTAATTTCAGAGTGAAAAAGAGCACTGATAGTTCCCATCTGTTAAAAAGAATATCATAATACTGACTTAGGAATAAGAGTTAAGCCTACCTATCTTCATTGAGGGTTGCTGTTGGCCAGAGGCTTGGCAAGATGCCTGACTGAGGAGTTTACAGTCAAGAGTGTACAGTACTGCAGTGTTTCCAGAACCCACCTGGATTAATTTAGTAGCTAGGTTTATGCTGCAGTAACAAACATCCCTCAAAATCTAGGGCACGATCAAAGTTTATTTTAGGCTTATACGAAGTCTGCTATAACGTGGTTTCCAGGTAATTGTCCTCTATGCAGTGACTTAGTGACTAAAGTGCCTTTGATCTTGGGCTCTGCCTATTTATTTATTTTGCTGCCACAGGGTACATGTATTCAGGGTAGAGAAACAGGGAAAGTGAGAAATCAATCCCCAGAGAGGATGGTCACACCACAATCACTTCGCCTCCATTCTCCTCTAGAAATTTTGGGCAGGACCAGCAAATGGCATAATGGTTATATCACTGGACTCCCACGTAGTTGACTGAGTTTGAGTCCTGGACTCGGCAGTTTCAAACTCATGCCGGGCGTGTGTGTGTGTGTGTGTGTGTGCCCAAAATCCCAAAAGGAGAATGGAGAAGGAATTGCAGTGTGACCATCCCCATCTTTTTTTTAAAAAAGAAAAAAAGAAAAAGAAAGAAAATTTGAGCACTAATGCACATGCCCCCAGTGTGATTTTCAAGCTGCCTTGTCTGTGGTTGGCCATGTGGAACTCCAGTGCGTTAACTACCACATCACCTGCTGGCCCATGGACCCTGCCATTTAAACACATAGTTACCACACTCCCCAAAAGCAAAGAAGGAGATCAGAAGATTGCATCAGGATTTTTGCTGCCCCAGCCTGTTAGTACAGCAAGACACTTTCTCATAAGTCACAATTGAAAGCTAGTCACTCTGGGAAGTTGGGAAGCCTAGTCTTCCATGAGGCCAGAAAGAGAGGAGCAACAGATCTTGGTGAACACAACATTTACCATGACAACACCGGTAAAAAGCTAATATACTCACACGTCCATTCAGGAAGTTACTACACCTGAAAGTCACAAAACAGCACCAGATGCTCATCTCCAACAAACCTATTCTTTCCCTTTCCAATTGCCCATAATACCCATTGGCCTCTTTTCACTTGATGTGTAAAACAGTTAGCAGTAGGTGAATGTGGTTGGAGGGCAGGGTTAAAATTAGTTTGAAAAGAGAAAAGACCAGGATGAACTATGTCTGTCCAAATGCCTTCATGATGGGCCATTACCTTCCAAACTGAACAGCCAAGCCCTAAGGCTCATCACAGCCCAATGATAGCAGAGCAAGAATAGCAATCATCAAAGCAGCAGCAAAAGCAGGAAAATTGAATGCCAACATCCCAGAGATAAGAATCAATGGAAAATTACTTGGTCTCTATATGCTCTGCCACACACACATATATACACAAACCAGTGTGACAAATGTGACCTCTGATCTCCATCTTTAGCTGAGATTTTTCTTGGAAACTGGGACTCACAGGTTCAACAGCCTTCTTGACTTGACCTCAGAAATTCTAAAGTTAACACGTTCTAAATGAAACTTCTGATAGCCTCTCTCCAAAGTTTGCTCTAATCATATTCTCCCTTGAGTTTTCCCAATATCAGTAAGTAATACCATTCTCAGCTGCTCTAACCAGAAACTCAGGGATTATCCTTAATTCTTCCCTTTACCTCAGTTAAACCTAATCACACCTTACCAGTTCTGTACCCAAAATAATTTTCAAATTAGTCAACTTCCCTTTATTTCCATTGACACTATTCTGATCCAAAGCACTACCATATCTAAACTGTATGAGGAAACTTCAAAATGTTTGCAGAATTAGAATACACGTTTTTTCAGGTGCAATAATTATTTGAAACCCATAGTTTTCTCATAATATGCATTTCCCATGAACATAAGGAAGACCCCTCCATATAAACTATAATGGTAACATCCTAATATCCTCATTTCTACTCTTGATAACTTGAAATCAATTAAGGAGCAGCTAGATTATTTTCTTTTTAAGGTCCTCCTCTATGTAAAACCCTTCATTGATTTTCCACAGTACAAAATTCAGACAAAACCAAATGATCTTGCCAGCATCCTCTTCAGTCATTTACAAGCCTCCCACATCAGTCATCTTTCTACTCCTGAAGAGGATAAATACTTCCATATTTCTAGGTCTTTACACAGATGGATCCAAGGCCATGAAATGTTCTTGCTCCTATCCTTTGGCATGGCTGCAACGTTTGAACATTTAAGTTTCATCTCAGAAAACACCCTTCCTCCTCCTGTGTTCAGGTCCTCTCCATCCTCTACTTAATCTTTATTTCCCATCTCATTTTCTCAGACCTGAGTTGGTTTCCTTCTAAAAATAGACTAGGATCTGATTATAATACTTGTTTGAGATTATTACTGAAGTAGAATGGGAACTGCATGAAGGTAGGCATTACTTATGACTTGCTTACGAGGAGTGTCACCAAAGAAGTAGCTTAATAGAGGTTGGAGAATCCCTTATCGAAAATGCTTTAGACCAGCGGTACTTTTTTTTTCTTTCCAGATTTTGGAATATTTGCATATACATAATTAAACATCTTGGGAATGAAACCCAAGTTAAACACAAAATTTATATACATATCTTACACACATAGCCTGAAGGTTAATTTTATATGATATTTTCAGAAATTTTGTATGTGAAACACTTTGTGGGTAAGATTGCATGGGGGAATACTTCACAGCTGAGGGGAGCTGAGAGGGTCTTTTCCCCTTTGGGGATACTGAATAAACTGTATTGTTTTGACTGTGACCTCTGTCACATGGCAGAAATGTAAGATTTTTCACTAGTGGCATCATGTTAGCACTCAAGAAGTCTTTGCATTCTGGAGCATTTCAGATTATAGATTTTGGGGATGCTCAACCTGTATATATTTTTTAATGTAGAAAAATATGAATAGTTTCAAGGATAGAAGAGCCATTCTCACCAAAAGTGTTAACTATACCTTTTACACTATTTCAAGATCCTATATTGCCAAGAGTCATCTTAATAAACTGCTCAGAGAAGCCCAGAAAGAAATGTAGAAACAGACGTGGACAGAACCAAACTAGATAGACAGTCCATCTAAAAAGAGCAGCTTCCTAGACAACTATAAATTTACCCTTATTGCTTCTAGATCTTTTCATTTTTCAAGAGATGTGAGAAATCTAGAGCTTTTAGATGAAAAATGTTTTAGTTTTTCTACTGTAGAGAACAGTTTAAGTCTCTGTGGGCAAACAAAACTTGCTGGTGGGCTCAATATGGCTGTAGCCAGCCAATCTGGATCCTCTGCTAATATATATAAATCTTGTTCCAACTCATCTTGCCAAAATGTTTTCTGAGGATAACAATTATTACATTACTAACAATACTAGCAAACTTACATAGTGGTTACCTACCATATGCCAGGTGTCATTATAGCATCTATGATTATTTCAACTGGACAAATGAAGACACTCAGGCAGAGAGAGGGCAAGAAACTGGCCCCAGGTGGTATAATTAGTAAGTGACGAAACAGATCAGACCTTAAGCCCCAGATTTTTACTTTGTTATTTCAACATAAATAATAGCTACATCACATCTTTTCTACAAAAACATTCTGCTTAATAAAACAAAACAAAAAACTTGAAGCTTCAGTATCTTCCTGTCTTCTGTTTATTCCAGTTCTGGCCTAGTACTGACACCCCCTATGAGGTTACCATGAACCAGGCATGTTTAGAATGAACCCCTCTTTGCCTCTTACCTCATGAGAAAAGGCTGATATTAAGTTTCCTTCACAAAGCACACACACAAAAGCCAGATAACCAATCAGCTATGCAATATGCAAGGCACACATATTAATATTTAGGAGCTAAACTGCTGAGGACAAAGAAGCAATGAAGTTCAGCTTTGGTTGTGTTATCTGGCCAAAAATCTGTAATTAGAATGTGGCTTCTTCAATCTTCACTTTTAGCAGGCCAAGTAACGAAACCCATTTCAATGATATTTTTGGCAAACCTGAACTTGTACTCAATGAATGATAATTTGATAATATAAGTTATTTACATATGTAATTATTATAGCTATCAATAACATACCTAGGAACATCCTTTGGTTTTATTGTTGCTTTATGAAAATTCCCTAACAGTACATATTCTAAGTATAATTCACAGAGTGAAATTCTGGTTTTATATATTGAATACCTACCAGCCAGATGAAGACTAAATGTGTACTAATTATTATAAGAATTCAAACAACAAATAGTTGAGCCCCTTCTCTGTAAAAGGAATTGTTCTAAGTCTTAGGGATATACCAGTAGACAAGACAGGTCCCTGCCTCATGGTTTACACTCTGATGGGTGATAGCATAGAAAAATATAATGAAGAAAGAATTGTATTGCTTTAGAAAGGGATACATTTTGGGAACCAGCAGTTAGCGTAAAGGCTATGTCGCGGGACTCCCACGTAATCAACCGCGGTTGGCGTCCCGGCCGGTGGCTTAAAACTCACGCTGGGCGCGTGTGCGTGAGTGCCCAAGATCCGGAGAGGAGAATGGAGGAGAAGGGATTGTGGCATGACCATCCCCCCTGGGGGTTGATTTCTCGCTTTCTGTCTCTATGTCTCTGTCTGTCTGACGAGTGCACGCGCCCTATAGCGAAAACCTCTCAAAAAAATTAAAAAAAAAAAAAGGGATGCATTTGCTAGTGGGGAGAAAAGGACAAGACAGAGCCAAGGGGCCTGGGGCCTTGGGAATGAGGTTGTTATTTAGGATTTAAGTATAATAGCCTGTTTGTTGAAGCCTCACTGAGAAAGGCCATGGCCGAGCAAAGATCTGAAGGAGATGTAGGAATGTGCCTTCCATATCCTGATGAAAGAGGATTCCAGGCAGAGGAACCCATCAAATACAAAGGCTCCGAGGTGGGAAGGTGCCTGGTTTGATCAGGAAACAGCCTAAGAAAAAGCATAGCAGCAGATGCCGCGACTGAAGTGCCAGGGAGCAGATCACGCAGGGCATGGGAGGGCATTGGAAGGACTTCGGCTTTTAATCTGAGGAAAATGGGGAGTGATTAGAGGGTTTTGAGCAATGGAATGATGTGATCTGACTTGCACATTAACCAGATCATTCTGGTCACTGAATTGAGAACATGTTTTATGATGAACATTGTAAAAGCATTGCTGGAAAAACAAAACCAAACCAAACCAGAGAGCAACAAAAACAAGCTTGATTTTGAGAAAAAGTCATATTCTTCATATACCACCCCCAGCTTTAGTGTATGCGATTGTTTTAATTAAATTGCATTGTGTCCCGGCCCCCCCGCCAATGACAAGTCCAAGAGTTGAAGGTTTTAGTCAGTTTTTATTAGAGAGGAAGAAAGCATAACTCAGGGGGCATATCACTGTGAACACTGCTACTGTAATGGCAGAGCACGACAGAAGTGTATTTTGCTCCTCCACTGACCTCAGTTAAGAGAGAGCATATTTTCATCATCATAAAGGTGCAATCCAAAAAACATAGGAGCCGACAGTTCTGAGAAATTATTACCACTGCTATATAATGCCAATTTTAAAAAAAATATCTGCTTGGTATAATTTTAATTAAGTTGTAATAAATAGGTATTCTTTATAATATTTCAGGTTTATTCTTGTATGCCATAAATTTGTTTTATGATGGTGATATTCAACGTCAGCCCAGAAATTCATTTTATGATGATGATATTCAACTTCAGCCAAATAGTGATTTAATACTCAGTCATTTGGCCAAGATGCATATGTGGTATAAGTCACAGAACGTCTGTGCTCCCTAACATTCAGATGGTGAAGCCCTAACCCCCAATATGCTGGTAGGTGGAAGTGGGGCCGGTAAGCAGTAATTAGATTTAGACTTAGATGAGGTCATGAGGGGAGGAGTCCCATGATGGGATTAGCTTCCTTTTAAAAAGGGGAAGAGAGGCATGAGATTGTTCTCTGCCACAGGAGGACAAGGTGAGAAGGTGGCCATTGCAAGAAGAGGACTGTCATTGGAACAGAGCTTCCCAGCCTTTAGAACCATAAGAAAGTTTCATTGTTTAAGCCACCCAGATTATGGTACTCAGTTATAACAGTTCAAGCTAAGACCATATATATTCAAAAGGTTGTGTGCAAGGAATATTTGAAAACTATAATCCATAGCATCTCAGAAATAATGTTTCATATTTTGCTCGGTACCTGGTGATTTTTATTTTTTTTTTTGGAGAGGTTTTTTGTCATAGGGCGTGTGTGCTCAGACAGAGACAGAAAGCGAGAAATCACCCCCCAGGGGGGATGGCCATGCCGCAATCCCTTCTCCTCCGTTCTCTTGGGATCTTGGGCACCCACCCACATTTGCCTGGCATGAGTTTTAAGCCACCGAATTGGGGACTCAAACTGCAGTCGACTACATGGGAGTCCAGTGACATAGCCATTATGCTAACTGCTGGTCCCGTGATTTTTCTATTTAAGTTAGGAGTTCCTAATCATTTAAGGAAAAGCTGGTGCTTTCCATGTCCTTTGAGATTTGACTAGATCCAAGAGATGGAACAGAAACCAGAGGAGTCGGTTGATGTTTACACCGAGGACCCTGAATAGAGCTGTGGTGAGAGTGAAGGAGCCTCATCACCTGAAATCTCGGCCAACCAAGATTTGGAGATAGCAGAGACATCTAAGAGCCCTGGTCTAGAGGTAAGAGATTCTAAGTTTAAAATGCCTACCACAGACTGCAGTCAGGTATTTTCCAGGTCTTAGAGACAAACTAGACCTTTTGCAGATAAAAGGTAATAGAGTGACTATGTAAGCATCCCTTACTGGTTGTGTGGGCAATGTCCCATCGGTACTCATCAGCAGTCTACAAAAGCATTTGCTGCTGTGGTTAGTCACTGTAGAACACAGCAATATTGACCCCTCTGCTCATTTGTGGAGAAGCTAAAGATAATGTAATAACTGAGGCAAAGGACAGGAAATCCCAGAGGTATGGATTATTATGTGAAATGACTTACCAAAAATGTAATCTTTACCATGTGCAAGACATTCATGTTATAGCAGTGAACAGCACAAACAAGGCTACTTTTCCCATGGAGTTTAAATTCTACCAGCAAGACAGAGAAAAAAAAAAAAATTCAGACAGGAAGATGTTCTATGGAGGATATCAAACTGAGTGATATCACTGTGTGTGTGTGGGAGGGTACTAATTTAGTGTGGTCAGGAGAAACACATTTTATCTGAGACCTAAGTGAAGGGGAACCAGGTGAGCATGACTGAGAAGACCATTATAGACAGAATGCATGGCAAGAACTGTACCAAAGATCTCCAGAGAGAATTACATTCGTATATTCAAGAAACCAAAAGGCAAATATGTCTAGAGCTCAGATAAACACAGGAGAGCCTGGTAGGATGTAAGGCTGAAAGGCATGCAGGGCCCACTCTTACCAGTCACGGTAACAAGTCTGGATTTTTAAAGTTCTGTGAAAGGTTGTTAAGGATGCTAAGTGGGTGAATGCATCATCTGACTCATGACTGCCATGTGAGAATGGATCACAGGAAAGCATCAGTGAAGTAGAAGCCAGGTAAGAGGCTACTGTGGTTCATGGGAAAATAAGTGATGAAATGGACCTGCAGATACCAGGGAAGGTGGAACACACTTGGATTGAAGAACATGTACTGGGGGTAAATGAAGGAAAACAATTAGCGGATGAATAATCCGCTTCTGAATAACGGAACAGCCTATGTCTTTGTATTTGTTTACATAATGGAATAGTTTCTATTTGTCCCTAATTACTGCAAAATCTTTCTCTTTCTAATGTATCAGTGATAGGGCAGTTATAAAATAATTGTTACTTATTACAGTTTTTTTTTTTTACAACTATAAATTCTTTGTTACTCATATCCAAATATTGGGTTGCCAGGAAAGTCACAATGCATTGCATGGAAAACCAGAAAAATATAACTTTCTCAGCTACCTAATAGAACACGAGCCATGGCTTTGTGGGTATTTATAGAGAAGAGGAGAATGTAGGATGTTTCTTTAAATGATTTGAAGTAAGCCTTCCAGCACCGCCCCCCACACACATACCTAGTAATGTGTACAGCATGCAGGGCTGAGCGGTCCAGTGTCTCCACAGACCTGCAGATGTCATCTAAACCACAGGTCCACTGCTTACTATCTCAGTTAAATGCATGTGCTTCCTCAAAGTCATAAAGAATATCAACACTCACCAAGCAAAGCCTTTTACTAACTGGCCCTTTACACAAAGAGTTTGCAATGCAACTCTTGTTCTAAGTGATCACTTAAGTCTAAATAGTCATGGCTCAACAACCACAGTATAGGACATTAGGAAAAACAAAGTTACTTAAAAACCTTATTAAACAATAGACATTTTGTAAAGAAGATAGCTCAGCAGGTATAGTACGTAGGGAAAGAAACTATAAGCTTAAAGAGTTTTTATTTTTTTAAGACTTTGTGTGTGTGTTTGTGTGCGTGTGTGTGTGTGTGTGTGTGTGTGTGCAATAGAGCACATACGCTTTTCATAGAGGCAGAGACAGAAAGCAAGGAATCATCCCCCAGAGGAAATGGCCATGCTGCAATCCCTTCTCTTCCATTCTCCTCTTGACATCTTGTGCACACTCACACACATGCCTGGCATGAGTTTTAAGCCACTGGGTCCAGGACTTGAATCGCGGTTGACTACAGGGGAGTCCAGCGATAAAACCAGCCATCTGCTGGTTCCAGAGAGGATATATTTATTAAACTAGTAATCCCCCTCACTAGGGACTAGCATCAGCCCTCATGCTACAAATGAATACAAAGACCAAGCCCTGCTTTCTATTACCCTGCGCTGTTTATCTTCCTCCACCTCACTCTTCTCTATGTGGTTCTGCATTATCTGCTTCTCCAATCCCTCCCTTGGCTGGATTGACTAGTATATTCCTCTAGGCTTTTCCAATGTCTCCCTATCAGGGACTGAAAAGCTTTTCATCGTAACTGTGGAATAAGCTCAATGCTATGTTATGGACACTTATGTTTGTTTCTTTCTTAGGTATTAGTTATGCATTGCTTTCATACAGATGCATAAATTCTGACTGTTACGATTCTTAACTGCTGCCATGGTTGAATGGGTTACATTGATCTTCAGAGTTCCAGGCTGAAGAAGAACAAGCATTTGGACAGAAAGCTAACAGACAAACCATTTCTAGAACACCTCCAGAGGCCTATCTGTGCTGCCTGCACTGTCAACAGAGCTGCAACTACGGCTGATCTCCAGGTTATTGGGGGCCCCTTCTCCCTGATCACTACCCTCTAGCCTGCATTTTCAGTGGCACACACTCTAGTCTTACCTCACCAGAAAAGAACTATCACCCAAATGACCCCAAGACCTTGCCTCATATTTACATCAAGGAACCTGAATAGAGCTGTGGTGAGAGTGAAGGAGTTTTACCACCTGAAATCTTGGCCAATGCTGTAGGTAGCAGACACATCAAGGGATCCTAATCTGGAAATTGGAGTCCAAAGTAAGTTTGAAATATCTACCACATGCTGTGGTCAGATATTTGCCTGACCGAGCTGGTCAGCACAAAAGAGTAGAAAGCAACAATTACGTGTTAGAATAACCATTGTAAACTAGTCTACAACACTACTAGCCTCTTGGTCGAGCCACTTAGTCTTAGTGTCTCAGTTCCTTACCTGTAAATTAAAACAGACAACCAGATGTTCCCTAGGTTTCTTTCTTTGGTGACTATATCATGAATCTATGGCTTAAATACACCTAATCTATCGTCACACTTTTCAGAGTTTCACAAGTGAGTAATAAATGCTTATTTCTTCAAATATGATTTTTCAGCAGTTTCTTCCAAGATCTACCCAACTTCCTCCAAAAAGATCTACTGGGGCCCTGGAACTCACATACCATAAAGTCATTCTTGTCTCTTGTTCTAACCCTTACAACAATTGTTAAAGCATGTGCCCATTGTGTCTCTCATGCATTATGTCCTTTCTTATCATTGGTGACATTATATTGGGCCAGCAGCTGTGTTTGGAAACATTGTTTCTTGAGCCAAGAAATACAGACAGCCAAGAATTAGATCATTCTATCCCCAAATTGCCAGAGACCTTCTCAGAAGCAGCTGAGCAATGTAATTTGATCAAGGTTAAGTACAACCTACCCTTCATCTTTTAACTTAAGTCTAAATTCTTTTAGCTTTCTGTTTTAATCCCAGATTAATAGCTCCTGCTCATTGTTACAAATGTCCACCGGTCGCCCTGCAGTCAACTCTCATTTATCCGTCCGTGGCTTATCCAAAGCACTAGGCTTTCTCCTCTTCCTGCCTCCAGCATCAAGTTCCTGGCCAGATCCTTTAATTCTGTGCCAAAGAAATACAAACTAAATCTAATATTAGCGTAATGAGAAAAGGCTATCTGCTGCCAGTGATTCACATAATTCATCCCAAAGCCAAGTGCCGGCAATTATTCACTGCTTTAGATGCTGGCCTAGCTTCTCTCTTATACAAGATTTGCTGTGCTTCTCTCCGAGGAGAGAAGGATACCAGAAGCATTTTAACCTCTTCTCCTGCCTAGTTGGCCAGGTTTTCAGTGTAACAGACTGTATTTTCTTTTCAAACATTTTACGTTAAGGGGAGAATAACTCCTGAATTTACAGCCTTTGGATTTGAGCTCCATTTCTTCCTGGTATTAGCCAGAAAATAAGTTTTGGCGAGTCATTGTGAGGGATATAGATTTCATATATAAAAGCATGGGGCAATCATGGAAATGTGAGGGACACTCGAAAAGCACCAACTCCAGGAATTAAGTGTCATGGCAGAGAAAAATGATTATTAACCTTATGTTGCCTCTTACTTGACAGGAATGAAAACACAGTAAGGTGAAGAAGATTCCTTGTGAGCACTTAGACAATCAAATCTAGAAAAGCCGAGGGTTTCTAGTTTCCCAATGCCGTGGTTAGTCCCTTGTGAGGACACATCCCAGAATCCCCAGGTGAGGAGCAGCCAGAATACTGCCTGCTAATGGGCGGTCTTACTCCATAGCTGGAGTTGCTATGGAAACTCAAATTCCAGCCATCATCACATTTAGGAACACCATTTTCAAAACAGACTGCTGAGTATTTGAGATTTTTTCTTTTTCTTTCTTTCTTTTTTTTTTTTAATGACTGAAATGAGTCCATTCAAGCCCAAAGAGTCAGAAAAAATATTGACACAATTTAATTTTTCATCTTATTCCTAGGCCCAAAGAACTTTAATGGTTTCCCTTGGATGAGAGCAGCGGAGTCCAACAGAACCTTCTGCTGTGACGATCACGTTCTATGTCTGCACTGTCCACGATACCAGCCCGTAGACACCTGCGAGGATTGAGCACTTGAAATGTGATTGGTATGACCCAAGAAATGAGTTATTTCTCATCTAATATTGATATCAACAGTAATTTTTTTTTTAACTGCTAAAAGGTGTGTGCTTATTACCAAGAAAAAGAATAAGAGGGAGAAAAGGCAACACCCCAGTGGGGTGTGGTCATGCTGCAATCCCTTCTCCATTTCTCTATCCTGTCAGGATTTGGAGCACCCACATGCATGTACTAGGCATGTCACCCAAGCTGCTGGGGGCAGGACACAAACTATGGTGCCATATGGGATCCAGTTCCCTTAACCATTAGGCTTCCTGGCCATCCCAACATTTAAATTTCTTTTTTTTTTTGAGAGATTTTTGCTATAGTGTGCTCGCCAGACAGACAGAGACATAGAGACAGAAAGTGAGAAATCACCCCCCAGGGGGGATGGTCACACCACAATCCCTTCTCCTCCATTCTCCTCTCGGGATCTTGGGCACGCACGCACACACGCCCGGCGTGAGTTTTAAGCCACCGGGTCCGGGACGTGAACCGCGGTCGACTACGTGGGAGTCCAGCGACATAGCCATTACGCTAACTGCTGGTTCCCCCAACATTTAAATTTAAATAGCCACATGTGGCTAGTGGCTACCAAGCTGAACAATGCAGGTAGGATGTAAATAAATCTTATTCAGCCCAGCATTCAAACCCAATATAGCTTGGCCCCAACCTGCTGTTGCAGATTCAGTTTCTGCAACACAAGCCCAGACTACAAGAGACCGATCTCTCTGCTGCTACATTGGCTCAAGAGGTTTAGATGATCTTGATAAGGGCGTCTTCCATTCTTAGTGCTATGTATTTGAATTTTACCCATGCTTCGCAGCACAGGTCAAGTTCCACCTGTGCTAGACTGCCCTGACTTGTCCCAATGGCTCTTAGTAAAGGGTTAATTGGACCCACCTGGGAAGGACCTGGGTCTCCCAGGACTGTTTCCTTGGAAACTACAAGTAAAGAACTATACCTGGTTTGCAGAGCTATGACTGGTGGGGAAAGTGAGGCCGTCCATGCCTCTGTGTCCAGTACATCCATCCTTACCCTGAACCCTCATGCCCGCTGTACCTATACCTGTGTGGGTGAAAGGCCAAAGAAGTTGTGTACTTGGATAACTCTTTGGCTTCCTAAAGAGATAAAGGTGCTGTGCCTACTCTCTCGGACCTCCCCATAAAGCGAAATAAACATACTTTTTGTATCTCGAGTATATTATAGCTGTAGTACAACATATACTCACTAGATCCCCCAGAACTCAGAGGCATTCAGTACTGATGTTGAAAAATATCTACAGCAGACTTTGTGTGTGTGTGCCTTAGTGTGCAAGTACTTGCCTGGGGGTGGGGGAAGAGTGAGAAATCACCCCCCGGGGGATGGTCATACCACAGTCCCTTCTCCTCCATTCTCCTCTCAGGATTTTGGGCACACGCACATACAAGCTTGGTGTGATTTTCAAGCTGCCAGGTTTGTAAATCAAACCACAGAGCCGGCTATGTGGAATCTAGTACCTAAACTTCACATCATCTGCTGGCCCCTTCAGATCCATCTTTCAATGGGTTTCATTTTTTTGTTTTTTGATAACTAGACAGAATGCTACTCACTAATAAGGCTTAAAAATGATCTAGGTACTCCACTGGTTTCTCTTTGTCTATATGAGCTGGAGACAACTTGTGGCAGAGAAAACCTTTTAGAACTAGGGTTCTCAGCCTTTTGAGAAACTGGGGATGACAATTCCCAAATCATGTCCTAAGATGGAAAAGCAAGAGTAATTCTTTTGCCAGGGTTGGTATGGAGTATTGTGCGTGTGTGTGTGTGTGTGTGTGTGTGTGTGTGTAATTACGAGAGCAATACAAACCTCAGGGTCGATAACAGTATATTAAGCAGATACTAGAATCTTCCCTCAAGTTCTCAAGTTGCCTAAAGACATTAGAACATATATTTAAATATTTTTAAATTTATGTAAGTTCAAATCAAAATCAAGGAAAAGAAATCCTGAGAAGTCAGAAAACCACAGAGGTGAAGAGGCACAAAACTCGTGTCCCTGTTGAGGATCGGGAACAGGTGATCAACAGAGAGAGTGGTTTCAAAATCAACATTGCTGGAACATTAGCGGGACCCAGAAATGGTTTATTACCTGTTGATAACATGTATAGTATTCTCAACTGGACTGGTCTGAGAAGTATTTCATGTGGATTAAATTCTTTTCACAAGTCAAATGATATGTAGCGGTTCAATGTATGAAAAAATAATGAGAATAATAATAATCTGGGAAAAAATGATGTAAAGCTATTTGATGATGATGATGTGGACAGCAATGTCTATGTCTTAACTGATATGCAAGGTATTCCTTAAGGAAAAAGAAACATAGTACACTGTAAAGATACATGTGATTCAATGTAATATAAACAAGATGATAAAATATAAACAAACAAACATTGCTGGAATCAAAGTGGCAGAGCCCAAAAGCACAACAGACAGCTGGAACCAGGTGCCCTATGTGAAGTCTGCAAATAGGAAGGTGCGTATGGGGGAACTTGATTTGCATGATTAGAAGCAGACAGAATTTTGAATTGCAATGTTAATATGACACCTGGTCAGAGCTATTACATCCCAGAGTTTAGGTAGAGCCAAATGGAAAAGTAATTCATCAGACAGCCTTCGTAATCTAACGCACATGTAGCTTAAACAGCCGAGTACTCATCCCTTTGGAAAATAAACTTACTGGCAAGAATTAGGAGCCATGTGAGGGAAACTCAGCATCCTAAAAGGCCAAATACTAACCCTACAAACAGGAACAGTCAGAGCGGAACTACTAAAGTTAAAAGGGCAGTCTAAAAAGGGCTTTAAAATAAACAAGTAAAAGGATATGTATCTTTTTAAAAAATTCAAAATAGAAATGCAGAAAATCAGTTTCCCCATACCAGGGACAAATTTGTTGCTCAAATTGTGGAGGAATTCCTTCCAGAAGCAATGTTGCCTTTATATAATTAAATATATATATATGAATATATATATATATATATATATATATGAATGAGAGCATTCTGTACATACTGTGTAGTAACCTGCTCCTCCCCACTCTAAATTATTATTTCATAAGATTTCCTACATAAGTAAATGTAAGTGTCTCACATCCTTACATAGGAGGAATTCTATTCCACTGTATTAATGCAGTGTTTCTTTACCAGTGTCCCACAAATCGGTATTCAGGCCAGTTTGTGTTCTCATACTATACAGTGCTAGAGTCACCATTCTCTTGCAACCATTTCTGCACATCTGGATGATTATTTCCTTAGGACAAGTTTCTAGAGAGGGAATTCTTGGCCCCAAATTTACACACTTTTAAAATGTTGATAATTACCTTCAGCATGTCCTCTAGAAAAGCTGTACCAATTACCATTACAGATTGCTTTAAATGCATGCATTTCTAGCCAGAGGTTTTGGTTTTGTTATTATGGTAAGTTTAGATACCAGAGATTTAATCATCTACCTAAGACAAATATGTCTCATAATTCCACTAGCCCTCTAAATGCAACACAGGAGAAAATGTAAACGTGTTGAACAAAACAAGTTCACATTGTCTGGGCATGGAAACTTCAGGGTCTGTGATGCTGTGGGCACCTGTGGCAATTTCACTAACATACTTTTAACTCTGTTTCCCCTAGCAACCACCATAATCAACTAGTCCTCCGTGAAGAAACGGACCATTATCTTGTTTAAACTTTACTAAAGCTTCTGGTCTGTTCACCCCTAGATATGATATCAATGTGAAAACCCCCAGGATCTCCTTTCAACTCTTTTTTGTTTGGAAAGTTTCATTGTAGATAATCTGAATAAACTCAGATGAATCAAGTTCCTAATACGTAGTCTATTACTGAGAAGGAATGCAGAAGTCTACAATGAGCCCTAAGTGAAATATGTTGTCTGTAAAGCAACTACAAAGGGACCTAGATGCCAACATAAAGTGTCACCGACACAAAAAAATTTAAGATTACTGCAATATCACACATTAGACCATTCAAAAGTAATCATATTAAGTCAGACTTAAATAAAATTGTATTACCAGACTATAGGGTCATCAGAAAAGTCATGACATATTTTTCTATATTTTTCTATGCCAAAAAAACATGTGTCATGACTTTTCTAACGACCCAATATTTGCAAATAAAAGATATCATCTGCAAATGTTTCAAGTTGAAATCAAGTCAGACAAATATCAAGATTTTTTTTTTTTGCAAGAGAGTATGTGCATTCTCAGAGACACAGTGAGACACAGTGAGAATGAGAGAGAGAAAGTATCCCCCAAGGTGGACAGTGGAGTTGTAGTCCCTTCCAATTCTCTATCCCATCAGGATTTGGGGCATGCATGCACATATGCCTGGTTTCTTAGGCTGCCAAGTCCTGGACTCAAACTGTGGGGTTGGCCATGTGGGATCCAGCTACCTTAATCACCAATCCATAGAGCTGATATTAATTTTTAATAATTGAAGCATCTCTTTCCAAAGATCTTAATAGAACTCTATTTTTCTAGTTAGAGATGGCCTTTCAGACATTTCCTCGTGGATCTTGAGCCTGTGTGCACCAGGACTGATGAAGTTTAGATGTCCTAACAAGTTCACCTATTTTCAACTGTTCTCACAAACCAAACTTCAATGATCAGCCTATTTCTGATCAAGTGCAATTGCTCTCAACTGAAATGTCTAGTGCAAAACGCCTGCAATATCTTCCCTATTTTCTTTCTCTCTCTCTCTCTCTCTCTCTCTCTCACACACACACACACACACACACACACACCACTTAATGTCATCAGCTTTAATTATCCACACTAAAAAAGGGAAAATATACTGGTAATTATTCAAAATTATGATAAGGTAAGAAAAAATCATTCAATTTTGAAAAAACATTTGGAAGGTTTGTTTTAGGGAGAGAGATTTTTGCTATAGGGCATGTGTGCTCACCAGAGAGACAGAGGAATCATCCCCTATGGGGATGGTCACACCACAACCCCTTCTCCTATATTCTCCTCTCAGGATTTTGGGCACGCATGCACACATGCTCAGCATGCATTTTAAGCTACCGGGTTTGGGACTTGAACTGTGGTCAACTATATGGGCATCCAGCAACATAACCATTATGCCATCTGCTGGTCCTGGGAGAGAAGCATTTTCTTTCTCTAAAAAACAGTAACAAAATGACTTTTCTATTTAAGATTTTTCTGGGGTATCACAACATTTGCTTTCTAAAGCACTGTACACATTCATTCAACCAACATTGAAAAAATTACCTTGCAGGGAATACATGCTGGGAGAAACGTAATGCCATATGAAGATTTAATTCCCACAACTTACAAGGAAAAAGCTACCATGAACACCTTAAACGTTGTGCCCTAACACACATATTTTCACTGATTGCAGACGATTGTACCTTTATAAAAGACTGTTTTTACTTAATTATGTAAGCCCACCAAACCCACATTTTGGTGTGCCTTTACCACTGTATATTTTGTCAGCTTTACAATACCTACATTTAAAGATAAAACAAAGAAGAATATCCCACAACAAAATTGAACAATTTTATCTTCCATCAAGTAGGGTCCTCCTTACTACTGTCAATGTTATAGGATTGCTACAGGGACCCAATAAGCACATGCATCATGAGTTCTCATATATACATATGAAATATATAGGTACTGAAATATATTTAGGAAATATTTCATGAAATGCGTTCTCCTAATTATTATTTATCAGCAAAACCCTCTCCTAGTCATGTAGTACTGGGGCTTTTACAAAATACTTCCATATGCTCTGCATGGTTTGATCTGCTCAGCCTAATGGGAGAGGTAATTTTTACAATGCAACACCCATTCTATAGATGGAGGATCTGAGGTTCAAAAAATTACACGAATTGGCCAGCATCATACAGTGCTAAACCTGAGATGGGCAGGGAAATCTTTCCATTTTAATTACAAGGCATTTTTCTCCAAATCCCATAGCTTAGAACCTCATGTTATAAGACTGGCCACAAATGTGTTTCAATTTCATGCCAAAGGGAGTACAGTCAATATTTTCATTTATTATTATTTATCATGATGTGGTGCTCATTTAACCGCAGATACGATGGTAATTAGTGAAAGCACCATCAGGTCTGTGGCTAGGCCACAACATATCAAAGCTACAGCTTTAGGATTTTCTTAATTAACTAGATTACCTACCTTAGCTGTCTCAGCTTCTGCCTGCAGCCGCTTGGGGGTTCCTTTTTGGTCAGGCACCTTCTGGAAATTTTTGTTTTTAATAGATTGAGATTCCACACCTTCGCCTTCAATTTGCAGCTTAATACCTTCAGCACGGGCAGGGTGATCAATACCCCGTGGATTCAAACCACAGTGGAGAGCTAGGAGAAGAGGAATAAATAGAACTCAGAAAACAAATCATATAAAGAAGGTGTTCATGACAGAAAATATCTCATCGGGCCTAAGTGGGAAGAAACAAGGCATCTGTGGTCTGAGAGGTAGGTTGATAACTATGGGAAGTAATATGGGGAGGAGGGAGCGTGACAGAGTAGGAAGATCTGAGCTTGGAAATTAGAAAGGTTTAAGAGTAAATCCAGAAATCATCAGTTCCAAGTTGTCTGACTTTGAGAAAGTTACCCATCCCCACCTTAGAGGTGAGAATACTAACTCAGGCAACTTTGGTATGGCGTCCCACACGTGTGATTATTTCACACCCTGCAGTTTAGCTTTACATCTCTGCCTCCTCCATCTGAACTGTTTGTTTTTTCAACATCCACCTTCTTGCATTCAGCCAGCCAATATTTATTGAGCACTTACTATACAACGTCGCTGGGTAAGATCCTGAAAACTGGTTTCTATGGGACAGATAATACCTTCGAACAACTCACGATCTAATAGAACAGGTAGACAAAAGGACTGGTACTTTGAAGACAGTTATTTCTGCTACAGAGAAGAAAAGAAGCAACCAGAATGGAGGATCAAGGGCATCGGGGCCAGTGGCTCCCAATTTTTCATTCCTTTCTCTCTCCATTTTCTCTAACATGGATATCCCCACAAATAAAATCTAAAGTTCATTTCCTAAGGATATTTTTTCATTTAACAAATTCTTACTGAGCTTCACCTATATAGCTGGTATTATCACAGAAATAGCAAATAGTAATGATGGTTGTAAGAACTATACATCCTACCTAGATGACTCTCAAGAACTACTCAGAGCGCGAGTAAGCACGTGCACATGTGGCAGGATGTGCATTTGGACATCTCTGGATATAAGTTATTTTATCTCCTAGTAAAATTATTTTACCTCCTGGTGATCCTAACCCTTCTAACTTAAATTCTCACTCTCATCCCCTTCCCTCTGGTTCCAGAGGATTAATGCCAAATACTTAAATCCCTCCAACTCCCTTAAGGTCTAGCTTCGTGGAAAATCTCCTTTTATACATCTTCTTTGGCTTTCCCCATTCTCAGCATTCTTCTCTTCCACTTAGCTTCTGTAATTCCAAAATTTTACCATCTACTTAGCACCTTATGTAGACCACAATTTTCTTTGTCCCTTCTCGGTCACACTCCTGAAGAATATTTTCCCCCCTTAGGAATGAGGGAAGGCTTCCGGAAAAGTGACCTAAGGTGCTTTCTTCCCCTATTCCTCTCTCCCCTTAATAGGTACAATGTATTCCCATACCTTCTGATGAATGAACCTGCCAGAGTCTCTCAAACTTTAACTCCAGCCTAGACAGGCCTCGTGTGAGTACCAGATACAAGACTGCTATTTAACATCCCTATTTCAATGCAAAACACATACCTGAAATTTTAACATACTCAAGCTAAACTTTAATTTTCCTACAATTTTTTATTTTTTTGCCTGCTGCCACCTTGTCCATACACACAGAAACTTAGGGGTCATCTCTATGATGCGCCACATCCCCCATCTATCACACCAAGGGTTCTCCACCTGAAGGACTGCTCGCTTCCATTCACTTTGCTCCATCTCCTCTCTCACCTTGGCCACCAGCCGGTTAACTAGCCCAACTAACTGCTCTTCTTCACCCAACCCTTCTAAGTCTCACTTAAAAACTGCATGTGTGGGGGAGGCATGTATGTGTGCCTGCACCACAGCACGAAACTACTCTTAAAAGTTTCTAACAACTTCATTTCACACTTAGACTATTTAAAAATCTCTAACGTGGTCAACAAGGCTCTGTATCATCTGTCCCACTTTTCTTTCCAATTTCGTCTTTCATCATGTTATCTTGCTCACTACACTCTGATCACACACTTCTTTACTTTTCTTGAACATGCCAAATTCTTTCCCAGCTCCTGAACTTTATATATAAGTTTCCTTGCCTGAAACATTCCCCGTTCTTCACCTAGCTCCTACTCATATTTCATGTTTTGGCCTAAATGTCACTTTTCCAAATATGGCTTCTCATAATCTCCTTCATTCCCACCCCTGCATCTACCTCATTTAGATCATGTGTCTGGAATAGTAAGTATCCAACAAGTATTGAATGATCTAAAAAAATACTGTACAAAAGTGATCTTACTGCTACCATTTTACATAGATATCATTGTGAATTTTTCTCTAAGCTTCCTAAAACCAAGGATCAGCCTACTTCATGGTACATAGTAAGCCCTCAGCATGTATTAGTCATCTCCTCCCTCAGACTTTGTTCTAGCACTCAAGTATCTTGATGAAAAACATGTATTTTATAGAGAAGGAAAATGAGGCTCAAAGAGGTTATAATCACAAGAGGGCCTACAGAGGTCTGTGGAAAGTCACAAAAATCACGGGCATTTAAGATGTACATCATTTCAAGTTACAGGTGAGCAAATTCAAATGGGATTAAACAGCAAGAAAATGTATTAGCTTTAGGGACCAGCAGACGGCATAGCAGTTATGTTGCTGGACTCACATCATCAACCATCAAGGCCTTGACCCTTTGGCTTGAAACTCACAGGATGCCTGTGAGTGAATGCCCAAGATCCCAGGAGGAGATTCGTGTGGAATAGCAATCTCCTCTGGTGGGCGATTTCTCACTTTCTCTCTCACTCTGTCTCTCCTCCAGCAAGGGCACATATTCTTAGGGGGGGGAAAAAAAAAAAAAAAAAAAAACCTCTTTAAAAAATATTAGCTTTTATAACAAAGTCCAGTAATAGTGCAAGTTCAGAATTAGTCAATTTTTCAGCTCAAGAGTGTCATCAAGGACCTTGTTTCCCTCACTCCTACCGCTCCATCTCTTTTTTATCTGTACCATCACTTTTATCCTAATATTGGGTACTCTTCTCTCAGCACCAAGAACTATAAGCTTCTGGGTTTCATTTCACAGTAAATGGAGCTTGTTTGACCAAGGCTCTCTTTCCCTTAGACCTCTTCCAAACTTTTTCATTTGCCAGGAGTGAATTATATGCCTATTTATGAACTAAAACCCCAGCAGAACTACCCAAAAAGCAAAAGACCTTCAGCTAAGGTTGATTCCCCAGACCACAATGCTGCTACTTAATGAAGCAAGAGAATAATGGATGTGACTGAACAAATCCCAGCCTATGTTAGGTAGCGGTAGAAAGAGAACTTATTATTATAGTAGCCAAAACTGGCAGGAGCAGAAGGCGAATTACTGTTATACCAACTGGCTTCTCCACTGCCAAAAGTAGGCTACTAACAATATGTATTCCATCAAATGTACTAAACATGTGATTATTTAGAAAGGCATACTATGCAGGAAGATGGAGGGATCCACATGAAATAGATCCGGACACTAGTGAGGAAAAACATGTATAGCTTTGATCTTTCTAACATTATCCCCTGCTACTTCCTGACTTGCAATTTATGGTGGAGGAATATGATTGACCTTCCAGTACCTTCCAACACTTCCTATTCTCTCATCCCATTACCTCCCCACAAAAAAAAAAAAAAAAAAAAAAAAAGTCAAACTTACTTCCTTGAACTCTCCTTCTAGAAAGAAGTTCTACTTCATCTCAGTCTTGCCCACTTCCTTTAGAAATCTAACTCCTATTCACCCCGTGTCCACTGGGGACACTTCTTTGGAAAGCATTCGACGAGTCCTGGGCTCCCCTGGCAAGAACCTCATAGCTATGTACCCCTATGCATGCAGGCCGCTGGTTATTCATCTTCTCCCAGCATCGAGAGTGTTCACCTAATGGATCTGTCTGCCTCCCCTGCCCAACTGCAAAGTCCTAGGGGGCAAGTCCCATCCTTTATTGATCATTATGCTCTCTACTCCCTAGTTCAGAACCTGGCACACATCATAGGCATTTAGGAAACACTGTTTAGCAGCAGAACGATCCAGCAATCTCCTTTCTTTGGAAAAATTCAGAAAGAAGCTTTTCTCTGCTAGTAAACACATGATATACAAAGTGTAAGATATTTATAAACAGGAGGCAGAATATAGTTCTTTAACTTTCTGCACACGTAGACGCCTTCTTCATCCAAATATTTTAATCCTCCATAGCTGTTCTCTGCTCAACTGCAAGCCCAGTAGTTGATTTAAGTTTGTGCTTGTGCTTATTTATGTAGAACCATTTCTGACAGGCTTTGCTTTGTATACCCTGAAATTTCATGTTCCTAATATTTATAAATCAAGCAACTTTCCAAGTGCCTCTTGTGAGGTGCGACCTCCATCTCTTTGATCATCTAAAAGGTGCCCCCACATGCCTTTTCCTTTCTGTCCCCAATACGCCCTTTCTCATTTTCACCGAAGCTATTTACTCAGTTTAATGGGAACAGCAGCTCATGGGTGGGCCTCGAGACCCTCTTTGTATATCTCTGATCTTCAGTGTGAGGCACGCCTGTACCTACCAGATTTCTAGTTAATGAATTGGCATTGCAGGCAGCTGTGGCCTTTACTTGAAGAGCTGCCACTATCATTTTTATTTCATTTGAATGTCACTAGTATTGAATTCTTCAAAATGAAGAGTTAAAAACGAAAGTGGATTTCATAAATATTACTTTTAAATATTTAACAGGGAAATTTATTATTTCAAGTACATACATTTTAGGTTTCTTTATTTAAGATGTAATTTTGAAGGCACCCTTTTTCACGTGCAAAAACCCACTTTCTCCGAAATTGGAAACCAAGTGCCTTGCCGGTGGAAATGTAAATGATGTATTCTTTTTTAAGAATTATTTTATTTAACTTTATTTATTTTACTTTGACCAGAGAGAGAGTGAGAAAGTGAGAAAGGAAGCCTCCAGGTCTAGGACTTCAACCATGGTCAGCCACGTGGGAGTCTAGTGCCCTTAAACACTGCGCCACCAGCTGGCCCCAAATGATGTACTCTTTAGAAAGCTTTATAACAATTGCTCAAAAAATTAAATATAGAGGTATTAGCAGGTGGCATGGGGGGTTAAGGTGCTGGATTCACACATGTCCAACCATGGTTTAAGTCACAGACCCAAAGGCTTGAAAATCATCCTGGGCATGTGTGTGTACATGCCCAAAATTTCAGGAGGTGAATGGAGGAGAAGAGACAGCAGAGTGGCTATCCCCTGAGGGGATGACTTCTCATTTTCTATTTCTCTCCAGCAAGTGCACGTGCCTTATGGCAATATATACATAAATCAGACATAATATTACCATTAGATCCAACAAATGCCTAGGTATATACACAAAAGAACTCAAAGCAGAGACTTAAATAGATATTTGTAGACTCAAGCATAGCAACATTAATCATAAAATAGTAACAACCCAGCCCAAACATCTGGGATAAACAAAATGTGGTATACACAAATATTCTGCACCTTACAAGGAATGAAGTTCATGCTACAACATGAATGAGCACTGAAGACATTATGCCAAATGAAACAGACCAAATACAAAAGGACAAATATTGTATAGTATCACTCATATGAGTTCTTAAAGTAATCAAACTCAGACGGCTAGAACGGCAGTAACCCAAGGACTAGGGGAGAGAAAATGAATTATTGAGGGAGTTTTGGGCATAGTGTTTCTGTTCAGGGGGATGAGAAAGTTATAGAGATGGGTAGTGCTGATGGTTAACAATGATGTGAATGTATCCCATGTTGCTAAACTTTACAATCAGAAATGGTTAAAAGGGGGACCAGCAGATGGCATAATGGTTACATCACTTAACTCCAACATAGTCTACCATGATTTGAGTACCAGACCCAGTGGCTTAAAACTCACGCTGGGTGTGTGTGTGTGTGCATGCCCAAAATGCTGAGAGGAGAATGGAGAAGGGATTGAGGGGCGACCATCCTTGCAGTGGGGGAGGGTGATTTCTCACTTTCTGTCTCTGTCCAGCACACATGCCCTATAGCAAAAATCTCTCTTTAAAAAAATGGTTAAAAGTGTAAATTTTATGTACACTACTGCAATAAGGACTGGTCCTGCAGTATGACAGTTAAGTGCAGCGCAGAGGAATCTGGATTCCACATGCCCAACAGGGTATGCATCTTGCCTCTGTTCGCTTGAAAAAACAGGTCGAGGGTGCACACACCCAAGACAGCATTTTGGAGGAAAAAGGATTGCAGCGTGATCAGGCTCCACTAGGGGGTACTTTGTCTCTCTCTCTCCCTCTCACATGTGTGCATGTACTATCTGACAGGGGAAAAAAAAAAAAAAAGTTAAAAAAATGCAATTAAAAAAAAAACACACAAAAAAGTTCCCACTATTGTAACTCCTCCTAAAGGAACTTTAAACGTTCAATAAAAATATTGAAGTACAAGTTTATTTTAGTGCTCAAAATGTTGAAATTCCTGCATGATTTGTTCACAAGATGCATTTCTATGTACTGTTTTGCCTCCATAGGTGGAAAGAAGTTCTAAGATATTTTTACTCAAAAGTTTAAGGATTTATTAATAATTTCATCATGATTTTCAACTACAACTTGTTTAGTAAAAAGATAAAAGTGATAGGGTAACCATATCAGATTACTTTAGGATTTTCCTGGATAGGAAATGTATTCCAAAAGAGATCCTAGTCTGACTGGCAGAAGCAGAGTTTTGATTGCTGTTGCTGGAAGCTCATCTGGGCCCTCCTGGGCCTAACCTCCAGGGCAGACCATTCTGACTTGACTCATGTTACAACCACCCGCCATCTGAAAGCGCCAGGCTTCATTGTGTGTCCTCACAATGATTCGAGAAGAGCTCAGGGATGCACCAGCATCATTATATTCATTCAGAACAAATGAATCTTGCTCTCCAAGATGTCCCCCAACTTCCCAGTCCTTCCAGTTTTCACCCATACAACACTGTGTCTCGAACCAAGAGAGAGAGCTTTGTTCAAGTTGAATGTTACTTTACTCTGAGCTTTTCAAAAGAAATACAGACAATGCAAACGCACTCAATGGCCCCTTACAATGAACGGGCTCCCATACAAATGGTATCTCCATTGCCAGCACACAGAACCACCAGCAGCGCTCCAAAATGTTTTGTGCTCCTCTGCTTTGACAGAGCTGATAAAAGAGGGAAGAAGCTTTGTTATGATAGTCTTCCCTTCCATTATTTGCAGGGTATCCTCTCCCAGAAATATTAATTTTTCTTTTATTTCCACTGTGAATCTTTAACTGCTCTTGTTTATATGCTCCTAAGTAATGTTGATAATTCACCTTTTTCTTAGGAGATCTATGTGTGTGCTTATACATGTGCGCATACACCACGATTGCGAATATTCATCAACATGTCTGCCTAGTCTATCATGACAATTGCCTGGAAACAAGTGACTACTTCTGATGGAGCTTTACAAACCTAGAGTCTAGCCAAGTATTTACTGTAGGTGCTTAATCACTGTTTACAGAATAAGCATAGATAAGATGGAAAAATAGATCCAATCCTATTCACCCCCATTCCCTTCTTAAAAGTAACTAACATAACTTATATAGCTTTCAAAAGAGCAAATAAGAGTTGCTGTCAATCTAATTGGTAATTCACAAAAAATGTTAAATCACATGATACCTATCCTAATTTATTTGATGGCTACCTACAGAGTAAAACCTGGGTGTACATATCGTGCACTCAATAAATGTTGCTAAATGAATAAATGACCTTAGAAACAAGTATATGCCAATTGCTGTCATTAGTTATTTGAACAGAGACGAGTTGTTCAAAACTTTATGTATGTTTAGCTTCTAGTCAGAGAAAAATTTCTTGCAAAGTGTGACCCTTCTTTCACATCTCCATCATACAATATACACATAACAGATCCTCTTCAAACATGAAGTGCCTCATTCTTTACATCCTTGATTGGAATGCAGAAAAAGTCATTTGAGCACCACGAAACACCAGACACTTCTGATTTGTTACACATTCCCAGCCCTCTATAATAATTTGCCACCATCTTGAATATAGCTACAAAGCCAAATAGCCCATTTCCCAGACTCCCTTGCAGCTATAAGTGGCTGTGGACAATATTACATTATTTACCCTCACATCATTATTGTGTTGATAAAGTCAGATAGCACACAAAACACCTCATACCTACCATGTGTTCAGTGAACATCCACTTTTACCCAGTACTTCCTCCATCACAGTGAAGAACATTGGGTAGCAACAATTGAAACAACTGTTAAATACACAGGATAATAAACACACACTTTTAAAGTATGGATGTAATATGAGAGGTCTTAAAACAACTTCATGGAAAATGTGTATTATGAAAGAATTATGCATGGATTTAAAAAGTTTTTGCACCAAATAAACATGTATTTAAATTCCATTTTTCATTGAATTTTTAAAATACTCACAAGCTTTAAAAAGTACAATTTTAAGTGAAAAAGATAAACTAAACAAATCAAGAAAAAAAACATTTTTTCAAATAGACAAATAACCTCGATGGGAATTGGGGAACGAGGTTATTAATAAAATCACGAGCACATGCCTGCTATCTGCACCTTGTAATACAGTTCTTAGTAACAAGCTGACTGCGTTCTGTTAAACCAAGCTAATGAACAAAGGATGGCCCAGCCCTGGTGGTGCAGGCAGTGTTACACTGCTGTGCGACCCTGCAGTGCCATGTGGAGGCCCACATCCAGGTCCTGGGCCAACCTGGATGACACTGGGTACATCTGTATGCGCCTGTGATCCCAGCTGGCTGGGAGGCTGAGGGAAGAGTCATAGTGTGGAGAAACCCTGCTAGGGGTACTTGTCTTTTTGCTTCCTCTCTCTCATGAAAGATTTTAAAATCTTTAAAAGAAAAACAAAGAAGGTGATCCTAATTGTTTAAGAAGTACAGAATTCATTAATATATGGAAGCCTTTTCATTTTCTATTAGCAAATTAAATATAATATTAAAAGGAGAGAAGACTTAGAGAAGTTAAGCAATGTGTTTAAGGTCACCATGATAATAGCAAAGGAGAAAAAGAAGGATTATTTCACATCCCACACCATGTTGTTCCTGCCACACCACTACCACTACCACTACTCTGAGGAATAAGATTTTCCTCCCTGTGTCTTAATTATTGCCTCCTCAGTAAAACTGGGGGTTTTGAATGGAACAAATCTGGCTCTACCACAGACTAGCTGTTACCTCGGGTATGTTACTTCACTTTGGTGCTATCTTACTCATAAAACTAGAATAACCATAACTTCATTAAGATTTTAGGAGAATTAAGTGAAAATATTCTTAAAGTATATAGTTGATGCCTGGCACATAGTAAGTGCTTAACAGAGAGTAACTCCTATTATAACTATTACCTCTTTTTCACATTAATTTTACTTGAATGATATTTCAAAACATTGCTTTCAAAAACATTGCTTTTGAAAAAAGAAAATAAAAAAAGCTAGAGGGTACATATGCTCACCACAGAGAGACTGGGGGAGAAAGAAAAAGCACCCCCTGCCATGGGGGGAAGGTCATGCCACAATCCTTTTCCTCCACTCCCCTTTCAGAATTTTGAACACATATGCACATATTCCCTGAATGATTTTCAAGCACTGGGCCTGAGACTCAAACTACATGGGATATGTCCACCTTAACCGCCACACCATTGGCAGCTCCCCTTGATCCTTAAGACACACATTGATATGTATCCATTTACATAGCTCCACTAAAAACAGGTCACTGACCGGTGTAGTTAAGGGAAGTGGAAGGGGACAAAAAGTCAGGTAAAGAAAAAAAAGGCCCTCAAAATTTTCTTGAATGGGATTTTCTTCCTGGAATGCATGGAAAAAAGAACATTCTAAGCAGAAACATAAGTATCTATCAAACCACAGAAACATGAGAAAGGCTTGATAGGTTCTGGTTTGACTTAATATGAGTGTTTTTCCCAGAGTGGGTGAAGCAAGATAATCTCAGAGGCAGTTTTGTTTGTCTTTTCTCTCTATTCACGGTAATGCTCAGACTACAGCAGCATCAAGTTTAATGAGCTCTTTTCCTTGTTTCACTTGATCTTCACCTGTGTGTATACATGCATGTGTGCGTGCATATAAAAATCAAAGATTGTATTATCTAGAAAGATGATGAAAGGAATGGACAGATTTCAATTCACAGCATTTGATAAACGTGGAGTGATCTGAAGGATGAAAGTAGCTCAAAGTTCAAAGAAGCCATTGATAGGTATACAACTTGCTAAAGATGCCTTAATGAAAAAAAAAGTCTTTTCAACTATCTCAAATTTACTAAGAAAACTGATAAGATGCTATCAAAGCTGACATCACAAATCACAGCTCAATACTTTCTAATGTACCCTGATCAATCCTCTGAACTCAAATTGTCCAACATAGGAGCTAATAGTCACAGGGAGTTCTTTTAAATTATATTTGAATACGATTTAACATTTAGTTTCTCAGCTGCACCAGCCACATTGTGGTAGCCAAACATGGCAATAGCTACCATTAGTCGGTGCAAGTTATTAACCATTTTCATCACTGCAGAAAGTTCTACTAGATAGCGCAAGTTTGAAAAATCATCAGCATCTTTCTTCCTAAGGTTAAAATCTATGTTTTCTGTTCTGTAAATATCAGTTTAATAACAATTGAGAAAACAAAAATTGGAGGTCAGAGATTTTAGAGAACTATCCTCTTTTCTATAATTAATTATTTTGATGATCTAAGTAACCATATTTGTACTTTAGAGGTAAAAACTATAGATATTTAGACATAATTAGGGTTTTTTTTTAAAATTTTAGCTCTTTAAGAATAAAGGAGCTTTGGGACAAGCAGGAGGTGTGGTGGTTAAGGTGGACACTCCCACTTGGCCAACCACGGTTTGAGTCCCAGACTTCATGGCTTGCTTTCTCACTTTCCCTCTCCTTCTCTCCATATGTGTCTCCCTCTGGTCAAATTAAAAAATAAGTGAATGTCATTGGTCCTTGGTAAAATGAAAAGCCTCATGAGTTTTCCGGTGACCAAATGTTTTTGGTGTAAAGGTCAATCTTTTATTCTGGTATTGCTGTTCCTGCATTCTTCTGTGTGTCTACCACTGATCTTTTATGAAGTGAGAGACAGTGAGTGCATGTGTAACTGTGCACACAAGTTTTAATGTTAGCAAAAGAGATCAAATATAGAAACTATATAAGTTTCTTCACTAAAAAAAATTGTCTATTGGAACCAACAGATGGCATAATGGTTATGTCACTGGACTCCCACATAGTTGACTGTGGTTTAAGTCCTGGACATAGTGGCTTAAAACTCACGCTGGGAGAATGTGCATGTGTGCCCAAAATCCCGAGAGGAGAATGGAGGAGAAAGGATTGTGGCGTGGTCAGCCCTGGGGGGGGAGGGGGGCAGGGTGGTGGTTTCTAGCTGTCTCTATGTCTCTCTGGCTAGCACACACGTCATATAGCAAATCTCTCTAAAAAGAAAAAAAAAAGTCTATAAAATCTAATGGTTTGAGGAACTTTATGCTATTGACCAAAAATAAGCTACCGATAGATATTTTTCAGACAGAGACACAAGGGACAGTAGAAATAAAAGCTGCAAAGGAAATAATGATAAGAGTCTGCAAAACAGAAAGAAAATTATCACCTTCAAGTCAAGAAAGTCAGGTTTTTCCCCCCACAGATCATAGGAAAATGACCAAGTAGAAGGACCAATTTAAAGAAGGTACATATTAGGAAAGGTCAGAGCAGTTACAAGAGAACAAGAGACTTGGAACCCAGCATGCATGAAACAAGTCATGGAGACAAGATAGGAAGATTATGGGGGTGCATTAGATGTACTAGGATAAGTTGTTTATATATGTATATATATATATACACATATATAAACAACATATATATATATATATATATATATATATATATATAAACAACTTATCCCTAAACGACTAGAAAGTCAATGAATGCTTCAAGTGGGGGAAGACTTAGCCCAGGTTGTTTCAGTAACACTGACAAATAAACACAAAAATGGCAATATTCATGTGATATATAAAATTCCTTTAAGAGGCACATTGTCTCATTAGAAACTTTCTCCCTATTTCAATGCATGCCGATGTTTCTTAATCTGAACTCCCAAAGCATTTATCGAAACCACCCAGGGCAATGCACTACCCTTTAAGTCACTCCCAAGTTAGGCATGCATTAAATCATGTTGTTATTTAACATCAATACCCCTTTAAATTCTGGGCCCACTGTAGGGGCTAGTGACTGATGGACAATCCAAAACACATCCCATAAACCTTACATTCCTGCCCACAAATCCTATAGCTGCCCACCGATGGCCTACGTGCCCATCAGTGCATGTATGTGACATCTTAGCCACATGCATGCACATTGCTCTGAGAGACAACGAAAACAAAACCACAGGCAAATGGCAGAGAACGTGATTGCGTCCTTAAGAAAGGATTTATAGTCCCACTTAGCTTTTCAAATCAGACGATGCTTCTAAAATATTACATCAGTTTCCTCATTGGTCTAGATCATCTTGGCTGGCACACAAAAACAAACCAAAAAAAAGTCTCAAGAACCTACTCTGAAAGATTAGCAATTCATTTTATGGTGGTGTAAATTATTTTTAAAGATGTTTCCAGTCAGTTCTCAATATGACTGCCATTAAAACATTGTAAACACCAACTGTTACAATCTAAGTCTCTCCTTAAGATGAGGGAGAAGGGGGAAAACTGAGCACACAAGGCTCAGATCACGGAAAGTCTATCAATCCAACCGTTTGCCTCCTTGGCTGCTAATGATATCAGAAGCCATAAGGAAGATGGTACCGCTCTAAGTTCATGTTTTCAAACCAGCTGAGTCCTTGTGCTTGGCTGTGTTTTATCTCTAATCAGCCCATTGGCTCCTTCCTGCAAGTCTAGTAACATACTCAAATCTTCCCCTTCACAACAATCTTCCCTGTATTCTGCTGGTCACTATTGACAAGCTATTCCTTTTTTCCTCCTACTTCACGGTAAGAACATTAGAAATATGCTATTTGTTTATAGCATATTTGTACAGAAGTACAAGCACACTACTGTTAAGTAACTCTCATGCCAGGGTAAACTGAATTACTGTTTGATAAATACCCACTCCCTGGCCCTGGGGCGGGGCAGAGTATGTGTCCCTAAACAACAACTTTGACCTTGGCCTCATGAGTAAATTGGCCAATGAATGTGAGTACCAAGATGTGGAGCAGGGGAGTTAGACACCTGCTTAGGAGATTCGGTGGGAGTCTTTGTGCATTTACAATAACCAGAGGAAGAACATGCCCAGGGGCTCCTGCTGCCCCTTCAGCCTGGACCCCAGAATGAGACATACAGAGCAGAACTGACCCCAGCTGAAGTCTGGAGCCAGGCCCAGGCAGCTACAGACTGTGAATGAGAAAATGAAAGTGTCCTTGTAATCTGCTTAGACTCCAAGGCCATTTGTTACACAGCAGTAGCTGATGAGTGTGCCAAGAACATTTAAATTCTAAGAACTAGATATATCGGGATCCTATTTTACAGATGAACAGACTGAGACAAAGAGGTGAAGGAACTTTCCAACTCACATGTCAACTAAAGGGAAGCAGCACCTGCAATGATCAGTCCAACAGAGCCTGTACCAGTAAGCATCCCACCCCTCTGCTCCCAAGAACACTACCCACCTGCTGAATCTAATCCCCACTTCCCACCTGGGTTTCAGTCGTTGTACTCTGGCTTTGCCACCTGTGGCAATTTCCACTAATGACTCCTTAGTTGCTAACCCCGGAGAAGCTTTCAGCTTTTCTGGCAGCTCCACCACATCAGGCATCGTTCGTTACTAGTGGCCTCCATACTCTTCCTCTGGATCTGAACTTGACCATTTTGACTCCGCCCTTCTCTGCTCTCCTTTCCTTTTCTCTGCCTCCCTAGCAACTGCCTGCTCCTTCCCTTACTGTGCACCTACTTGCCAGATACCAAAGAGCCCTTAGTGTGTACATCAGATATGGTCCCTGCCTATAGACACTAAGAACCTAGGAGACAGACATCACACGAGCAGAACATCAGACATGGTTTCGGGTTCTAATGATTATAAAAGTGCACACAGACCATGGAGAGGCTTAGAGAGAGAGAGTGTGAGTGTGAGTGTGTGTGTGTGTGTGTGTGTGTGTGTGTGGGGGTTGGGAGTGCTTGGGAAAGGGATAAACGAGGTCAACGGGTCAAGAAACAGTTTCCTGTGAATGTCTGAGAACCCATAGGGCATGGAGTCAGCTAGGGAGATGGGATCGCATGCGCAAAGCCCATGAAGACGAAGAGATCGTGACACATTCACAAGAGTAGAAAGCCCTGTTGCAACCTAGGGCACAGAGGGCACAGAAAGGCAGGGCTAGACAAGGCTGAAAACAGTAGCAGGCTCCAGGTTGATAGGAGCCTACAAGCCATGGTAGAATTCTGCTCTTTATCATAAGGTCAGTGGAGGTCCCTTAGGACCGTAGTTTCTTAGAAGTCTACCAGTCCCATCCAGCTGCTGTTTGGGTTGTTCTAGACTTTTCAGATCCCCAGCCCACCATTACAGAAGCATGTACTGCAATGCAACTACTGTTTATACATTTTCCATACCCACCAAAGCGATCCATCCCACTTCCCACAATGGCTGTCTGTTGGGTCATCAGGAAAGTCATGATGCATTTTGCATAGAAAAACAGAAAAATACATCACGACTTTCTGACAATATGATAATTCAGTTAGAAAACCATCAACTAATGTCAGCAAGAATTTAGAGAAATAGATGTTTGAACTGAAGGGTCCCCTCCTTTAAACATGTGAGCTAGATATGTCAATTCTAGAATAAGAGAAAGACATCCAAAGGATAGGAAACAATATACAACAGTCACTCCTGTCACAGAGCAAACCTAAATTCTGGTCCTCCAGGCAATAGAATCAAATCTAGCAATCAGCTGGTGTGAGGGGAGGCGGTTCTGCCTGATGATACTAAACTAAACCAGAAAGAAACAGGTAGGCCCTCAGCAAACCTGAAACCTGACACCCCCATTTGCAGGACCTACTCCTTGCTGTTCAAGCCTCTATTCAAATTCCCTCTCCAGTGAGGACAGGGCCAACCACATAATCTAAGTTGCTTCCCAGGCAAACAGCACCCCATCACTTGTTCTCTACATGGCACTTGGTGCCCTGATATTGAATGGCATATCTGCTGTCTGTCTCCAACAAAAGTTGTAAGTTAGAGCACAGCAGGCAGTTCACTGGCTGTGGAGCTGGAAGCCACATGCCAACCACTGTTGGAGTCTCTGACCAGGTCAAATAAAACACACTGGGCACAAGTGGGCACGCCAGGGGGCCTGGAAAAGGACAGTAGGAAGGGAACTGTGAGTGACTGAAGCCTACAGAAGGGGTGTCTCTCTTTTTCCCTGTCCCTCAGGTATGCAAATGCTCTATCATAACTTTTTAAAAATTATGTCATGCATACAGAGGACTTGCCAGTGCTATAACCTAGCACACGGGTAGCACTGAGTAAATAACTACTGAATGAACAAACGAGTGAGAATGAGATGCCCCTCCTCTTTTATGCACATGGTCCTTATCCTTTTCTTCAGTCTTTGTTTCCTTCTGCAAGGCTGCTGCAAACATTCCTGTCTAAGAGGGATCTTTAAAGCTTTGGAGCTGCATGCAAGGTTCTACATGTATGTCGGCATTGTCCTGGTTAAAAAAACCCTAGTTTTCAGAAAATCAAAGGAATATCTGTTACAGAGTTGTCCCCCCCCAACTCCAATTCATAGGGTGAAGGCTTAAACCCCAGTGTGACTGTACTTGGAGTCAGCCCTTCTAAGAGGTAGCGAAGGTGAAATGAGACCATAAGGGTAGGGCCCCAATCCACGCTCAATGATGTCCTTATAAGATGTGATACTAGAATGTGTACACACAAAAAAAGAGGGGTCATTTATAAGCCTTCTTTAGGAGAAGGTAACCCCACTGACACCTTGATCTTGGACTTCTAGTCTCCACAATCATTAGGTAATAAATTTCTGCTTAAGTTGCTCTGTGTTTTCTTGTTAAGGCTGTTCTAAAGGACTAACACAATATCCCTATGAAGTTAAGGACCACAAACTACCATTTCCCTGAGTGTCTAGGTAGGCTATTCACCTTCCCTACACTACCCCACTTTTATTCCTCTCAATAATCCTGCTGTGTAAGTAGAATTGTTCTCATTCTGCAGGCAAAAATAATTGAAGTTCAAAGGGGTTCTTTACCCAAGGTCACCAAAGCAGCAAATAAAGTTAGGACCTAAACCCTGTTAGCAGTTAATTTTAGAATCATCTGGAAAACTTGTACGATTTTTCTCACCTGGCCAACTTCCAAGCATTAGGTTAGTTGCTCCTCATAGAACTTAAGCTTCAGGGGATTCTAATGAGCAGACAGAATTAAGAACTCCTGAGTAAGGCAACCACCATCCACAAACCTTGTGATCCTCTCTGTATCTGCAACTTAACTATAATAAAAATATTAGTGAAGAAAAGGAGAAAATACATGGTGGTGGTGGTTTTACCTTCCTTTTAATTATTCCAGGCAAGGCCCCCCCACCCAGCACCCATGAAGAACAAGGTACTGACTGCCAGACAAAGCTTCAAATGCCTGGCCCACAGAAGTACCATCGAATTCTACCCTGAATTCAAAATGGACAGCACCTGCTACAGAGTCCAGTATAACATGTTCACCCTGCCACAGACACACAAGGAGTCCAGGTTCCCATTTGTACAGTCAGTACAGACGTGATAGTTACAGCCCCTTCCCTTCCCCTGCACCTTTTCCAGTTCTCCTATAAACCGAGGGACGAGGATTCAACATTGTGTGAACTTCCCTTCAGTTCTAGCATTCTGAGGGTCAAAATTCTTTCATGGTCAGAGGAGCCAGTGATGAGCATGTGCACGTGGGAGAACAGTCACAAAGACTGGTGCGCAGCAGCAGATAGTGCAGTTGTTGATCTCCCCCAGCGCTGATTGCTGCTGCTACTCCTGCTCCTGGCTGTCCAATGGCTCCTGGTTATGCTCAGTGAATGGTGGCAGTCTGGTCCCAGCCCACCTATATTCACCCTACCTGCCACAACAGCTCAGTGTTTGCTTGCAGATAAAGCCCTGATGGCTGGGTGGGATTTTTGTCCCTCACTCCATGGCTTCAACATGGGAACTGGCCTTATACCAATCAGTACATGCTATTACTCCTGATCACATGACCTGTGTTACTCATCTGAAAGACTCTGAACACATGCGGGAATGAGTGGGGTGAGATGTGTTCTTTCCTTCATCAGGACCCAGAAGGATGTGAGGCAGGAGGAAATGCTGTAGCAATCTTGACTTCTCAAGATGGAAGCTTATGTGTGAAAATGGCCAACACAACAGAGACCCAAAGGAATGAAACAGTCCAGGTGACACAACTAACACTTGGAGCAAGCCCTTCCTGAGGCGAGGCCTGCACAGAGCTCTGGAGTAAGGAAGCGAATATACAGCCTCTTTGTACTTAGGCCTTGGGGCGTTGCACTGGGTTTTCTGAGACTTGCAATTCCTGTTGCTTATATCATGTCAGACAAAACCTAATCACTTATAACTGGAAGGGTCTTCAGATGTCAGCAAAGTGTGATGGTATTCTAGTCTTATATGGTATGTAAGGAACTTGGACTTTATCCTGAGTACAGTAACGTGCTTCCAAAGGGTGTGAAACAAGCAAATTGGTGTTTTGGAATTTAAAATATGGTACTGTCTCTATTAAAAGAAAAACATTTGAGAGAATGATAACTGGAGTTAGATAAATTAAAAGCTCTTGGGTTCTACACGTTAGATATGAAGGACCCATTTAGGACAAACATAATGAAGATAAGAGGAAGAGAGAGGTCTTGTGAACAATTTCGATCAGGAGTTGCCAAACCTTCTATAAAGGGTCAGATCATAACGATTTCAGGATGTGCAGACTATGCTGTTTATCACAACTACCCAACTCCGCCATTGTGGTGCAAAAGCAGCAATAAATGATACATCAACTCATGGGCCTAACTATGTTCTAGTAAAGATTTATCTATAAAAACAGATGGTGGGACCAGCAGTTAGCGTAAGGCCTTTGCCACTGTACTCCCATGTAGCCGACCGCAGTTCGAGTCCCAGACCCAGTGGCTTGAACTCACGCCGGGCGCGTGTGCATGCATGCCCAAGATCCCAAGAGGAGAGTGGAGAAGGGATTGCGGCGTGGCCATCCCCCCCAGGAGGTAATTTCTCGCTCTCTGTCTCTGTCTTTCTGGCAAGCACACGTGCCCTATAGCAAAGACCTCTCAAAAAAAAAAAAAAAAAAAAAAAAAAAAAAAAGAAAAAAAAGAGATGGTCATTTGCCTACCTCTCACTTAGAAAGTCAAATGGGTCAAACTTGGTAAATGACTGGATGTGAAGGCTGAGGGAAATGAAGAGTGAAAATAACCACTAGGGTTTTGGATCTTTATGTTCTCTGCATTTGGGACCAGAATAATTCAGAGGCTGAATGTCAGAATGAGAAGGAAACTCATTAAAACTATTTAACTCAGACACCTCATTTGACCGGTGATGATACTGAGGGAGGTGTCTCTGTGGTTGTAACTAGTTGGTGCAGACAAGACCAGAATTTCTAACACTGTTGTGGTCGTGACTCTATTGGACTACATTCTTCTTCCATGCCTCTAGAGCAAAAGATTTCTCTCTTGGTCTTCAGATCATATTAAATGAAATAATTACTGTACATTTAAGAAATATTACTAGACATCAATAATGTGTCATAGGAACATCGAGACTGCTTCCCATCTCAAGAACCATAAAGTCTTATCTTTGTTATACACATTTCCCCAAGCTATTTTTATGCTTCTGACTTTTTTTTTTTTAAGATCTGATATTTTTTAAGTGGTTGTGAAACATACATCACACTTCTTTACTCTAAGGATTATTCACTTTCTAATCTGAACAATGTTTTATGTTAAAAGAATATAGAGAATTTATTCAAGCCAAGAGCTAAGGCGCTGCTTATTCAGCCTCATGACAAGAAAAGAATAAATCACAGACATGCATTATCAGAACATAACCACAGTCAGCTCCAATTGAAGACCAAAAAAATTCATGAAAAGCCAAGCAAAATGCCTACGACTGCCATGCAAAACCAAAAGCCATACAAAGAGAAAAAGGCTAGAAGAAAATTTGCCAAATGCTGACAGTGGCTGTCTTTTAAAGGTGAATCCATGGATAATATTTTTTCTTTCTACTTTCCAAAGGGTATAATAGGCATGTAATTATAATTATTTTAAAAGGTTAATTTAAAAGGTAAAAAATTATGCAACCCAGCAACATTTTTCTAATTATCAAGTTTCTAATCGTATCTTGCTCTAAGATATTACCGGAATATATTAAATTGTTAAAAAAAATACTTTAAGTTTGCAAACAGTTTTTGCACGTAAGTATTGGATATTGCTTAAAATGAGATAAACTCATTCTCCCAACTAAAAAATGGTTAAGTATTTCCTAACACCATACCTTCATCATTTTCATTTTCTAGTTCAACTCCCTTTTCCTCATCTACTGACAAACCCACCATGGCTGACAGATGAGTATTATAAGTTTTTCTGGACAATTATCTTTAAACAGGATTGCCCCCTTGTCTCTCATTAGGACAGAAATCACAGGAACAGTGTGATCTTTCTCTCTTTCAGGAAATCCTTTCCTCCTATATCCCTTCCCTGAAAATGAGAGGGAGATGTCTAAATAAAGGACAAAAAATAATATCATAGGGCAAATGGCCATGCCAGTAGCTGAGCCCATTTGTTTTGATTTTAATCACTGTTTCTCCAAAATGGCCAGTTCAGCATGAACAAACTCTCACCTCTATTCCTACTCCAATGATGAAGAACTGGTAATTAGGAGTAGAGAGAAAAAGAAGAGAAAAAGTTAGTGGGGAAGGAAAAAGACAGCTATGGGGTGGTCCTTTGGGATCTTTAAATTTTAAAAGATCCATTCAGCAGAAAGTAACAGATGGGAAGGTCTCTGAGAAGCAGTCAACAGATTGTTTGCTTAAATCAAGATCCAAATGGCTGCAATCTTAATGTTAGCACAAACACACGTACAATCAAAGTTCCTAAGTGAAGCAGTACTGTACCCCATTTAGTCTTTTTCCTTTTGTTCTTTTCTGGCCATCTTATGGTTGGTGCCACTTCAATAATACCTCCCTATCCCAAATACACAGAAATATACCCTTGCCCCAAGTAGTGCCATAAACAGGAAACTTCTCTTTCGAGGCTAACTGTATTTTGGGTTGCATGACTTCCTTTGTCAAATCTGATGTGTGTACACATGCACTACAGTAAGAATTGGAGTTAGGAAACTGGAGATTTCTTCTCCAACTTAGTGTATTGTTTAGAAAGCCTGATGCTATAACAAGTCCTAGATTCATTCAACAATTGTTTCCTGAGCATCACACTATGACGAGTATTTTTCTAAGTGCTCAAACCAGCTTTCTCAAAACCTAGATTACAAGGGTAAGTAGTAGGAAATCTGATTAAAGAATGTCCAGAAATGAGCATTCCTAGATAATCTATATTTAGGCTGCTAGCTTTCTCAGAAATAACATGTCACAGATATCTGTAAGTCAATAAGATGAGTGCTAAGGACACAGACTCTGAACTCAGATATTGGAGTTCAAATATTGGCTCTTTTGGATAAGCAACTAAATACAGAAGAAAAAAAAAAAAAAACCCTAAATATTCTGATGTAAGATTCCATCCTTTGTTCTAAGTATAACCAGCCAAGTTTACCTAACAATGAAGGTAATAATCAAGAAGTTCCATTCATATATAGGAAGCTTTACTTTTTTAAAACAGGCCATTCAAATATAAACAGAGTCTAATATTATCAGACATTAAAGGAAAGCATTTAACATAAAAGGGGACCAAAATAAGAAACTGATGACCAGAATATACAGGGACCTCAAGCAGTTTACCAAAAAAGAAAGAATGAAAAAAAGAAAATTAACCCAATTAAAAGATGGGCAAATGAGCCAAACAGACAACTCTCTAAGACATACAAACAGCCAAAATGCCTATGAGAAAATACTCAACATCCCTTATCCTAAGGAGATGCAAATAAAAACCATAATGAGATACCACCTAACCCCAGTCAGAATGGCTAAGATTAAAAAAAAAAAAAAAAAAAAGGAAGAAGAAGAAGAAAAGTACTGGCCAGGCTGTGGTGAAAAGGGAACCCTCCTGCACTGTTGGGAATGTAAGTTAGTATAGCCACTGTGGATCACAATATGGAGATTCTTCAAAGACATATAAGTAGAACTACCATGTGATCCAGCAATCTACTCCTGGGTATCTACCCAAAGGATAGGAATACAGTAATTTAGAGAAGTACTTGCACATTCATGTTTACTATGGCATTATTCACAATTGCTAAGACATGGGATCAACCCAAATGTACATGAACAGATGAATGGATTGAAGAAGTGTGGCACATATACACTATGGAATACTACTCAGCCATAAAAAAACGAGACTCTGGCTTTTGATAGAAAGTGAATAGGAAAGATTTACTGCTAAGCAAAGCAAGCCAGTCTATGAAAGAGATACAATGTATGTCTCCACGTAATATATACTGAATGTCTGTACTGGACAGCAGAAACTGAAAGATTGGAAGATATAAAAGCATAGAGAACAATTGTGGATACTAAAGACAGTGTGTGAGGAGAGTGAAAAATGGGGAATGGTGAGAGGAAGGGAATCAAGGGGAAAAAGAAGCCAAACCTTTAAGGGATATAAAAATGGAAAAATATCTGTTAAGGATATCACATACATTATCATCAACTGAACTAATATACAGTGTATTCATACTGGAGAAATACATTCTGTAAACTGTAATGATACAGTATTTGAATGTATTAAGAAAAATGAGACCAAAACAAACAAAAAAATCAAATTGGAGGAAATTTGGAGAAGTAAACTTCAACTAAATATTATCATTAGTATCCTCAGTGAAATATGGAAAGATATTATATCTACAAGGTAGATCACTATGAAAGTTCTAAAACGAAACTCTTGAAAAATTATGACAAGTTATAAATGCCATAGAAATCCCAAAATAAATGTGTCAGAAATTTATAAGATGAGGAAAAATAGCAAACACAAACTGAGAACCAGTTCAGTGTTTGCAGTATGTTGAGCTCCATGGTGACAGCGCTGAGACGAGTGAAAGCCAGAAGGGCACAGAGAAACTGCCTCCCGGAGGAAAAATAAACACGGGCAAAGGAGAACCTAAGAAGCTGAGAGGCAGCGTGCCATCATGTGCATTCTTAGTGCAAACTTGCCAGAGGAGCATAAGAACACCCAGATGCTTCGGTCAACTCTTCAGTTTTCTAAGAGGTACTCAAGAGAGGTGGAAGACCATGTCTGCTAAAGAGAAAGGAAAATCTGAAGATACACCAAAGGCTGACATAATCAGTTATGAAAGAGAAATGAAAACCTACATCCCTTCCAAAGGGAGGAAAACACACACACACACACACACACACACACACACACACACAGTTCAAGGATCCCAATATGCCCAAGAGACTTCCTTAAGTCTTTTTCCTTGTTCTGTTCGGAGTATCATCCCAAAGAACTTTCCAGCCCGGCCACTAGTTATACTGCAAAGAAACTGGGAGAAATGTGGAATAACACTGATAAGCAGTCTTATGAAAAGGCTGCTAAACTGAAGGGAAAATATGAAAAGGGTATTGCTGCATACGGAGCTAACAGAAAGCCTGATGGCCACAAAAAGGAGCTCTCAAGGCTGAAAAGAGCAGGAAGGAGAAAAAAGAGGAAGATCAGGAAGATGAAGAGAATGATGAGAATGAGTTGGTTCTACAAGTTTTTTTCCCCCTTGTCTATAAAGCATTTAACTTCCAATACATAACTCATTCCTTTTTTTTTTTTTTTTTTTTGAGAGGTTTTTTTCGCTATAGGGCGTAGGGCGCGTGCGCTCGCCAGACAGACAGAGAGAGACAGAGAGACAGAAAGCGAGAAATCACCCCCCAGGGGGGATGGTCACGCCGCAATCCCTTCTCCTCCATTCTCCTCTCGGGATCTTGGGCACGCACGCACACGCGCCCGGCGTGCATAACTCATTCCTTTTAAAGAAAAAGAAATTGAAATGTAAAGGTATGTAAATTGTTTTTAAGCTGTACAGTGTCATTTTGTGTAGTTAACATGCCGAAAGTGTCTTTAGATATCCCTGCCCCGGTGATATTTCCCGTGGTCAATAACTTTGCCTGGTACGGTATGGAGGCTATAAACTGGCATGGAAATTTAAAGCAGGTATTAATTGATGCACAGCACAAATTAGTTTTATATGTAGGTAGTTTTCTCATCTTCAGTTGTCTCTGATGCAGCTTATACAAAATAATTGTTCTGTTAATTGAATACTGTTCTAATTGCAAAAAAAAAGTTGCAGCTGTGACATTCTGAACAGTTCTAATAAAATTATTTTATGAGTATTGTTGTCTTTTATGATAGGTATCTTTCTTAAGGAGAAGCTAGTCTCCTGCTTTTGCCCATTTTGGATCACCTGAATTATTATAGTGTTTATCTTTTCCTCTAGTTAGGGGATAAAAAAAGCTTTTGTCTACACTCTGCATTATCATGATGGGAATAGCAAAAAAAAAAAAAAAAAAAAAAAATTGAGACAGCTATCATCCACAACTGAAATTCCAAAATTTTAACCAGCTGAAAACAGACTTCACACAACCCTTTTACATTGACAGTGAAGAGTAACCAATCTACTCACAGCATGGGATTACCAAAGTCAACATTTTGAAAGTCTGTCCTTGAATGACTAATAGGAAAGTATGTTCTAATCTTTACACAAGGACTCTATCTTCTTTAACTCCCATTACCATGGTAGTTATGTTTTGCAGTTCCCACAAAATAGAATCCCCGAAAGCATAAGCTTAAAATACAAGACTGCTGGGGGCCAACAGGTGGTGTGGTGGTTAAAGCACTGGACTCTCACATGGCCAACAGTGGTTCAAGTTACAGACCCGGTGCCTGAAAATCATGTCAGGTGCGTGTGTGTCCAAAATCATGAGAACAGAAAGAAGAGATGAGATTGTGGCATGGCCATCTCCTGGGGGATGATTTCTTACTTTCCCTTCTGCCTCGCTCCAACAAGTACACATGCCCTGTGTCAAAAATCTAAAGGAAACACAGGACTGCTATATTCAAGTTTTTGTTGATCTTGGTACCAAAGGCTACGAGAGTGCTGACCATGTTTTTTTCTGTTGACATTTAATCATGTACATTTGTACACTGCTAATATATATATATATATATATATATATATATATATATATACACATATATATATATACATATATATATATATATTAGCGGTATTTGGTCTTAGGGCCCGTGCACTCGCCAGAGAAAGAGATGGTGAGAGAGAACATAAAAAAACACTCCCCAGGTGGGATGGCCATGTTGCAAACCCTTCTCCCAGGATCTGGAGCATACAAACACACGTGGCTGGCATCAGTTTCAAGCCATCCAGTCTGGGACTCAAATTGCTGTCTGCCATATGGGAGCCTAGTGATGTAACTGCTACGCCACCTACTGGCCCCTGTACAGTGTATAACGTGGTTTTTCCAGAATGAATAATACAGTGCATTTAAGTCAAAAAACTCGAACATGTCTTTTCTCATTTATCTAAATAAGGACTGCTTGGGAAACTTGATTATCAAAAGCATAATTTGCTATAGGGCATATGAGCTCACCAGAGAGAAAGGGAGAGTGAGAAAGCAAGCCACCAGATCCAAGACCCAAACCACAGTCGGTAATATGGGAGTCCAGCATCTTAACTGCCATGCCACCTGCTGCCCCCAAAGTGTGTGTATATATATGTATACATATATATTTTTTTGGAGAGGTTTTTACTATAGGGCGTATGCGCTCACCAGAAAGACTGAGAGGGAGAGAAAGTGAGCATTCACCCCCCCAAGGGGGGATGGCCGCACCACAATCCCTTCTCAGTTCTCCTCTTGGGATCTTGGGTATGTACACACATGTGCCTGACATGAGTTTAAGCCACCAGGTTCAGGACTCAAACTGCAGTTGACTACATGAGAGTCCAGTGACAAAGCCATTACACCAACTGCTGGTCCCTCCCAAAAGTATTTTTAATTAATGGAGCCAGCTATTTTTTTTTTTTTTTTTTTTTTTGGAGAGATTTTTTGCTATAGGTCTCATGCACTCGCCAGACAGAGAGAAACAGAGAGACAGAAAGCGAGAAATCACCCCCCAGGGGGGATGGCCATGCCGCAATCCCTTCTCCTCCATCCTCCTCTGGGGATCTTGGGCACGCATGCACACGCACCTGGCGTGAGTTTTAAGCCACCAGGTCCGGGACGTGAACTGCGGTCGACTACATAGGAGTCCAGCGACATAGCCATTACACTAACTGCTGGTCCCAATGGAGCCAGCTTTTAAAATGATACTATATTTAACATAGGAGAAACATTCTATTATGGTTTGCCCTTTTATAAATTAGATAAACATGAAGGAAGGTGACACAAACTTCACATTTCAGCACAAATCACCCAATTTATTTAACTTGATTTAAAAAAACAAAATAAAACCGAAACTCATTCATTAGGTTCATGTTTATCTGCTTAACAGTTTAGGGAACAACCTGGCAATTTGTGGTTTGAGATTATCGTTCTCTTAATCTGTCAGTGTTTTAAAATAACATTCTTGCAAATTTACATGGTTTTGTGATGAATGTTGTTTCATTATATAATTTTGACTTGGATTCTTTCCACTTGCATTTGTTTATGTAATTTCAGGAGAAATACTGTACATCTGAGTCCTGGATGATGCTAACAAACTAAAAATTAGATTTATGAACTAATTCCTATTTTAAAAAAAATATCATCTAAAAATAGAAATGGGGGGAGGGGGGATGAACAGAACACTATAGATGAAGTAAAATAATTTTTAAAATATTGCCAGTAATGATACAAGTTTCCATTTGAAAGACCACTAAGTACACAACACAATGGATAAAAATAGATTCACACACCAAGGCATGTTCTCCAAATTTCTGAGCATCAGGACTAGAGGGGATTCAATAATTTCAAGAAAAAAGTATATTTTATATAAATAGCCAAGAATCTGAATGACTTCAGATTTTTCAAAAATAAGACTGGAAACTAGAAGATTTTAGACATAGACTTTAAGAAAGGCACCCGAAGTGATGATGAAAGGAAATCCAAACAACAGCCCTGAAGCCATTCTAGAGAACAGTGAGACCTACATAGGGCCTTCAAAAGTTCATAGAGGGGCCAGCAGGTAGTGCGGTGGTGAAGGTGCTAGACTCCCATATGGCTGACTGTGTTCAAGTCCTGGACCTTGTGGCTTGCTTTCTCACTTTTCCTCTCTGTCTCTGGTGAGTGCATGTGCCCTATAGCAAATGAAAAAGTAATAATAGGGAACCAGCAGTTAGCGTAATGGCTATGTCGCTGGACTCCCACGTAGTCGACCTCAGTTTGCGTCCCAGACCCGGTGGCTTAAAACTCACACCAGGCACGAGTGCGTGCATGCCCAAGATCCCGAGAGGAGAATAAAGGAGAAGGGATTGCGGCGTGACCGTCCCCTCTGGGGGGTGATTTCTCGCTTTCTGTCTCTGTCTGTCTGGCGAGCGCACGCGCCCTATAGCAAAAATCTCTCCAAAAAAAATAAATAAATAAAAAATAAAAATAAAAATAATTTTTTTAAAAAGTTTATGGACAGTACAATGAAAAATGATGTATGAATTTAAAAATTGTTTTTGCATTAGAATGAACTCACAATTTAATTCCATTTCTCCATGACCATTTTGAAGTCCTCTAGCTTTTAGGGAAAGTCAGAATTCCTTAAGGAAAATTTCTTCAGTGAAAGAAATTGGTAAGATTCCTAATGTATCGCTGTATCGGAAGGAAATTTAACAAAACAAAATGAAGGAAACTTGATGTGAATTAGTGGTAAGTTTACAGCACACCACACAGTAAATAAAAACATCACTAAACAATTTTTTTAAGTGGCTAAAAATTGGGACCAGTAAGATGGCATAACGGCTACATCGCCGGATTCCCATGTGGTCGACTGTGGTTCGAGTCCCGGACCCAGTAGCTTAAACTACGCTGGGCGCATGTGTGTGCATGTGTGCACGTCCAAGATCCTGAAAGGAGAATGGAGGAGAAGGGATTGCGGCCACCTCCCCTGGGAGGTGATTTCTTGCTTTCTGTCTGTCTTTCTGGCAAGTGCACACGCCCTATAGCAAAAGAACCTCTCTTAAAAAAAATTACTAAAAATTATGTTCACATATAATAAAAATAAAATCTGAATTTTAAGTTTATAACATGGTTTACATACTTTCTGACATACAGCACTCCATAACTTTAGTCACTATAATAATGACAATTTCAACTGTATATAAAAGGCTACCTCAAAAACTTCATGGAAAAATAGAATTAAAGTACCAGTTGTGGTACAAAAATATTTTGAAATTCATATATATTTTTTACATAGTACATATTTTCCATAAACATTTTTCAATTTTATTTTTCACTTTTTAACTGCCAGAAGGCATATGCACTCACAGGGGATGAGGGGCAGAGGGTGAGGGAGAAATCATACCCCAGTGGGGGACCTCACACCACAGTCTCTTCTCCACCCTGTCAGGAACTTAGGGGACGCACACACAGCACATTTTTCAAGCCATCAGGGGCCAGGATGCAAACTTCAGTCAGCCATGAGGGATCTTGTTCCCTTAACCCATGCTACAAGTTGGGCTTTCCATGAACCTTGTGAAGGCTTCTCATATAGGCTTCAATACCAACTGATTTTTTTTTTTAGCTTCACATGTCTTTTATTTACATTTAATCTCTGTACATATCTACAGTATATGCCAACTTGCCCCAGGCAAGTTATTTACTCAGCCTGTTTCTCCTTATGTAAAATGGGAATAAGTACAGGACTGCAGTATTAGAGGTAACGTTTATAAGCCACAATTCTTGGTATATAATAAACATTTGGTACATGAAAGAATATTCACCTACTCATATATGAAATATGTGTGTATGTTTCATTACCTAAAAAATGAAATAATTTAGAAATACTTTAGAAATCACAACTTAGAAAAATAGTAGCTGAATGTATAAATTGCAGTATCTGAGTGTTTACTTAATTGAAAAATTAAAATTATATCAAGAATAAAAATAACTGAACAGCCTCCACAGTCTATCAAAAAAAAAATACCAATGAAATGTTAGGGGAATGAGTACATAGATGAGATAAAAATGAAACAAAAAAATGGGTAGAAAAAACCTTGTCAAAAGGATACATTGAGGGAACCAGCAGTTAGTGTAATGGCTATGTCGCTGGACTCCCACGTAGTCGACCACGGTTCGCATCGCGGACCCGGTGGCTTAAAACTTACGCCAGGTGCGTGTGTGTGCATGCCCAAGATCCCGAGAGGAGAATGGAGGAGAAGGGATTGCGGCATGGCCATCCCCCCTGGGGGGGGGGGGCGATTTCTCGCTTTCTATCTCTCTTTCTCTGTCTGGCGAGCACACGCGCCCTATAGCGAAAATCTCTCCAAAAAAAAAATTACTTAAAAAAAAAAAAAGATACATTAAAAGTTAGAATAAAATGTCATAGCAATAATCAATAGTAGTACATACGAATAATCAATAGCTGTACTAAAGGCGTTAGAGCATACATTAAGAAATGTGTTACAACAGTTACTCAATTAACTCAGATACTGTCTTCCTATTGGAAAGACTTCCCACACTCATACAATTCAGATATGTTTTTCATTATGAAGGTATTTTCTACTTCTCTGACCACAGTAATGATCAAGTCACAGGGTCAGGACTAACAAAGCGATAATTCCTTCCGACACTTTCTTCCCCTACCAAAAGTTCCATCACTGACCCCATTAAGGGCTCTATCTAAGGAGAATGAAGTTACAGATTTTGCCTATACGCATTCACAAAAAAAGTGAATAAGATACATTAATATTTTAATATTTTACCTACAATTTGATTTGCTAGAATAAAGCTTTTGTTATTCCAGGTACATATAGTTATTTACATAAGGCTCAGAAAGAAATGTTACCTTTCCCTGGGTGACCTACAAGGTGTCAGTACTAGATTTGCTAAGCGGCAACAGAGCACATACTAAAACATCTGAACTTGGTTTTAAATTCTTACCAGCTGAAGGCTGGGGAAAATACCTAATATCTCTGGGCCTTTATATTTCACATAGAAATGAAAATATGACTAACTATCTCAGGATCATTGTGAACAGTTGGGATATTCAACTTAACCCCCAGGATGGCGTTGACACCAACCTATGAGAACGCGCAGTGGTTATCAATGACCACAAAAGCTGTACCAACCTACTGCTAAAGAGCCCCAAGGCTGCTAATATCAGCTATTCGCTGGGCAAAAAAATCATGATGTATTTTCTCTATGCAAAAATGTCTCATGACTTTTCCGATGACCTAACATGATTAGCTAGTATTAGCTATCTTACTGTTTTTACTGTTATTGTTTTTTTCTTTCTATAGTGACTAGGAAGGATTTCATACCCAGGGGGAAAAAGAGAAAAAGAAAAATACACACACACACACACACACAAAAAAAAAAAAAAAAAAAACACATGATTTTAAATATTACCTTAATATGGCTATTTAGAAGATCTGGAATAGAGTTGACACACTACTAGGAAAGAAAAAGGAATTCAGCCTTATCACTTCAGCCAAAAACAAAGGACCTTGGGGGAACATCATGACCTCTGGCCCTTCTCTGGCTACACTTGTCCATAATTTAAGAAAAATTCTGGATCCCTTTTAGAACATCTTATTTGTAAATCCCTTCAAAGTGGGACTTTCACACTTGCTTCCATAGTGGCAATGAAGGAAACCACAGCAAGCAGACTCAAGATACCAAGTTCTAAATCTATGCTCTCCCACCGAGTCCTATAACCTTGGGCAAGGGAGTCTTTAAACCATATTTTTGCAATGGGAACAAGAGTACGTGTTCCAGCTGCCAGTGGATCAGCTGTGGCTCAAATGAAAACTGTACTTTGGAAAGCATGGAGTGCTGTGGAAAGCCAGGACTGTATAATTTCAGTGATGGCCTTGGAATGAGCCCCAGCAAATACACAGATGCCAAGGTTACCAGCTATTGAGTTTCAGTTAAGAAAGCTTGGCCAGGCAGTGGAGGTCAGAGGGAGGCAGGAACTCCATGGGATTGTAAAGTGGTACTTAGCAAGCAATAGATGGAGCACTGACCAGGGAAAAAGACCCTCCCTTACTCCTAGACTCAGAGACGATGACTTGGCACTCTGGAAACCTAAATCTTAAAGCCTTTGAGAACAGGAAGGAGATAGAAGATAGAAGGATATGGAGATCGTATTTCCATCTCAGCAAAACTTTTCCCTCTGACACCACTCCAACTTTGTTTCTCTAAAACCCCCACCCAAGCTGTAGGATCAGAGCATCTTCGTGGCACCTCAGCTAGTTGGTACATCCAATTCTACTCTGCAGGTAAGGTCCCACCCAGGTCTAAGCTCACCAGGAAAATAGACACTCTGAAAGTTATACCTTCCCCTAACACCTAAGAATTAGAAAGCCTCCTGCCCTACCTGTAGTTAGTCATTACACAATAAAATAACTCACAAGAAATTGTTAAAGACTCACATGTTCTTAAAGGTGTTTAAGTTTTCCAAAGGGCATGTGTGTTCAGAGAAAAAAAAAAGAATGCATTTCCCCCTCCCAGCCATGGAGCATGGTCATGCCACAATCTCTTCCTATTGCCTCCTTTTGGAATTTCAGGAATGCATGCAAGTGTTTCTCAGGATACCAGGTCTGGGACTTGAACTGCGTTGGTAGGCTGTGCGGGATCCAGTGGCCTTAATCATCAAGCCATGGGCTGGCCTGGCCATCCTTTAATAGTCTTGTTTTTAAAGAAAATTCTTAAGATATTAATGTCTTAATCTAGTATTCCCCCAAGTGTCATAATTAGGAAGTTAGATAAACACTTTTAGACAATATCCTTACCAGATTCTGGCTCTACGGGTTACTAGCTATATTACCATGGGAAGTGACATAATCCTTCTGTGTTCCTTTTCTTATTTGTAAACGGGGATGGTAATACAGTATCTACTTTATAGGATTGGCATGAAGATGATCCAGTTCATATATGACAAGCATTTAGAATAATGCATATCATATAGTACAGCAATTAATACTTTAAAGGTTATATATTTCTTTTGTAGTTACAACACTCCTGATCTCCCTTTCTCCCCTCAACCTGCACACGCCAGGAAGGATAAATTGTGCCTGCTCTAAGGGCTAATACAGCTAAGCTTGTGATGGCCCTTGCTTCATCAGTTATTCTTCTATTCTCTGTATCTTCCAAATCTCCCTCTCCACTAAGTAAAACTCATTTAGTCTACAGACTCTCCAATATTTCCTAACCTGAAAAAAATTTCCATTGAACTGGTTTCCAGGCTAGGCATAGCCTTTTTTCTAACTTCCAATTTCTCTTCCTGTTGACAACCCCTTTGGCCACGATCTTTCTTTTGCTCGAAGTATTTATCCCTTCCACTTGATACGTTTCCTTCTTTCTGTTTCCATACACATAATCACTAGAAGCTTCTTTGGGCCAGCCTATGTGGTAGTGAGGGCAGTTAGATCCCACATGGCTGATTCCAGTTCAAGACCCAAATCCAGCTTAAGAAAGATGCTGGGTATGTATGCATGTGTGCCTGAAACTCCAAAAGGAGGGAGAGATGGAGAAGGCATAACAGCATGACCATTACCCACGAGGGGGCTTTCCACTTTCCTTCCCCACACCCTCTCTCTTCAGTGAGTGCCAGTGCCCTCTGGCAAAGTAAAAGAAAAAAAGAAGCTTTCTCATCACCACTTAATCCTTCAACCACTATAATGTGGAATCGCCTCCCCCTTTCTTAAGAATGTTTTTTCCTGCTTGCCAACCCCAGTGCACCCTTCTGGGCACACACCTTGCAGCTGTCTTTGAGCATGAGATGCTGCTGACATCTCCACTCTGAAGTGGTTCACTCACAACCACTGGCTGTTTCTTCTTGGAGCTTCCTCTTCCTCACCCCAGCCTTAATGCTGGAGGTGCCTTCTCATGCCAGGAAACCTCCCATTTTGCCTACCTATTCTCTGGCCTTGAATATGTAAAAGAAGATAAGTATAACTTGTGAGCATGTGGGAGGAAGGAGCAGGGAAGAACAGCATAACCAGACAGGAAGAACCAAGAACACTGTAAGCCCAGGAAAAGGCTGACCGATGGGCTCCAATACATATCAAGGAAGATTCCTAAGGGGGAAGTGGAAAAAGTGTTGCAGCAGGAAGACCAGGGCATTCTGGAAGGCCCCTGTATGAGCATGGACTTTATTTTCTTAGCAGTGGATAGCCCCTGAAGAGTTGGGAGCAATTAAGTATTACCATTTTCTATAACTAAAAAAATCCCAAATCCTATCTTTTTATCCCTTTGAAAGAAACATTTCTAACAACTACCTTCCTCTATTCTTTTCCCTTATCACATGACTATCACATTACTTCAGCTGCTCCTTTTTTTTTTTTTTCAGTCTCTCCAGACTGTGACCAAACTTTCTATAGCAGAGAATTCACTCTTTAAAGAAAAGACCACCCAAAACTTACAATGACTTCTCGTGGGAAGTCCAGGGCAGTGTGAGGACTACAGTTGTGTCTCCGATACAGAGACAACACAACCTCCTAAACAGCCTCCCCTGCCCATATTATAGTCTGTTCTTTGCTGTGATACAATTTAAACATGAGTCTTGAATCTCTGACTTGACTAAGTTCCAGAAGGTTCAATAGGGTTTACATTCTTTTATATCTCCTAGTGCCATTCCCAATGCTGAGCTTATAGTAAATACAAAATAAATTCTTATTGTTCAAGTGAAATAAAAACTGACACGAATTCACCTGGGCTTGCAGGTGAACGGATGGCAACATGGAAAAATAAAAACGAAACCCCAAAGCCCTGGTACTCCTCACAAAGAGGGGAAGCAGAAATATAAACAGCTAATATCAAGATTTCTAGAGATTTGATCCAAAAACTCAAAAGAATGCTCCCCATTGCAAAGCCCAAATAAACAATGTCTTGTTTTTATTACAATGTTTTTCTTAAATCGCCAAGGTTTCCAAAGGACAACTAAAATCAGAACGGCCAAATTGAGACAAACCAGAAAGTAACAGTGAAAAAGCAAGGACTCTGGAAGATGATAAATTTGGCTACAAAGCCCAGCTCTGGCACAAATTAGCTGTGTGGCTTTGAGAAAATTACTTATCTTCTCTGGACCTAAAGTCTCTCAACCATTAAACAACCCTCCCACATATCTTACTGCAGCATGACAACAAATTTTTAGAGTAGACATACAGACACTAGCTCAGAGTAAGCACAAAATAACATTAGTGCTTTCATTTACTTAAATAGTTGAGTGCTTTCAATGTGCCAGACACAGTTGCAAGCATTGGGCGTATCACAAAGAATAAAAAAGCCAAATACATGTTCTCATGGATCTGAGATTACTCATCTTTAGTTCCTGTGACAATAGAATAAAAGCTCCAGTCTCTCTCATGAAAAATACACAGAATGTCCATTTACAATTGTTCCCACGATTCAGAGGGAGTCAAAGATCCCATGAACTCCTTCAGCACTGTCTGGTGATCCTTAGATTAAGATCCCTATCCCTAGAGCAGTGTTTCCCAAATATATTTAGTAAGAATGGCTCAAGATGCATGTTACATTCAGGACCCCATTTCTGATTTATCAAAAACAAATGCAAAATGACATCTAAGGGAGGTAAACAGGAATCTAGATGTTAGAAAGTACCCTAGAAGATCCTGTAAGTAAGCACTGCCTAAGATTTCATCTTCAGCACACCTGGTTTTTTTCTAAGCTTCCCCATACAACTACAAGCTAGACTCTCCTAGATTTTGGTACATGATAGGTACTCAACAATTATGAATAAAAGGAAAACAATTCTACTACCAAGAATAGGAAGTGAACACAATACCCACATATCTTTCCTATATGATTAACACCAAGTATCAGTCCCAAAGCTTATCCAGGTAGAAATAATTATGAAATGACCACAATGTAAAAAACGTCTGGGATCTGATGACATCTTTACGTTGCTGGACTCCCATGTAGTCAACTGCGACTCAAGTCCCAGACCCAGCAGCCTAAAACTCATGCCGGGCTCATGTGCATGTGTGCCCAAGATTCCAAGAAGAGACTGGAGAAGGGATTGCAGTGTGCCCATCCCCCACACCGGGGGTGATTTTTTTGCTTTCTGTTTCTCTGGCTGTCTCCCCAGCGAGTGCACATGCCCTATAGCATAAATCTCTCACACACACACACAGAAAAAAAATGCTATAAAAACAAAACAGCTAAGTTTTCTAAGACAGAAAATAAATGGAAGGCAGGAGCTAAGGCATGACAAAGCACTAATACACACCTGGTGCTACTCAGAGATGAGAAGAGAGAAACAGGATGAAGACTCAGCACACACCAGAGCTGGACACCTCATCTCCAGCTCTATTTTTGGCTTATTGGTTGCTCCCTTTCCTCTACTAGGAACCACTGGCCACCCAGGCAGGATCGAGTATAAAGAGTCTTCTAAAAGTTCATGGAAAATGAATATTTTGAAAAAGAAAAAAAACTATATATGGATTACAATTTACTTTTCCATGAACTTTTGAAGTTCCCTTTAAGTCATATCTTACCAAAACTTAAAATTAATAACATTTTCACACCCATGTAATACACAGGCACCTTCTCCAACAGTGAAATAAAACCCACAACTGAAATCTCCACATTTTATAAACAGCAAACAGTAGTGTTACGGCAACCATGTGTCTAGGAGTTCTGGAGCAATTCCAAATTTAAGTATCTATCCCACAGTCACAGAGACCGGTGGGATGTCCTGGAAATTCCAATATGTTAGCTTGTAAATTACATCTCCATGACTGTCTTTTGCATTTGGAAGCAATTCCTCAGTCAGGCCCTATACCTAATTTGTGACTAATATGTGATCCTTACAGGTGTGTCAAATACTTCCCTTACATAAAGGGATATTCAATGAAGGAGCCAATTCTAAGCCAGAATCACACAAGGCTGTGAAATGTAAGCCCAGCAACTATCTTCAAACTTGAACCACCTTAGGAACAGTCAACTCATCTTCTCTTAGGCTTCACACAATGGAGCCAATCCATAACCCACCTTAGTAGGCAGGACCAATTTCTTTCAGGATGGGGTATGGTTTTCTCTCCTCTAGCTAAATTCTACTTCTGAAGCCTTTCAAACCTAGAATTCCCTTTCTTAACTTTCTGTTCTTGTGTAAGTTCCCCCCACCCCCAACATAAGCCCTCTCTAGCCTGTTTTCCTTGTATCACTGTCCTTCCACAACAAAAATCAACACAGAACTTGATGACAAGTTCATGTCTTATTGAAAAAAGGAAATTTAGATGTTTTCTTTTGGATGTCAAAACCAGCGGCATTTCTAGGTTATATCCATGCTTAAAGTCTGAACTAACCTGGAAATCAAGGGTGTGTGTTTGCCAGAGATAATATACTATACAATCTTGCATGATGCAGTTCAAGGAACTCACTTCTGGAAAACTATTTCCTTCTAATTCCAGCCAACTACACACCTGCCTTTGCAATCTAGATTTCTTATTCTTATAAGGTTTTCATGATTAGTAGATGGTTAGTATAGAAAAATCTAAATAAAGGAAAATAAACATGGGGCACAGCCACTCTGGGAAACAGACAGGGTTGGTCTTGCAGCAGAGTGGTTTAGCCTATGCATAGAGGGCCAGATCTCACAATGGCCAACTGTGGTCTAAATCCTGTTCAGAGTAGCTTAAAAAACACCAGGTGTGAGTGCATACACGCCCCAAATCCTGGTAAGACAGAGGAGGAGAGGAAAGAGGATTGCAGCATGACCATGCCCGATTGAGGGATGTCTTCTCTTTCTGGCAAGAGCACATGCAATATGGCAATCAAAAAAAAGTTTGGCAAATTCTTACAAAGTTAAAACACACTAATTATATGACTTGAAGTTCCTACACCTAGCTATTTATACCAGAGAAATAAATGTAAGTTCCTAAACCAACCTATATGCAGTTGTTTATAGTGTTTTGCTCATAACCACTAATTACTTAAAATAATTTAAATGCATTTCAATCAGTGAATGGATAAACTGTAGTATAACCTTTCAATGGACCACTACTCAGCAATTACAAGGGCTTACCTGTTGATAGATATAATGGCATGACTGAAATTCAATGCATTGGACTAAGAAGCCAGATGCAAATGGCATTATAATGTATGATACCATTTATCTGACACTCAAATTCAGAGAACGAGTTGTCACAGGCTGTGTCTGTGGGAAAGGGAGTAAAGAGGCACAAGGAAACTTTTGGGGTTGTTGGAATTGCTCTGTATCTTAATGATGGTGATAGTTATATGACTATATGTTTACCCAAACTCAACAATTACCACAGGTGATTTTACTGTATTTAAGTTGTATCTAAATGATCCAAACTTTTAGAATTTTAAAAATATAATCTAAAATTAGGGAAGAAAGAGCAAGAATGGAGAATATATCTGAAATGGGGACTAGAGTTTCAGAATAGTGAAACAGTCTGAATTATCTCCATCATGAAAAAGTAAATTTGAAAATTGTATCTATTTAACCAAATTTAGGCTTTACCTGTAAACATGTGTTGAGTCATATAAATATTTATATATATAAATATATAAATATTTATATATATAAATATATAAATATTTATATATATAAATATATAAATATATATATATAAATATATATATATAAATATATAAAGACTGTTATATAAATATATATATATAAAGACTGTTACAGGAATTCTGTAAACAAGATTTTAGCAAACAAAATTTCTCTCATTTCACACTTGAATTTGCATAGCCCGGCTATAAAGGAGATCACCCCCGAAATACTTAGGACTTCTCATTTCACCAAAGACGTCTCTTAATCTTTAAAAGGCCCTAATATTTCTCCTTATTGTCCATCAAGTCAACATCTTACTCAATTTTCTCTTCTTTCATGGCTATCTAGACTAACTCAGTCAGATCTTAATTAGGCTAAGGCTGTATGATTCTAGCAACGTTCTGACTTCGCTTTCACAGAATGCATGACATTTTTCCCTCTTTTGCAAGATCTGAAATTTCTATGTAATCCACTTATTTTGCATACATATCATATAAGTGAGAGACCAGTCTATAAAATTACTGGTAATAAGTGGCAAGTTTTTGGTTGGGAAAAATATGCAAGTGATGAGTCTTTGGTAAATATACTCAGGTTATGACCATTTATTACTTCCATCTATTGCCTCACAGTGACGGAGTCAAATAAATATGTCATTAAATGTATATTATTTATATATCACACACACATATATAGTTTTCTAGAGGGTATATGCACTTGCTGGAGAGACAGAAGGGGAGAAAGCACACCTTTATGGGGCATGTTCACAACACAATCTCTTCATTTCTGCCTTTCAGGATTTTGGACATGCATGCACACACACCCAGTGTGTTCAAGCTGCTGATTTGAACAGCACAGTTGTTCTGAGTGGCTGGAGCCATGTGGGATCCAGCTACTCTGATCACCACACCACTGGCTGGCCCTCAAATATATTTTAAACTGAGGATGCTCTATATTTTATCAATTACATATTGTTGGCGTTACCTCAACGCTGAGAATGTACATTCCTTCAATGTGTACCTACTACATGCCAGACTCTGTTACTATGAGGCTATAAAAATGGGGTAGAAAGAAAATAAGAGACAGCATCTTCACCATCATCTTGTCTACCATTGTTTATTGAGCACCTACCAGATTAGGTCTTAAAAGTTTCCTATTACCCGATTTAAGCCCTTCAGCAAGGCTACAAGGTCATTGCTGGGCAAAGGAGTCTCATAGCTATTGAGTGAGTTGTCCAGATGCACAGAGCAGGTTCTGGGCAGAGGTGAGATTGAAATCTAGTCTGGCTGCAGAGTTTGCATGTTGAAAGCACGCTGAGCACCAAGTCCCAAGGTGAGAGCAATGTGCAGAGGAGGCAATGATGAACAGTGAGCAGGCCAGAGCTCACCCTGCACCCCAAATCTCAAGGTCAGTTGCAGTTCTGATGGCCACACCGCATAGTCAGCCCAGTAACATCTGTCCAGTCACTTAAGACCTGGAATTCGCTGGAGAGAATGCCACGAACACCCTCTAGAGCAGCAAGGGCAACTGAGCAGCAGGGAGGAGCAAAAGAACAGAACACGCCAACTGCTTCTTCCAGCCCCAGAGCGGCAGGCTGAAGGCAGCGAGGCGGGCCACCCCTGTCACCGACAGCTGCCGTCCCATCCTGCTCTTCACTCGGAGAGGCGAGCTGTACGAGCAGCTTCTTGCACCCACACTTTAGAGAAATCAGACTAAATATAGCCAAGTTTGCTCTCATGAGCCAGCTCAGAGCTGGTGGTGCTGGTACATTCCACTTCAGAAAACTGGGGAGGGCTCAGCTTGCTCTTGTGGCTTCCAAAAGGGTAATGTCCAAGATCCTGGGCTGTAGGGAGTGCTAAGGGGTAGGCCAAGCAGATAAGAGAGCTCTTAGGAAAAAGAACAGACCAGATATGACTTAGGAGCCTTCTTTTCCACTTTCCTGCTCTCAAAGGGCTAAACCACCACACCACCAAGACTTGGGGGGCGGGGAGGAGAATCTATTATGAAGCACACTTCATCCATATACTGCTCGGTTTCATGCCCTTTCCCACAGTCCCCACCCATCAAAATCCTACTCAAAACCTCACTCAAATGCTATTCCTTTCGTTAGGCTATTCCCATCCAACTCAGAACTAAATGCTCCATTTGTTCTTAGACCTCCCACGTTTATGTCGCTTGTACTTTTATTTAGCACTTATATCATTCACTCTGATTTACTTCTTTGTGCCCTTCAAAGTGGAGGCTGAGGGTGGGTCTACAGGGGGACAGAGTGGCTAAGCACCCTTCTTTATTAGCGTTCTACCAAATCCAGTGCAGTTCCTCGCACACGGGCCATACTCCATGGCTTAGCAACAGAAAATAGAAAACATGCTTGACTGCCTGTGAGTGAGAGTCGGCGACATTCCCTTTCTAATTACTTATACAACATCTGATGTTCACTTTCCGGAGTTCAAATATGGGTTTCAGATTCCCAGCTACCTCTCTGCTAACATGTCACTACAGCATCTACTGTGACACAGCATGACAGAACACAACCACACCAGCAAAGATTTGCCACAATCTCCCTTTCTTAGCACCAGCCTTTGTTTCTTCTGGCACAAGAGAATAGCAAGACAAATGAGAAAAAGGGTTGGGATGAAAGGAATCCTACAGAGGCAATGCAACTGTAGGATTAGACTAGAGCCCCGTCTGAACTGGCTAAAAGTGTTGCAGGAGATGGGAGTGGCAAGAACCACTGCCACAATAAGTTTTGAACCAGAGTTTGAAGACCCCCTTCTTATTCATGTATAGTCACTGGACTGTAATGTGCAATGAGGGGCTTCTATTCACCACTCACATGTCCTAAACTAGCATGATTCAAAGAAACTGCTGGGGCAGCAAAGTCCTATCTGATGGGCTAGAGAACAAAATAAAAAAACAAATAAAAACCATTGGTGCTAAGTGAAATAGCGAGTTGGAGCGCAGTTGGCTGAATAATAGCACCATGACACAGGGATAGGAAATACGTAGTAGAAATCTTGTCCACTGTCCCACTGCTTTTATGAGATCTATTCTACAGATGAGCACAATTGCAATTTCTCCTTACATGTATAAGGGAACCTGAAAACACCTATGATTCCACCCATGAGAATTTATCCATCTTCCATGCATTGACTCATTCATTCAAGCCTGATGAAGGCTCTACCACATGTCAGGCATAAGATATAGTTCTTACTCTTGGAAAGAGCCACCAAGTAGAGGGACCAGCAGATGGCATAATGGCTGTGTCGCTGGACTCCCATGTAGTCGACTGAGGTTCGAGTCCTGGACCCAGTGGCTTAAACTCATGCCGGGTGTGTGTGCGTGCTTGCCCAAGATCCTGAGAGGAGAATGGAGAAGGATTGTGGCATTGCCATCGCCCCTTGGAGGGGGGTGATTTCTCACTTTCTGTCTCTCTGGCAAGTGCACACGCCCTATAGCAAACCCCCCCCCCCAAAAAAAAAAGTCACCAAGTAGAAGAGGTGAATGTAAATGATGTTCAAGAAAAAGTAGCAAACGATAGGTGGGATAACACAAAGACAGCATACAAGGGCACGAGGGAGCCATCTTCCCCTTCCTTCATGTGTCCAGTGAGCAGAAGTCCATCAGAATAACACTTCTGGTCTCTCCCCCACCCTCTTAGAGGTCCTCTTGAGGAGGAGGGAAGACGAGGATCAGATATGCAAGTCTGTACAGAGACACAAAACATGGTGGCTTAATCCTTCCCTCCCAGACTCTGTTCTCCGAACTGTCAAATTTACACAGGAAGTACCCACATGAGGGTTAAGTTCACTACCAAGGTACACTACTAGCAAAGTCCACCTTACTATCCAACCCAAAGTCAGAAACAAGATGGCCCATGTAGCCCTGTAATAAATATATTTTTATCTCCCATTGTGACTCCTTTGACTCTGACTCAGTTGGATACAGTCATAATTTCAAGTTGGATACAGTCATAATTTCCTGGGCCCCCCAAAATCCAGTGTTTACCATAGCTGCTTCTCTTCTATCTCATTTCCCCTTTTACTCAGCCACTTTCTATGTATCCTTACACAATTTAAGGATGAGTAGTTTCTTCACTTTACAGGAGATAAACTATTCTATATAACCTGCATTTGAAATGACTTATTTGAGGTCCTTTAATAAGATGGTTTGTTTGCTTAGGGTGAAAAATTCAGATCCCCTAATTGATTGAGGTGTCACTTAGAGCACATAACCCTGCACTCAATTTTTTTTTTTTTTTTTTTTTTTTTTTGTGGGGGAGAGAAGTGTGAGCATTGGAAATAATCTTTCTGCTATGTAAGCAGCACTATTTCATTCAGAGTTGGAACAGAAACATTATGTATAATGTCCATCCACCCTATTATTTTCATTTTATAAAAATCTGGGATGAAGCAAGAAAGAAGGAAATTGAGGACAAAGGGTAGAAAACTCTTCTCCAGCTCTGGGGGCTTATGAATTTATACCTCATTCATGAAATAATTACTGTGGCCTCTTAAGTGCCAGGCACCCTCCTTGGAATACAGAGAATACAACAGTGTTCCTGATGAACCCACTGTTTTTCCCTCTGTATAATACTGCAACACATTTCTTATAGAAAATATCACATCCATAGGCACAACATTTACACAGTCTGCCCATGGAGAATGGACTACTGTGCTTCTTGCATTCACCCACCACTCCGTAGGTCCTTCTCCTCCAGTTAAAGATGGATTTGGGGGCAGGAATTGGTGTGGTGGTTAAAAATGCTGGATTCCCACATAGCTAACTGCAATTCAAGTCTCAGATCCGACAGTTTGAAAATTACACCAGGCACATGTGTATGCATGCCCCAAATCCTGAGAGAAGAGAGAACGGATTGTGATATGGCCATCCCCCACCCCCGGGGGGGGGGGCGTGATTTCTCACTCTCCCTCTCTCCAGCAATGTGTGCACCCTATGAAAACAATTTTTATGTCAAAATTGTACAAATCCAAAGTAGACCATAAGATATACCCTGTTCTGTGGCTGAAAAGCATACCTCTAATTTGCCCAGTTGTCCATAAGTGCAAAACATGGGTCATAATCAGCCTAAAATCATAAATATACTTATGATTAAATATTATTAAATTGAATATAATTAAATATGATCAATAATAAATGTAATCAAATATCCTACTAAATCCAGAGAAGAAAATATAAGCCAGGGCAGCCATAACACAACAAAGCACACCTCTTTTTTCATCTTTAACACAAGGCTACCAATTTGGCAAAATGAACAGGCACCCCACCTGTAATTAACACTTTTACAAGTTCAAGTTTCCTTAAGAGGTTACACATTTTAAAGACCTTCTAATTTGTTACTAATGAGACTTACTGGCATCAATGAATGAAAATTCAGGACACAAAACACATGCCAAATAGTATAGCTAATTTTAAGGAAGGGGATAAGAAGAAATACAAGCAACATTTACTGAGGATCTGGGTTCCAGGCACCTCCCATAAATCCTTTCATTCATCAGTGTTTCCAGGAATTAAATGGTAGTAAGCTCGTTTTCTTTCCAGACATGGCAACTAAAGCTCGGATGTTAGGTAACACATACCGCATTTCCTGTTGCACTGCTGATTCCTCTCTGAATCAGCATTTGTCAATAAGCTTGGATAAACTTGCTGTTACTTGGTCTTGGGCTGGGGAACATGGTGTGGGGATGGCCATGAACTGCAGGACATTTACCATTTCCGACTCATGGGCACACAATTCCAACAGCAGCCCTCACTAGCAGTCCCTACAAACCCCAAATACGCTTTAGGAAGAGTACACATCATTCTCATGAAGACTGCTGTGGAGGGATCTTTGAGCATCAGAATGAAATACTAGGAGGCATGCTTCCTTTAAAAGTTCTCCCTACCTTCAAATCTCTCAGAAGGCTCCTATTTTATGACATTTGGGCTCCCAAGAAAGCCGCTTGCACCCTTATGGAGCCAGTTATAACAGCTTCATGAGTGTATTGGGTTGTTGGAAAAAGTCATGACTCATTTTTAAAGGTGGTGACTTTTCTGACAGCCCAATATTTGCTGTGCAAGGCACAAATCAGCCAAGTATCTATTACGGGCCAGATACTGTGCTATTGCCTGGGATTATAAAGTTACTGTACACAGTCCTGACTCCCAAGAGACTTACAGTTCAATTAGAGGTGGATTTAGTAGGACAAGTGTTAGGATAGAGGGAAGCCCAGGTGCTAGGGAAGCTTCGTGCAGGAGGCCCCTGCCATCGACCAGGACTTAGTATTGCAAAGGCAGAGAGGAAGAGGATCCCAGAAGATGTGAAGTTTTCCCTGATTGTTCAAAGACCAAATGAGTAGCCAGGAAGGTGTCCAGCCAGGCTGAGAAAACTGCCTTTGCAAAAACTTGAGCAAAGAATCCTCTCTGCAGCAGAAATCTTAAATACTTCTTTCTTCAAGTTGAGTCTTCATTATGATTCAAACCCAGGATCTCCTGTTTTACTACACAGGTAATTTAAGTGAGACAGTTTGTAAAAGTCAAAGTAAGCTCGGTCTTCCCAAAGCCCTTGTTGTCTTAAGGTCTGGCTTCACTGGTATAGTCAGCCATCAGACAAGAAATATGACTAACTCTATACTTCTTACAGGAACAGGAAATTGTTTTCAAGAATATTGTGGACTGGCAACAAGTGGGCATGTCCCTCACTTGGGGACACAGTAGTGAAGAGATTTTAATCAATGTCGTCTGATGGCTGAGGTGGAAGATGCCATCAGTGAACTATGCTTGGTCCCAAGCTTAGATGAACTTTAGCATCTGAAATCTTGCGTCATATACTATCAATAACAGTGCAATAAGAGTCTCACCTTATTAGTTACATTTGCACAGAAAAGAGAAAACCTAGAAAAGTTTTGTTTTTTTTTTTTTGTTTGTTTTTTTTTTTTTTTAATGAACTATGTATGAGAGAGGGAAGAAAGACTTCATTTTGGTCACTATGATTGGCAAGGTGGAAGTGGTCAGGTGGGGAATCTCTACACCTGATAGTCCAAAGGCAACAGCTGCCTGAGGTTATGGGTGATGAGTGTAGGAGCCCTGATACTGCCTATCAGGCTGTTAAGGTGGTAATCAAGAAGACCAAGAGTCAGATTAGCTTAATTTCTCTCTCCTTGGGGAGAAGAGGAGAGAGAGAAGCCAGCCAGCCCAGTGGTTCCCTCCTCTCTAGCCTCCAAGGAACAGGCTCATTTCCCCTTGGCAAGGAGCCTGATGCAGCTGTCAGGCATGCCCTTGTTTTCCTACTTCCACGCCCCTCTGACCTGAACCACTGTCAGGAACCATAATTTTGCAGGTGAGTGTAGGCCCCCATTTAAACCCACCCATTTTTCTAGTTTGTCCTTCAGACAGTTTGACCTGTAATTTTACACGGCAAAAACTTTGGTCTATTTTTCTCCCCCCGCCAAAAAACACTCTCAACAAGGAAGCCTGTTTTAGAGTAGGAGAACTTGAAACGAAAAACTCAGGATCGCTCATAAACGGCCCTACCCTACTTCCAACCAGGAAGTCTTAGGAGGCAGGACTAAAGTCAAAACTGCAAGTCCAAAGCATAACATCAGAAGAAGAACGAGAAAGGTGGTCTTCAAAGAAAGGATTCACCCACATTGAAGAGGTTGGTTGAACATTTTCCCTTGGCTGATTTCTTTCATTTCTGTAAACTTTGCTAAACCGAGGAGGGCTTTTATAAACAGACAGGTGTAGGACACCTCCACCCTCGGGGTACATCTGTGGCCGCCGCTGCTGGGAGTACAGGACGAGAGGCCCTCGACCCATCGCGGTCCAAGCTCACAGGTGACACACCTGGCCAGGGTCCTCTCCACGTGTGGGGAGAGCGGGCACATCCAGCCCTACGGCCCGACAGGAGGGGGCAGGGCAAAGGGCACCTGGGGACTGAAGCCCCCTGCCGGACTCCCCGGCTTGCCCCCATTTCCAGCACATCGTTTCTCATTGGGGACACTCTTCTCTTCGCCTCCTACCCTGAAGTCCTGCTCATCTACATGTCTCTCCAAAGCCACGGAATAAAGCGCCTACTGGCCTTCCGCGGCTCAGGTGAGTGCCAGGAGGTGTAGGAGGAAGGGGCCCGCTCGCCGCCGCCCCCTTTCCTCTCCTCCCCGGATCGCCAGGCTTCCTCGGGGATGTGTGAATTGGGATGTGTGGGGCTTAAAATGCCCAAAGCGTCCCTTACCTTCCACAGCCATTCTCTCAGAGCTTCCCTAACGCATGCATAATTTTCTTGGCGAGGTACTCCTCCTGCCCCGCGCTCCCCCCTCCTCTCGCTTTCGCCTAAATATTCTGCGCTCATCAGCTCCAGGACCAACCTGCCGCGGTCACGCAGAGCGAGGCAGCCTGCTCGGGCTCGCGCAGGGGGGCCTGGGAAGTGTAGTTCCCTCCCCTCGCTGCCGGCCAGCAGAGCCCCCGTCCTCCGCGGGGTCCGGCTCCACCGCCACGCCCAGACTGCAGCCATGGCCTCTGCTGGCCCAGACCCAGCAATCGCCCGTAGGGGTCTCGTGAGCGGCCCTGAGGACCCTGGCAGGTAGTGGGGACTACATCTCCCAAGATGCCGTGCGCTGAGCTTCATCGGGAGCTTAGACTAGGACCGGTCATTGAGACCTTCCCTGTCAGTAGAACGGGTTAGGCACACCAGTCGGAGACACAGCAGCCGGGGTGATGCCATGGGCGGGGGGCGTCCGGGTGGGTGATGGGCTCCCCTGGGCTTGCCCCTTGGTCTCAGCGGCCTGCACTGCAGCTGGCTTCCTGGGCCACAGGCTACCAAGGAGAGCAGACGCCGGCTGCCTGTGGTTCTGCACCTGGGCCCAAGACCCGCTGCTCCGAGTGCAGTTTATTCCCTTGCGCCCCGGGATGTGTAGGGTTTGTGAGGAATTTCTCCAGGTGACAGCGGTCTTCTCATCCTCCAGGGTGTTTCCTGTGGCTAAATACTTAGCATGGGGTCGGAGGCGGGATTGGGATAGTGGCTTAAAAATTCTCAACAGGCATTCCTTAGGGGGTGTTAGAAGCAAAATCTGACAGCCAACTAACCCCTGAGAACATCAGAATCTGGGTGACTGCCTGATTTTCGGGATTGAAGGCTTTCACTTACCTGGCTTGGGAACCTGCTGGTGGCTTGTGATAGGCCTAATAATTAAGAGCACCTAGGAATCCATGTCGTTTCATCTTCTGAACCTATACCCTAACGAGGTGCTGGCATACTGCGGGCAGAGTAAGGGGAATCATGCAGATGGCAGTAGCATTCCAGAGCTGGAAAAATGTTGATAAAATTGAATTCCCGAACCTATTTTTTTTCCTGCGCATGTAGAAATAAAGATGCAGTTTCAACTGGTGGAGGTAAGGAATAGCCTTAGGAACAACTCTGGCTCGGGACTAGATAGACTTCATAGGCCTTGAGCTTAGTGCATTAGGTGGAGTGAGATGGTAGCGCAGCTGTAGAAACACAAGACCACGTCAGGCTAACCCACATGGGAAGGTTCAGGGTTAGACAAGAGACCTCCTCGAATATACTAAGGCGCATTCATACTATAACATGGTAACCCCCAAACCTGAGAAGCCTCGTGGATAGTGTTTACCTGTTCCAAAGAAGTCACCTCAAAAGTTCAGGAGGTAAAACCATCAGCTTTGTTGACTTACGAGAGACACCAACAGCAACCAGTGGTGAGCAGTCTGGGCCTAAGATGTGGTGCAGCAACCGTTTTATAGAAGTCTGGGCACGTGTAGTCATTTAGTCTCCTCCCACCCTCACAGAGTTTTGTAATGAGCTAATTACATTTGCTCAGCTCAGCTGCCTACATTCTGTATGTCAGTACTAGGGGTATGCATATTCTTCAGAGGTAGGTTACAGGAGGGAAAGGGTAGAGGGAAGAGAAAAGCCAGATATGGGGGCAGGGACAGTCCATGTGCAGATGATAATACTTCACACATGCCCGTGAGCCAGCTGTAGCCACGATTGTGAAGTCAAGGCCCTGTTGGGGTATTCTCCCTCTTCTCATAGAAGAAATTTTTTTTTTTTTTTTTTTTTTTTTTTTTTTTTTAGAGAGAGAGTTTTTTCTGTAGGGTGGTAGGGTGCATGAGCTTGCTGGAGAGACAGAGACAGAAAGTAAGAACTCATGCCCTCCCCCACCCCCCAGGATGGGATGGCCATGCCACAATCCCTTCTCCTCTATGTTCTTCTTGGGTCTTTGGGCATGCATGCACATGTGCCCAGTGTGAGTTTTAAGCTGCTGAGTCCGGGACTTGAACTGTGGTTGACAATGTGGGAGTCCAGCAATGTAACCATTATGCCATCTACTGGTCCCTAGTTAATTAATGTAAAAGAAAACAAATGTGTATGGTGTCACAGCTACCCAGCCCTTAGCTCTTCTACCCACCACCCACCATATGTAATTTAAAAAAAAAATAAAACCTGTATAATTCTCAGGAAGTATATGATGACTACTTAGATTTTTCTTTATCTTGGTAATAAAAAAGTTTATTTTTCAAAACAATTTTGTTCTGAATGTGCACATTGTTTTTCTAGTCAGTAAATACTTGGTCTTCCTATTGGATCATATGGCTATGTATAGATAATTTAGAAAAACCTATTCATAACTATTAAATGCCCTTGGTGAGTTCAGATGCTGTGTAGAAATGAAATGAAGTCTTCTATCCTAGCTAGAATAGAGAGAGACCTGTTCAGTGAGATACAATTTTCTTGGGAAAAAGTATTTCTCAACCTGCTGTACTGGCATGCATTCTAAAATCTGGAAAGAACAGAAAATGAGGCTCTTTCCTCTGCCCTTGGGTATATAACATTATCAAAGAATTTAGTTCTCAGATTGAATGAATGAAAAAGAAAACCACAGGACAGGCACTATCAATGTTTTCCAATCTTGGCCATATACCAGCCTTTTACAAACATTCTGCAGCCCCACTTTAGTTTCACAGAGTCAGTGTTTTTGGAGGTTTGGGTAGGGATGCGTAAGTATGAAAAATCCACAGGTGATTCTAATCATCTGTGAGGGTGAAAACCACTGATCTGTTTCAAGATTTCAAAATTCTGGGTAAGAATAAAATATAAAAGTCACTGAAATCTATTACTAATCCAAGACCTTAATTTTTCCCCAAAGTCTTTACTATTTTTCTCAACTCATGTGCATTCCAGTGTCAGTATAAATAAGATACAGAGGAAATAGTCATTTGAGCCATATGCAATACCAATGTTTGACCATTTCTTTAACTGACAGAGAAATTTCATGTCGTTCAACCTAATAAAAGACAAGGAGCAGTTAAGCAGAGGTTTTCAATTTGGGCCAGGATATTAGAATCAACTGGGAATTTTAAAAACAAAATTACTTCTCACCAGAATGGCCAGACTAAGAGACAGTAAATACCAATTCCTGGCAAGATTGTGAAGTATAGAGACTCACCCATGTGTAGCTGGTGGTGTACAAATCGATACAACCACTTCAGAAACCCACTTAACGTTTTCTGCTGAATATATGCTTTCTCTGTAACCTGGCAACTTGACACCTAGAGGTATACCAAAGAAAAGGGGGTATGGGAGTTCTCCAAAAGGTATGCATGAGAGTCTTCATGGCCATGTTATTTTATTGATTTATTTTTTTCATTGTTTAATTTATTTAAAAAATTTTTCCACAAACATTTACTTTACATATCAGAAAGTTTTTGCTCATACTCCATAGTTCCTGACAGTTAATAAAGAGCTTTCAAAATTTCAAAATACTAAAATTTAAAGATAATGTTCAAAATATTCCTTATAATTTTGTATAATTTTTTGTGACTCTGTAACATCAGAGAGAGTATGGTTTTAAATAGTTTTTTTCTTTTTTATATTTTTACATTTAATCATTGCACCTCTTTACCGTGTACAACATGGTTTTTCCCAGCATGAATACAGTGCACATTAGTCAAAACAATGATATTACCATATACATTATCATCAACAGACAACTTTTCATTTTGTGTCTATTAAGTGTGTTGTTCGTTCCCTGAATCCCTCCCTTCCGCCCTCAACTACTCATTCCCATTACCTCTCCCATACTGTCTCTAGCATCCGCAGTTGCCTTCCCTGCTATTATACCCTCCAGTTCTTTCAGTTTTTTTTTTTTTTTTCAATTATCAGCTCATAAAGTTTTTAACAATAGGGAGCATAGATTCTATTCAGGGTTGGATTAAGGGTGGGTCTCGTGCAGTTCCACAATTGTAGGTGAATCTCCATGGAAGACAGTTTCAGGAAAGCGGTTCTGGAAAGCAGAGATGACTATCAGTTGATGCGGCACAGCATCCATCTTGTGATTACCGGGAATGGTGTTGTGGGGATCTGCAGCGTGAGTCATCCTCGTGTATCTGGCTTCCTTAAGAATGGTAAAGTAGTTGTTGTTTTTCCCTGAGGTAATGCAGGGCTGGTGACCATCATCTTCTCACTGTCCATAGGTGGAGAAAATCCTCCTATACAATATATTTCTCAATTGGTTTGAGACAGCTAAAGTTTCTTTCTGTTGCTTGTAGTTGCAAGTTCTTAGTCCTAGTTTTCAGCTTCAGTTTGCCGCCTGCGGCCGGTGGCCATGCGTAGGCGCAGGCCCGGTGGCCACACACAGGCACGGGGGCCACGCACAGGCCCGGCGGCCACACTCAGGCCCGGTAGCCACGCGCAGGCCCGGGGGCCACGCACAGGCCCGGCGGCCACACGCCAGCCCCGAGCGCGCGAATGTGTGTGGGATCCAGAGCCACCTCCCACTCGCCCGCCCAGTCCAAGAAAGGAAGGACGGCGAGCTCGACCGGTCCGCGCCACCGGCCTGCGTCGGTGCCGAGCGCGGGACACACCCAGCGCCAGAGAGGCCGCGGGGGCCAGGCGGTCGGGGCCGCGGCACGTGAGGCAGAGCCCCGGCCGCGGCACGCGAGGCAGAGGCGGCCCCGCCGCGCAGACCCGGCTGCGCAGGCCCGCGAGATGGAGCCCCTGATGGCTGTGTTATTTTAATAACTCCAAAATGGAAAACAACCCAAGTGTTCATCAGCAATAGCTTGAAGAAGTAAATTGTAATAAACCACACAATTTTATATAGCAGGAGACAAGAAACTGTCGTCAGTGAGCAAAATATGACTCGGCACCTATTTTCAGTTGCTTTTTAAAATAATAATTTAATTAAATTTATTATCATTATTTTAAGTTGACCAAATTTGGGGAGGGGATGAGAAAGCAAGTCACCAGGTCCAGGACTTGAAGCATGGTTAACTACGTGGAATTCTAGCACCTTCACCAGCACACCACCTGCCGGCCCCACAACACTTATTTTTGTATAAAATAAGTATGATTTTATCATGAAATTAGTATGATTTTAACATGTTTAAATGGTTAAGAATGTCATTTTGCAACATAAGGAAAGTATAGGAGTAATTACATTATATCCTAAATTTTGCCTCTTTGCCTACAAAGCCTAAAATATTTCCTACCTAACTTTTTGAAGAATAAAATATAAAGCTTGCCAGGCCTTGCTATAGAGTTATGAGAATGAATGAAGTACTACTGTTTACAATAACAAGGATGTATTAGTTATCTATTGCTACTTACAATTTACCTTGGAATTTAGTGGCTTGAAATAATACCCATATATTCAATTCTGTGGGTCAGTAGTTTGGGCACAGCCTAGATGGACGTGTGCTTTAGTACCTTCCACAGACTACAGTCAAGGTGTTGGCAGGGCTTAAGTCAGCTGAATTGAGCTGTGTCACCTTCCAAAGGCCCCACCTTTCCCCTAGGGAAGGATCAACTTTCAAGTTTATGTGGTTGCTGGCAGTATTCAGTGCCCTGAGTTGGACTGAGGGCATCAGATCTTTCCTGACCATGGAGCTTAGTCCACCTTCAGTACTTTACCATAGTAGCCTCTCCTTCATGGCAGCCTTCATCAAAGAATGTAAGCCAAGAAAGCAACCAAGAAGAGTCTGCTAGCAAGATGAAAGTCACGACCTTTCCAACTTCACCTTGGAAGTGCCATTTCCTACGTGCTGCCATATTCTATTAGTTAAAAGCAAGTTACTCAAGAGGAGAGAATTACATAAGGCCATAGATACCAGAAAGTGGGGGTCCTGGGGACCACAACAAAGCAGAATGTTGAACAAGAACAGCCAGATAAAACCAAGTACATATTGTAGTGATTCCATTAATATGATGTTCAAAAAACAGACAAAACTAATTTATGGAACTAGAAGACAGGATGGTGGTTGTCCTCACTATGGGAGGAGTAAAAGGGGGGATAGTTAGCCCCTGGAAGGAAGCCCCAAGCGGGCACTGGAGATACTGGGGATATTCCATTTCTTGACCTTCTTGCTGTTTACACAGACATACACTGCTTGTGAACAGGTATTGTACCACATACATATGATTTGTCCAAGTTTAAGTGTATGTTATACTCTAAGGAAAGTTTTAAAGCAATATATTTTTAGATTTAATTAAATATGATAAATGACCTGTTTATCAACTACTTTTAAATTTTTACTCCTTTTTTTTATCATCCTTTGCCACAGCAAAGTGGCAGTTCCGTTTCATTTCACAACTGCTGAGGATCTATGTGCCAGGCATGGGTCTAAGTGTGGGGAATATATGGTAGGCTCTTTCTCTAGAAACGTCATTCAAGATTTCTGCCAAGATCCTCTTGTGATTTTAAGTTTTAAAGCACAATTTACATTTAAAAATGAAGATAATTAGGGCCAGCAGGTGGCGGAGCAGTTACGTTGCTGAACTCCCACATGAACAACCAAGGTTCAGGTTCCAGACCCAGTGGCTTGAAACTCACACCGGGCACCCATGATCTGTGCCCAAGATCCTGGAGGAGGATGGAGGAGAAGGGATTGCAACATGCCATTCCCCCTGGAGAGTTATTTCTCACTTTCCCTCTCACTGTCTCTTTCTCTTTCTTTCCCTCCAGGGGGTGCAAGCACCTTAAGGCAAAAACCTCTCAAAAAAATAAATAAAAAAGAACATAATTGGAGTGGGTCTCATCTGATCACATAGACCTTTAAAAATCAGAGAACTTTCGGGAACCAGCAGTTAGCGTAATGGCTATGTCGCTGGACTCCCACGTAGTCGACCGCGGTTCGCGTCCCGGACCCGGTGGCTTAAAACTCACGCCGGGCGCGTGTGCGTGCGTGCCCAAGATCCCGAGAGGAGATTGGAGGAGAAGGGATTGCGGTGTGGCCATCCCCCCTGGGGGGTGATTTCTCGCTTTCTGTCTCTCTGTCTCTGTCTGTCTGGCGAGCGCACGCGCCCTATAGCAAAAAAAAAAAAAAAAAAAAAAAAAACCTCTCAAAAAAATCAGAGAACTTTCTCCAACTGGTAGCAGAAGAAGCTCTCTGATAGATTCCAGACACAAGAAGGAATCACACACTTTACTTTTTTGAAAATAGAGAGGGCCACGTGAGTAGGAATGAACTTGGCCCCCAACTAAGAGCCAGCCCCCTACTAAGGAAACACGACCTCAGTCCTATAGCCATAGAAACTGGCGTCTTCCATTAAACTGAATGAGCCTGACAGTGGATTTTTTCCCCAGAGACTTCAAATAAGTGTCTAAACTAGCTGATACTTGATTTAGGTCTTGTAAACGCTGAGTGGAGAATCCAGGTGAACTCACTTGGACCTCTAAGCTACAGAACTGTAAGCTAATTGGGTATTGTTTTAACCCGCTAACTTTGTGAAGCTTTATTTTGCTATGGTTTAAATGTGTCCCCCTAAAAGACATGTGCTGAAATTTAGTGAACCATTGTGATGATATTAAGAGGTTGGAGATTTAATTTAATGGTGGTTTTGAAAGCTGGGGCCTTTGGAGAGTGATTGGATTCAGTGAGATCATCAGTGTGGAGTCCCCATAAGTAATTCTTGATAGCTTTTTAAGGGACACACAGAGACACAAACATATGCTTTTTTTTTTTTTCTCTGTCTTGCCATGTGATGCTCTGCACCACCTCACAACCCCATAGAGAATCCCAACCAACAAGAAAACCCTCACTAGAACCTTGACCTTAGAGCTCCTAAGCCATGAGCTAAAAAAAGCCTGTTGTGTGCGTGTGTGTTGTTTTTTTGTTTTTGTTTTTGAGATTTTTTTTGCTATAGGCCACGTGCACTCACCACAAAGGCAGAGAAAGGCAGAGAGACAGAAAGTGAGAAGTCACCCCCACACCCGGAAGGATGGCCGTGCCACAATCCCTTCTTTTCCATTCTCCTCTGGGGATCTTGGCCATGCACACATACATGCCCAACGTGAGTTTAAGCCTCTGGGTCTAGGTCCAGGACTCTAACTGTGGTTGATTACGTGGGGGTCCAGCGATGTAACATTTACACCATTTGCTGGTCCCAAAATAGCCTGTGTTTTAGAAATTACCCAGGCTCTCTCTACTGACTAGTCTGACTGGAAAAGTCCAGGTTATTTTATGGTACAAATTCTTTCATATAGCTTCTCTAATCCTCTCTGCCAGGCATAACTGTTTATGGTGCCAGTCCATCTTTCCAAGAGTTTCTGTTGGCTTATTTGAAATCTACCTCAGTTTCATAGTTTTCTGGTTTAATCTTCAGATATGACATTCCAATCAAAGCCCTGTGCAAAAACGAGTATTTCCACTTTCTGATTCAAGGCAACAGGAATGATTGAACTTATGCAAATAACCATTCTGCCACAAAATAAGAATATTCTCAAATATTTTCCAATTCCAGAGGGATCAGGAAGGGAGAAAAGTTTGTTTCCATTTAAAGAAACAAACAAGAAAATAAAAAACACCAGAGGATTATTTTGAGGAAGACTTTGAAGGAAGAAAAAGAGACTGGTGTTTGCTAGCAGATGGTATATCACAGAATATGTGGTAGGCAGGGCTGAATTGAGAAGGTTTATGTGTGACTTGTGTGCTGGGAGTTTGCCTTTCAACGGTTTGAGTAGGTAACATGTAAATATTTTCTCAAAAATATTTAAAACCATACTATCTTTGTTATGGAGTCACAAACAAAATTATAACAAATATTTTGAACATTGTAAAATGAAATTTTTTGAAATTTTGCAAGTTGTTTATTTACTGTCAAGAACTAGGGAGTTTGAGCTTTTTTTTTTTTGATATATAAAGTAAATGTTTGTGGGAAAATGTAAAAATAAATAAATAAATGATTGGGGAAAAAAAAACAAAAAGAAATTACCCAGGCTTATGTATTCTTGTTGTTAGCAACAAACAACAGACTACATATATGAAGGGGGACTAATATAGGATACATGCTACACAAATCAGAGGGTTATCCTGGCCCTATTTTTGTGAGTGGAGATGAACAGTTAATGATAATATTAATAGTACCAATCCCAAAAAAGTAAACCAGAGTCTCTGGAGGTAGAATCTCCACTTCCCAGCATTTTCTTCATTTTTCAAGTTCCTCAGGTGATTCTTATCTGTAACTTCTACTAGCAAACTTGCTAAAGAGCTAGAGAACAAAATGCCTGAGAGTAGAGGAGACATGTTTGATGTTTGTCTCTGTCATATGCTCTGTTAAGCCATGACTGAGTCTTGTCAAGTCTTGCAATATGCCTCCTGAATGAGGGCTTCCTCTCTGTTTTCTCTGTCGCTATCCTGGAAGTCAGACAGACCTGGGTTCAAAGCCTAGCCATGATGAATATGCCCTGTTGCTCTTCAGGCATCATGTTTGAAATCGTGTAACAGGTTTCCACATTTGCAAATTGGCAGCGATGATTCTCAAAGGATGATTATGGAGATTAAATTAGTTAATTTATTCAAAGCTATTAGCAAAGGACCTGGCACATGGTTAATACCATACACATGTTAGTTATTAAGGGAGGTAAGGTACACAAAGTCCTTGGTCCTATTAGGTGCTCAAAAATATCACTTTACACCCTTTCCTAAGATTCATTATAGTGATTGAATATTTTAAAAAGCATGAGAATAAAAAGAAATAATCTTAAAAAAATGAAAAGCTATTTGGTGATGATGATGTGGATAGTAATATTTTTGTCTTGACTGATATGCCTAGTAATCATGCTGGGAAAATAATGTTATACACTGTAAAGATATATGTGATTAAATGTAATGTAAAAAATAAAATTTTTTAAATTTTTAAAAATTTAAAATTAAAAAAGTTTTAAGGTGTAAAATAATAGATTCATTAGTTCACACTCAGGTATATATTACAGTTTCCTCTCCCTTGTTTCAGTCTACCACACTTATTAGGCAGTCATCATGGGTCCATTACTATTCTTGGGCATAGGGATTTAGGGATTGGCTCTTAGGCTCAGCATCAGTGGGACCCAGGGTGAAGGAAGGAGAGAGAAGATGGATGGGAATGGGAAAACCAGTTGACTTTTCAATAGTATGTGATAAGTGGTATGGTCAATGTGATGGTTAATTTTACATGCTGACGGGTGTATAAGTGGTCAGACATCCTGATGTTTTTAAGAGAATGTTTGTGGATGAAATGAACATTTAAATCAGTAGACTAGAACTACATCAGTGACTCTTGGTTCTCAGGCCTTCAGATTCAGACTGGAATCAAATTTTCTGCTTCCCTCGGTCTCTCATCTGTTCCTTTCTCCTCCTTCCGTCCCCTGTAAACTACTAAAGGCAATCAGACGTAGATATTATGTATACCTGGCCATGTTAGTCAGGGTTCTCCAGAGAAATAAAACTAAAAGGTTGTGTGTGTGAACACACATACATGAGTAGACTTCAAAAATTTGCTGGAAAAATGGAAGTAAAGTCTGAAATTACTTTGGTGCAAAATAATTTTTAAGTACATACATGATTTTTTTCATAAGATTCATTTCTATTAACTTTTCATGAATGTTCCCTCTCAGGTGTGTGTGTGTGTGTGTGTGTGTGTGTGTGTGTGTGTATAAAGAGCTGTATTGTAAAAACTGGTTTATGCAATGATGGAGGCTAGCAATTCCCAAGCTCTACAGGGTGAGTTGGCAAGCTAACTGGTCAATCTCTGCTTCTATTATCACATGACCTTCTTCCCCATGAATATGCCTCTGTCTCTGAATCTCTCCTCCTTGTAGAGACATGAGCCATTGGATTTAGGGCTCACCCTAATCCAGTATGACCTTACCTACATTTGATTACATCTGCCAAGACCTCATTTCCAGATAAGGCCACATTTACAGGTGTCCTTAGGCATGTCTATTGTGTCATTGAAAAAGCCACAAGGTATTCTTCTGTTTTTCTATGCAAAAATGCATCATGACTTTTCCAACAATTCAATAACCCAGAGACACAACACAGACAAGAACAGAACCCCTTTAACTAAAACAGTTGTCCTTAGACATACAGCATAAACAGCACGTGGGAAATGGTTAGAAATTAAACTTCTTGGGCCAGACCGTAGCATGGTGGTTAAGATGGCTGGATTCCACATGGCTGACTGCAGGTTGAGTCCTGGACCCCACAGCTTGAGAAACACATGTATGCCCAAAATACCAAAGGATGGAATAAGAGATTCCATTCCCCAAAGAAGGGAGAGATGCTTTTTTTTTCCTCTCTCTCTCTCTCTCTCCCCCCTTCTCTTTCCCCCCAAATGTGCCCTCTGACAAAATTTTAAAAACAAAATGAAAATTCTTAGGCTAGGCTTTCCCCAGGCCTAACTAATCAGAGACTCTGAAAGTAGTTAAGACCCAGTCAGGTGTAGTGATGCAGTATAGCTAATCCTCCAGATAATTTTGATTCATGTTATACTTTGAGCACCACTCCTATGGATGACAACAGAACCAAGGCTTGGCAAAGAGATAGATTTAACCTTTTTTTTTTTTTTTTTTGAGAGGTTTTTGCTATAGGGTGCGTGCGCTCGCCAGACAGACAGAGAGAGACAGAGAGACAGAAAGCGAGAAATCACCCCCCCGGGGGGATGGCCATGCCACAATCCCTTCTCCTCCATTCTCTTCTCGGGATCTTGGGCACGTGCACACATGCGCCCGGCGTGAGTCTAAGCCACCGTGTCTGGGACTCGAACCGCGGTCGACTACGTGGGAGTCCAGCGACACAGCCATTACGCTAACTGCTGGTCCCTTAACCATTGTTTTTAAGAAGGAGTGAGAAGTAGGACATGTCAGTCTGTTTCTGAGTATTTGGGGGATCAGAGCAGGGACGGGGCATCTAGCTGGCAGCAACAAGGTCAGAGAAGAGAATTATTTACAAGGTAGCAGGTGCTAGAAGTACATAGGTTTAACCAGTCACAGAGTAATGAGATGAATCCAGGCCCCACTTGCCTCATGGATTAGTAAAGTTAATAAGGCATTGTTCATTTGCCCAACAGTCATCACAATGAATTTTCATTTTCTGTGAGTGTGAGGAAAGCAGGAAGTGCCATCAGGCTAATTCTTGTGTCTGGCATGAACGTCACTGGGTAGAATCAATAAGAAAGTATAGACCGTGCTTTGCAGTGTTCAGGACATTTGTGGAAATTATTGTTCCAAAATACCTATTGCTGACTCAGCCGTTCTGTGTTTGACTAGTTCTGGAAAAGAATAACCCTGGGGCCCCCACGGCTATATATAGAGAGCCAAAAGGTAAAAGGCACCACTCCTACCCCAAGGGACTGGGAAGTTAATTTATTAATCCAGTCACATCTAACACACTGAAATTTAACCAAGGGGAATCAGACCTTAGGTGAGGTTAGATTCTCGAGTAAAAGTAATAGAGTAAAATCAGGAATGACCATCTTTTTAAAAATTTTTTATTTCTTTTTATTTTAATTTCTTTTATACATTCAATCACATTACTTAGCTTACAAAGTGAATATTCCAACACGTGTACATTTCTCACCAATCCAGTTGACAATACTATGAAGTTATCTTCAATAGATAATAATTCACTTCTTTTTCCCATAAATGCCTTCCCTCTCTATTTTCCTCCTTAATGTCCTTCCTCAGACTCTACTCCTTCACCTACCCTCTTCCACACTGTATATGGTATTCACAACCATTTACTAAGTTTCTATAACGTTGAGTCATTCAGGAATGACCATCTTTGTGTTTGAAAATGCCTTACATAGGGGAACCAGCAGTTAGCCTAATGGCTATGTCGCTGGACTCCCACATAGTCGACCGTGTTTCGCGTCCCGGACCCGGTGGCTTAAAACTCATGCCGGGTGCGTGTGCATGCGTGCCCAAGATCCCGAGAGGAGAATGGAGGAGAAGGGATTGTGGCGTGACCATCCCTCTGGGGGGTGATTTCTCACTTTCTGTCTCTATGTCTCTCTCTGTCTGGCGAGCGCACGCGCCCTGTAGTGAAAAACCTCTCCAAAAAAAAAAAAAAAAATGCCTTACATAGAAATATGGGACATGGGCTGGCAGGTAGCATGGTGGTTAAGGACACTGGACTCCCACATGGCCAACACGGTTTGAGTAACGTACCTGGAGGCGTGCTTTTTCACTTTCCCTCTCTCTCTTTTCCTCTCTCTCTTACTCTGTCCCTCTCTGGTCAAATTAAAATAAATAAGTAAGTAAGTAAATAAATAAATAAAAAGTTAAATAAAATGATTCTTTTTTTTAAAAAAAAGGAAATATGGGCAGTATACAATCTTGTAGGCAACTGCCCTCACACACCAAAATTAGAGAACATAAAGGAAACAGCATGGGAAGAATCCTTCTGCAAACATACGTGTATTGAAAGCATTCTTGTCCCAGCCATTCTGGTGCACACTGCTGAGATGCTGTGCTCCACAGGCAGAGACCACACGGGAGACCCAGGTTAGATTCCTAGCCAACCTAATGGCTGGCCATCATGGTTAGCCCCTGTCTTCTCTGCTGAGAGGCTGAGGTGGGATGATTATAACATGGTGAGACTCTGCTTAAGAAAAACAATGCTGCCTTTAAAACAGTCACAATTCCTGTGCCCTGAATGGGCACAGGGATAGACATTTAATTTTTTTAAAAAACTCTAGTGTTTTCCTTAAATTTTTTTTTCTTTTTCCCTTGATTCCCTTCTGCTGTTTGGTTGAATGAGATTTAACTAAAGAAACTAAAACTCCATCTAAGAGGTCTATCTCTAAATAGAAGTGAATTTGTTCAACAGACTTAACAATACCTATATGAATCAAATGTATAAGGAGAGGTTATCAGGTGCCAGAAAATTTTCCAAGTGTGTTATGACTGTCCAAGCATTTTGACTCTGGAGGCTGTTTACTTAATCACCAACCTATGCTCGCTTTTTTCTTTTTCACGTACTGCGTTTCTGCTGTATGCAACTCGAAGAATGGCAGACCACCGTCAAAACATAGAGATGAATATGTTAAAGTCATGTGCTAGTCAAAGATGTTCCTCCTTGTGCTTTTGTTCTTGAAGGGTGGGCAAGTAATATAAATAAACCCTTTTTTTTCCTTTTTGACTTGAGAGAGGGCGAGAGTGAGAGAGAAATGCAGGAGGGGGAGAAAGATTTTTTGACAGGGTCTCTTGCCAAGTTGTGTCACAAACCTCCAGCCCCAGCCTCCCAGTTAGCTAGGACCAAAGGCGCACGTCACTGTACCTGGCTTTTTTAGGTGGGGCCTGAAAATGAACCCAAGGCCTCCCATGCAGCCTCAGGCATTATGCAGGAGTGTTCGCCTGTTTGTGCCCTGGTGGTTGGGCCAGAAGCTCTTTCTTTTTAGGAAACTATGGCTCGTTATTCTCCCTGGAGCCGGAAATAACAACAACCTACATATTAGGTTGTCACAGAAGGAAAGAATGGAGTTGGGCTTTTGCGGTTTGAGATGCGGGACGTCCATCAGTTGTCAGGAAGTGAAGCTGGCTGGAATTCATGCAGTCAGAGCTCGGTACAAGTTTCTGCAGGTGCTGCTGACGGATTTCTGTCCTCATAAACCTGAAGGCATGATCTAGGGCTCAGTCCAAAGCTGCAACTCAAGGAAGTCAAAGAAAAATGGGACATTGGCGATGATTTAGATTGCCAGTGGGAGGGAAAGAATATAGCGCACCCAAGATGTGCCCTGGGCGCTGAGGCAAGCATTAGCATAGTGCGCGCTGGGTTCTGCCCCCTCCTTGTCTTTTCCAGTTTGTGTTAACTGTTAGTTAAAAAAAAAAAAAAAAAAAGTGACATTTTAAAGGTACTTCTGTGAATTCTGGCCTTGTTCGGGAATTTTAGAAACTGGTGATATGAATCTTATGGCTGTGGGAGAAATTATTGACTAAGTTTTGCCCCATTTTTTAAAAAAATTTGTTGTTTTTTGAGAGGTTTTTGCTATAGGGCACATGCACTTACCAGAAAGACAGAGAGAGACAGAGAGACAGAAAGCGAGAAATCATCCCCCAGGAGGATGGCCACGCCGCAATCCCTTCTCCTCCATTTTCCTCTCAAGACCTTGGGCATGCACACACACGCACCCAGCGTGAGTTTAAGCCACTGGATCCGGGACTCGAACCACCGAGTCAACTACACGGGAGTCCAGAGACATAACCTTTATGCCAACTGCTGGTTCCATTGCCCCATAATTTTAAATGCTAATAAAGTAGAATCTGTTAGAGATATTCAGTGATGCAGTGTCATACATGTAAAGGTCACTTCTGCCTTCTTCATACAACCCTACTCTAGGTGCCTTCATCCTCATCCTGGGCTGGTCTCAAGGAAATAAACAACAACAAACACAACCACAAAGCCTGCCTGAGGTTCTTCTTCCTTATGGGTACCTCCTCACACATGATCTATTATTATTGACTCTGCTGTAATGATGGAGTAGAAATACCCTGGAAACGTATAGGCAATCTTCAAAGTCCAAGGAAAATGTATATTATGAGAAAACTTTATGTGGATCTCAAAACATTTTGCATCAAAATAAACTTGTACATGAATTCCACCTTTGCATGATCTTTTGGATGTCCCCTCATGTAGATGGAAGTTCGAAGTCTTCCTTTTACCACACACCACCTAGAGAAACTAATTAACACATCCAGCATTTGTTTTCTTATCTGTAAAATGAACAGTAATCTATCCCTCACTGAGTCCTTTTAAAGATGAGTTATCTATCTATATAATCCAGACTTAGCAACTTAAAATAATAAATATGAATTATCTCACATAATTTCTGTGGTTTAGCAACTATGAGATTAGTTGGGGTGGCAGGGAGTTCTAGCACAAAGTCTTTCATGAAATTGCAGTTGAGAGGTCAGAGTGCTTCTATTCATCTGAAGGCTTAACTGGGGCTAGAGGGTCCACTCCGAAGTGATTCACTCACACACTGGACAGGTCAGTGCTGGCTGTTGGCAGGAGATTCCAGTACTTTGTAACAAAGATCTCTTCATGAGAACACTGGAATTGTACTCACAGAATGACAGCTGGCTTCACCGAAAGAGTAATTCAAAGAGGTCAAGAGGTAAGCCACAATGCCTTCTATCGGAAATCACATATTGTCACTTCTGGGTATTTATCTTGCTAGAAGTAAGATACTAAATCCAGTCCATACTTGAGGGTAAGAACATCAAGCTCCACTTTTCTTTCTTTTTTTTTTTTTTTTGAAAAATAATTATTTTATTTGTCTTTATTTATTTATTTTAATTTGACTAGAGAGGGACAGAGTGTGTGGGTGGGGGGAGTCAGAAAGCAAGCCACCAGTCCCGGAACTCGAACCGTGGTCAGCCATGTGGAAGTCCAACATCCTTAACCACTCTGCCACCTTATGGCCCCTCCACTTTTCTTTTAAGTTTATTTATTTTTTTAATGAAGGAGAGAGGGAAAGAGAGACAAGCGCTTCCAACAGGGTGTCACACAGTTACTTTCCCCAGCCCTCCCAGCCAATCAGGATCATGGACACACACACCTGTCATGTGCAGGCTGACCAGGGAATGGAACTTCTGATCTTCTGTGGATCCAGCATTCCTTTAGCAACATAATACTATTGCACCAACCATCTGGCCAATTCCATTTTTTTGAAGGAATTGTTAAAAAAATTGTAAACATATTTTAAACCACTATAAGAGGTAACATAATTAAAATTCTTATAGCAAAGTAAGTGTTCAGTAAATGAAAGCAATTATTGTCTGAAAGCTAAGTCGTATCCTTTTCTACTTTACCTTCCCAACAAACAACTAGCAGGGACTTGCTGTGTGTTATGTAGCAGCCCTCTTAAATCATGAGCTATATGTATTGTTTAACTTGTTGGGTATTTGGCTGGCAATATTAGATGAAATAGCTCATTTCATCTTCAAAATAACCCTGGGAGAGGCCAGCAGGTGGCAAGATGGTTAAGTCCTGGACTTCTACACCAACCATGGTTTGAGCCTCAGACCCAGTGGCTTGAAAATCATGCTGGGTATGTGCGTGTGCATGCCCAAAATCCAAGAGGAAAATGGAGAAGAAGGGATTATGGCATGCCCATTCCCCAGGAATGATTTCTCTCTCTCTCTCTCTCTGTCTTTCTCCATTGAGCACATGCACCCTAAAGCAAAATGCTAAACAAACAAACAAACAAAACTTTGGAAAATGGGTACCAGTCTATTACTAATCCAGTTGCAAAATGGAGAAACTGAGGTATACACTGGGTTGTTAAGTAGTTTATTGGATGTTAACATGTGGAGGGGTTATAGAGCCAGGAATTGGTTTCAAGTGGTCAGCCCCAGGATGCAGGCTTCAGTCTCCTTTCCATGGGTATTTCCACCAATCAAGGCCTCCAAAATTATGCATGTGAAATGTTCCTGCCTCTGAAACTTATTTGTCTGGAAATATTTTGGGGTAGGAGTAATGATACTGAATTGGGAAACTTGTGTCCTGAGGCCCTTTTTTTCACACCTAGATTACTCTAAAAATTCCCAGTCAAAGTTTTACAACATGAAGGGCAGGAATTCTCCCTCACACGCTTCCTTTTTCTACCATTGGATGAAAATACTCCATAGCCCTTTTACTTTCTTCTGTCCTAAACTTTCAGTTTCTCCTTGAAACTTCAGTGTTCAGAGTTCTTATGACTACATAAAAGCTTAAAAACCACCAAATTAGATGATCTCAGAGGTCATTTCCTGCTCTGAAGTCTTATAACGACAAGAGTCCTTCTCCCTGCTTCCCCATCTTTATAGAATTTAGTGACCAAGTCTAGTCAATTCATCCTCACCAATTATTCTCTTGATTCCTGTGTGCATCCCTTAGCACACACATTCTGTATCTGATGAGAACTGGGGTTGAATTATTGTGGCAGTCACTTAACAGGGCCCATGTCTCCAGTCATTCTCACTTCCAAATTCTCTTGTGTCCGATGACCACATAAATCTCTAAGAATGTCTTCTTTGGTTATGCCGCTCTGTTGTTAAAACATCACTGTTCTTTCTTTTTATTTTATTTTTAGAAAGATTTTTGCTGAAGGGTACATATTCTCACCAGAGGCAGAGAGAGACAGAAAGTAAGAAATGTGGACATGCTGCAATCCCTTCTCCTCCGTTTTCCTCTTGGGGTTTGGCGCATGTATGCATGCACACATCTGGTATGAGTTTTAAGCCTTCAGGTCCGGGACTCGAACCACGGTCTGCCATGTGGGAGTCCAATGACATAAATTACACCATCTGCTGATCCAAAACACCACCTCCAATTGCCTCGTCATAGTCCTCAAATGAGGTCCCTCAGATATTAGTACATATTAAGAAAGTGTTTAGAGAATACAGTCTAAAAGTTGTTTTCACTAACAACTTCTCCCAAAGACTTTAATGTGCTTATGTGCAAAGTGAATCTTCCTGAGTGAGGTGATATAACCAAGAGGTTTCCTCTCTTGGGTTTATCGTGGACAAGCACAGGCTTCAGGTCATGAAATTCTCTCAAGCTGTCCGCTGGAGAGTTGTTTCTTAGCACTATCTTCCTTGACACTTCTCGCTTGGTGATCCTCCTCCTACTTGCTGTAGTGCACCTCAACACGTGAAAGTCCTGAAAGCCTTTCCTCAATAGGCTGTTGCTCTCTTTCTGTCCTTCACTGCCCAACCATCAGCCTCCACAGAACCGTCACTTCAGAATATCAAGATATGTTTGTACATCTATACACACACATAACTTTCTTTACCAAATGACCAGGTATTAATAATACAATTTTTTTGTTAATTTTTTTCATTAGCAAGTGAGAGACAGTGAGGGAGAGAGAGTTGGAGAGAGAGAAGGGAATGTACCCTTGACAGGATCTAATTACTCCACAATTCCCCTCCACCAGCTTTCCAGCTAGAACCTTGGTTGCATAGGTACCTGGGCTGTTTCAAGTTAACTAGGGATTTGAACCTGTGGTCAGCCATGTGGCTTCCAGCAGTGCAGCACTGCACACTACCACCTGTGCCACTGTGGCTGGACCAGGACTAGGAAATTATAAGAAGACATTGTTCCATAGGGTAGAAAAATTTAAAACCATGTACTAAACAGAATTTCTGTAAGTCCCAAAATGTGCATGTATGTGTTGACTGAGATGTTGACTTTTATCTGATGATCCTCTTTGAGCATATCTATGGCTTCTACTCTTGACTTCTCTATCCCTGGTTTTCCTTTCTGTATCTTTTTTTTTTTTTTTTTGAGAGGTTTTTGCTATAGGGCGCGTACGCTCGCCAGACAGAGAGAGACAGAGAGACAGAAAGCAAGAAATCACCCCCCGGGGGGATGGCTACGCCACAATCCCTTCTCCTCCATTCTCCTCTAGGGATCTTGGGCACGCACGCACACATGCCCGGCATGAGTTTTAAGCCACCGGGTTCGGGATGCAAACCGCGGTCAACTACGTGAGAGTCCAGCGACATAGCCATTACGCTAACTGCTGGTCCCTCCTTTCTGTATCTTAAAGAGTCTAATCTTCTAGACTACTCCCATGAAATTCCATTCCTATTTTTGGAAAATCTCAATGCCTACCCATTGGGTCATCTGAGGATCTATCATGATAACTCTTATTCAGACATCCCCCCTCCCAAGTCCAAGTCATTGAATCCAGAGTAGAGTCCTGTGGTTTTTGTTTGAATCACTGGTGGTGACTTTTGATAATCCAAGAGCTGAAGAATCGTACAAAGGAAGAGGTCTTAGCACTGCAGGTCTTCCAACACCATCCAGGTGACATATCCCCCAAGGCAATTTCTCTGGCAATTTCCCTAAAGACATACCTAAAAAGAAAAATAAACAACCCCAACTGTTTAATCAGTCAGAGCAGCGCAGATCGTCTAAAGTTATTTGAATCCTCAGGGAGAGCACAAGCCCTCTAAACCCTAATGAAAATTATTTTCTAACTACTTGGTAATGTGCACCATAACTTTTTCTTCCTTTGAAGGCGGTAAATTTCATTATTATGCAGAGTAATATTATACTGTCTCGCTTTTAGCTTATATCACTTGGGAACTGATGGAAAGAGAAAAGTGCCATATGCCTCCTAAAGATCACTTCCTTATTCATATAAAGAGATCGTTTGGAGGACCATTCAAGCAGGTAAAGGGGAAGGCACAAGTCTGGGCACTAGAAACGGAAACATGAATAAATACGTTTCCCGCTCTGAGAGCTGGAGAGCTGACCTTCATTTAGACTTTTTTTTTTTATGTCAAATACATTTTGATCACCTGCCATGTACTAGATACTATGTTGGGTGGTAGGGGATGTCTTAAACTGGGATCCTTGGAAACAGACTCTGAAACCTAGAATTGTAAATTGTGTGCCGAGGTTTACAGGGGCATATTCTTGGGAGATGCCCCTAAGTAAAAGTGAAGATTGCAGGATTGAGCAGGGGAGGAACTGATGCTTCATGCAGTTCCAACTGAGGTCTAGTCCAGTCCAACCAGGAGCTAAAATAATCCTGCAGTGTTGTCTCAAAGAGGTAAAGATGCCAGGTCTTTGTGTGCCCATGTCATCCAGCCTTTGGTGGCCCATCTCCTCTGAGAGTGGCTTTGACCTTGGCCAAGGCAAATTTTTTGCAGCCTAGACAATGCTGATTGAGGGGCATGGCTTTGATCTGTCCCCAGTCATTATCCCCAGTAACTGAGAGATGGGAGGAAATCTGTGTGAGAACACAATACCATGTAACAGGGATGAGGAAGCAGTCATGCCCTTAGGCAGCTGATACTGTGAGGAGCCACAGCGGCTAACAGGCAAGTATGAGTGTCGGTAGACAAGTGCAAGGGTGTACAAAGTGCTGTGAGGACACAAGCCCGGCCTTCGAGGTTCTCAGGGGCACTCTCAGAAGAGATGATGGCAAGATGAGATTGCAACGGGGAACTGGCGTGTAAGGGAGTGGGTGTGGAATGTATTAAAAGGAAAGACACTTCCTGGTAAAGAAAATAGCATGTGCGAAGGGTAGCTAATGTGAGAACATGACATAGCGAGTGCCTTGCAGAGTTAAGAATCACTGGAATGCAACACGCTGTAGACGAAATGGTGCCAGGTGCCCAGAGAGCTGAGTGAGGGCCCGGGCCTGAAGGACAGAGCAGGCCAGGCACAGCGGTTGGGGGATATTATCTGGATTATCCTGACAGTCATGGCTTCCAGCAAGGAGTTACATGATAAAATTTGCACTTCAGGAAGAACATGCTGGCCAACAGTGTGGAAAAAGAATTGGAGGTAAAAGTGACAGGGGGCTGCTATGAGTGACTGCATAGGTGGCTGGTCCATTAGTTTCAGATGAGAAATAATAGTGATTAAAATGGAGTCCCATCAGGTGGGGTGGAGAGAAATGGATGTATCTGAGAGATATTAAGGAGGCAGAATGCATAAGACTTGACTGATTGGATAGGAGCCGTTAGGGAAAAAGACGAGTCAACTTCAGATTTGTCTTGAAGCCTAAGCAGGCCTGCAGGGGCATGAAGCAGAGGTCTGAGAGTGTCAGACTGAAATAAGGGAACCAATTAGAGACACAAAACATTTTCTTTGTACAATGGGAGGAGGGTAGTATGGACTACACTCTTCTTTTCTTTTTTTTTTTTTTTTTTTTTTTGAGAGGTTTTTGCTATAGGGCGCGTGCGCTCGCCAGACAGACAGAGAGAGACAGAAAGCAAGAAATCACCCCCCAGGGGGGATGGCCACGCCGCAATCCCTTCTCCTCCATTGTCCTCTCTGGATCTTGGGCATGCACGCACATGCGCCCTGCGTGAGTTTTAAGCCAACGGGTCCAGGACGCGAACTGTGGTCGACTATGTTAGAGTCCAGTAACATAGCCATTACGCTAACTGCTGGTCCCGTGGACTACACTCTTTTCTATAACATTATAGAATTCTAGGAAAATAAAATACTTTTTTACAACTTAGATTACATTTTTTTAAAGAAAAATGTCAACAAAAACATTGTCTTTGCATTTAGCCACTAAAATATTAATATCGGAGCCACCTCTAGCAAAGTAGAGGCAGACTGTCAATATTTTGATTCCTATTTGGTAATACGTTAGACCTGACAAAGGACATCCTAGAAAGAACATTCTAACATGTTCTTTCCTCTTTGATTCATACTGAGGTAGGAATTATTACATGCCTAACTTACAGAAGCAGAAACACAGGCTCAGAGAAGAGAAATGACTTCATTTCCCAAGCGGCAGAGTTGAACCTAGAATGTGGGTTCCATTTGGTGCAGCATTTCCTGAGGTAGCAGCTGCTATTGGCCAGGCTGCTGGGCAGGAGCCACACACAGACAGAACCAGCTGGCCTGCTCTCGGTTTTCCCATCACCTTGGTCTCTGTCTTTCATAGCTTTAGGTTATTTATCTACCTAGAAATGATGATGCCTAGAGAGTAACTGTCATTACCCTCAGGAAACCCCATCCTGCCTGTTTTCTCTGGGTGGGCTGGCTGCCCAAGCATTTTTGCTATCTGACAGAATCCAGGATGCTTCTGGAGGCCCTCCCCTGGGCCAGTTTATCACCACATTTTGGCTTCAAGAACACAGACTGGGTCAGAAAGACGTGGTTTCCTCAAATGCAGATCCCTCTGTGAGATCTGAAAAGCTGCAGTTGAATGAACTGGGCCTCTGGGATACAGGCTGTAGCCCAATGAACTAAGGTACAATAGAATCCCTCGCTGGCAAATAGTAACATTGTAACCATACTGGATTGGCGGACTCTACCCCTAACTAGGCCAAGGGTAAGAAAGGAGGGAAGACTAGATTTGAAGGGAGAAGAGACAGGACGGGGGTCTATTCTATAATTGTCTCTGTTTGGCCCCTTTAAGCCAGTTTCTGGCCACATAATGGCCTCTTCTTGGCAGACATATCCTATGTCACATTTGCAACTACAACAAAAGGAAAGCTTGTTTCTTAGTCTGGTAATTTAGAAATAAAAGGTGCAATTATATATGATTGCAGATATGTTCCAAGTAGATTTTTCTCACTATAACACACACACACATATAAATGTGTGCATTTTAGGTGCGTTTGCTCTTCTCTTCATAAGAAATTTGCAGTCTTGATTGCCACTGGTGGTTAGCATAAAGTTTAGGGTGTGGGACCAGCAGTTGGCATAATGGCTATGTCGCTGGACTCCCATGTAGCTGACTGCGGTTCGAGTGCTGGACCCGGTGGCTTAAACTCACGTCCGGTGCGTGTGCGTGCGTGCATGCCCAAGATCCCGAGAGGAGAATGGAGGAGAAGGGATTGCAGCGTGGCCATCCCCCCCCCAAAAAAAAAGTTTAGGGTGTGTGTGTGTTGTATTTCCTCATTGGCCTCTCTGAAGCTCACCTCTATCTTGGGCCGCCTTATCTACTTCCTGAGTCCCATGATAATTGTCTCAGAAATAGCAATAAAATCAAGCAAGGACTCACCTTTAGCATTATAAACACTGGTTGCAGGAAATCATAGAATGCCTCCAATTTTAGTTGGAAATATAGCTACAATAATATACACAGCTACCATTTATCAAGCACAATTAACAAAATTTTGTGCTAAATACCTTATATACCCAACCCTAACTCAATGATGTGTTGAGATTAGATATAATAATACTATAATGAAATTGTTTTGCAACTTTTGTAGCAACAATTGAGCCATGCCTTCTCCTTTTTCACTGCTTTAATCTAATCTCTGAATTGTGCACCCTGTGCGAGGCTTGAAATGCTGATGTTACAGCATTTTCTGGACCCTCCATAAAGTGACAAGTTGCTTCTTCTTATACTTGATATATTGTCTTTGGGTCCACATCTCTTTTGTTTTATCCCATACTCCTGTTCATGTTCTCGCTCCCTAGAATCTTCCCCAAGGATAAGTCTCAGGCCAACCAATCTTCCTACAGTGGCAATTCTCAGTCATTTCCCCTCTGTGACATATTCCTATAGGTATGAACACCTTTAAACAAAAAGCTCAGTGACGAAGTGTCTCAGATGGCTATAGGACAGATAAACCAGGCTGCAGATGACCACGAGGACCAACACAGGCCCAATGACTCCTCTCCCACTCTCCCTGGGCATACATTGCACTGTAATAGTGATAACCTTGAGTACATTCTCATTTGTTTCATTTCAAATTAGGTTGCCATGAATCTCATTCCACAAACACAGGAGTGGAAAAAAAAAGTCACAGGGTATCTGAAAAAGCCTAAGATATTCATTAGGAGAAGAAAATTGCTAGAAGTAATAAATGAGTTCACAAGGTCACAGAATAGAAGATCAATATACAAAAATCAATTGTAATTTTATACACTAGCAATGAATAATCTGAAAATAAAATTTAGAAAACAATTTCATTCATAATGACACCAAAAAGAATAAAATACTTCGGGATACATTTAATAAAAAAGTATAAGACTTCTACAGTGAAAACCACAAAACTGGTGACAATAATAAAAGACAATCTAAGGAAATGGAGGGAGGTCCATGTTCATGAATTGAAAGATGTTAATTCTCTCCCAATTGGTCACAGATTCAATCAAATTGCTATCAAAACCCTAGCAGGTATCCCTCTGGGGCCATCTTTCTGGCTTCAAGAGATGAATTTTATTCCCCTCTCCTGGACTATGCTATCAACCAGAAAGGGAACTAGACCTGATGTCTACAAATGTCAGTCTTTGTGCTTTGTAAAGGATAAGTTTCAGTAGAAATTAGTTTCCTGGTATTTGTCCTAGTCAAATGAACTAAATGTAGCTACACGTGTTCCCTGAACATCCTGAGTGAGCAGACATTGTAGCCATTCAAGTTCTGAGGGACTTTCATTAAGAAAATGAAGGGACCAGCAGCTGGTGTAATGGTTACGTCCCTGGATTCCCATGTAGTCAACTGCGGTTTGAGTTCCAGACCCAGCAGCTTAAAACTAATGCTGGATGTGTGTGCATGCATGCCCCAAATCTCAAGAGGAGAATGGAGAAGGGATTACAGTATGGCCATCCCCTCTAGGGGGTGATTTCTTTGTCTCTCTGGTGAGTGCATGTACCTGATAGCAAAAAATCACTCTCTCTAATAATAGAGAGAGAGAGAGAGAGAGAGAGAGAGAGAGAATGGAAGAGAAGGAATTGTAGTATGGCCATCGCTCTGGGGAGTGATTTATCACTTTCTGAAATCTCTGTCTCTTTCTCTCTAGTGAGCACATGTGCCCTATAGCAAAAATCTCTCTTAAAAAAAAAGAAAAGAAAATGAAGAGACAGGTCATAGATGGGCTTGAAATAAGCTTTCATAAATCATCTGTCTCATAAAATACTTAGACCTAAACAATACAGAAAACTCTTGCACCTCAATAATAAGGAGACAGACAACCTAATTAGTACATGGGAAAACTGACTTGAACAGATCATTCACCAGATATGAAGGACTGATAAGTACTAGAAAAGATGCTCAATATAATTAGTCATCAAGGAAGTATACCTTAAAACCACATTGAGATACCATTTCACATACACTGGAATGGCTATTAGCAAAAAGGAGCAAAAGCAAGTGTCGAGGAGGATGTGGAGGAACTGGAACTCACATGTTGCTTGTAGAGATGTAAAAATCATGTAATCACTTTGGAAATAGAGTTTCAGTTTCTTAAAAGCTACCTTATAGCCCAGCAATTCCATACTTAGGTATCTATCCAAGAAAAATGAAAATATGTACCTAAAAAGACTTACAAGTGAATGTTTATTGCATTGATATATAACATAAAATCTCAAGATGGAAACATTTCAAATATCCATTGACTGGTGAGTAAAGCAGATAAGACCTATCCATATAATGAAATAAAAAGACAATAAAAGGACTGAACTAATAGTATACGCTACAACATCGATGAATCTCAGAAACATTATACTAAGTGAATGAATCCAGAAACAAAAGACTGCATATTGTGGGATTCTCCATGTAAGTAAACTGCAAAATGTTTGTGGGAAAAATGGAATTAAAATATGAGTGCACTTTGATGCAAAGAAAAATTGAAATCCTTGCATAGTTTTTTCATAATGTACATTTCCATGAACTTTTTGAACACTCTCCCTCTGATACGAAATATCTAGATAAAGCAAATCTATTATAGAGGCAGGAAGCAGATCAGTAGTTGTCTGGGGTTGGGAATGGAACCAGGATTGACTGTAAATGTGCACAGGAGGACAAGAGTAATGAAAATGTTTTAAAACTGGATTGTTGTGATAGTTGCACATCTGTATAAATTTATTAAGAAACATTGACTTGTATCTTACAATGGGTGAATTCTGTGCCTTGAGCCTCAATAAAGTTTTTAGATAAAAATACCAGACTATGAAAGACAGACTTTGTATGTCCCCATTCAAGATATACTGAATGTCTGCACTCTATAGCAGAAACTGAAAGACTGGAAGGTATAATAGCAGGGAGGGCAAGTGTAGATACTAGAGACAGTAAGAGAGAGATACTAGGGGTGGATAATAGGGCAAGGGAGGGAGGAGACAAAAAAGAAGTAAACAATATGCTTAAAAAATGAAAAACTACTTGCTGCTGATAATGTATATGGTCATGTCTTTGTCATGACTGCTATGCACTGTATTTGTGCTGGGAAAAATTATGTTGAACACTGTAAAAATTCATGATGATTGGGGTTAGCACATGGTGTAGTAGTTATGTCACTGAACTCCCACATGGCTGACTATGATTTGAGTCTCAGACCCAGTGGCTTGAAATTCATGCTGGGTGCATGTGAATGCATACCCAAGATCCCAGGAGGAGAATGGAGGAGAAGGGATTGTGGTGGGGCCATTCCCCTTGGGGAGGTGATTTCTCACTTTCCCTCTTACCATCTCTGTCTCTCCAGTGAGAGCATGCATCCTAAGGCAAAAACCTCTAAAAAGAGAGATATATAGTGATTAAATCTAAATACTAAATATATATAAAAAATAGAAAAAGAAATAACCAGCATAGTACGAAGAATGGGAAATACAGATAAAACGAGTTTGTTGATATAGTGATCATTTCTGAGTGTGGAGGATGGGTAATGAGGGTATATTGTAATTTTCTTTTCATACTTTGTGTATAGCAAAAATCTTTAATAAAACATTTAAAATAAATTTTAAAAACGGGGGGTCAACAGTGGGTGTAATGGCTATGTCGTTGGACTCCATGTAGTCGACCACAGTTCAAGTCCTGGACCCGGTGGCTTAAACTCATGCCAGATGTGTGTGCATGCGTGTGCATGCGTGTGCGTGCCCAAGATCCCGAGAGGAAAATGGAGAAGGGATTGCGGCATGACTATCCCCCCCGGGAATGATTTCTCTCTTTCTGTCTCTCTGTCTCTCTCTTTCTGGTGAGCGCACATGCCCTATAACAAAAACCTCTCCTCCCCCCAAAAAAATTAATAAAGAAAATGTCCTGTATTTTCTTTAAGCGAAATTAAATCTTACAGTTTTTATATTACAAGCCTGGAAGAAAAATTCAGTCTTAGTCATTATAGTGGTCCCCTTGCTCGGGTCAATCTGAGTGTCTTCAGGCTGTCAAAGTCAAGATGATATGGTCATTATCCGGTATGAACGATTCGTAGAAAGAAGTCAGCAATGCTGCATTGATGCCAAGGCTGGGTCCAGGAATCTGCTGAGGTCTCTGATACCCATGTTCAGGGACCCTCGCTAGGACTCTCTTAGGTCTCCTCTAGGCTCAGTTCCTGGGTGGCCATTCCCCTCTGAGTCCTAGTCAATTTGTTTCCAAGGAGGGATGTGACTTCCTGACACAGACCTCCATTCTCTTCTCAGTCCTGGAGTAAATTCTCCGATCTCATTCCAGATCTCTTATCTTAATCTCTTCACTGGATTTATTCTTTCACCATGGCCAGGAAAGCAGTTTATCTTCAGCCACTTCTTTAGGTTGTGCTAATGAACCTGTGGTATAGATACAAAAAATGTACAAAAATTTGATGATTTAAATGTGTGTGTGTGTGTGTGTGTGTGTACTCGCAAGATAGAAAAATTGCTTCCACATTTTTAAATTTGTCATCAGTATGCAAATTTTAGTGTTTTCAGTTATTTAATCATTCATAAAACAAATGTTATTTTAAATAGTTATTTTATTTCATTTATTATTGTTATTATTTTAACTTGGCCAGAGAAAACAGTGAGAGATTGAAAGGGAAAGTGAGAAAGTAAGCCGCCAGGTCTGGGACTCGAACTGTAGTTGGCCATGTGGGAGAACAGTGCCCCAACCATCATGCTACTTGCCAGCCTCATCAAACAAATACTATTTTACTGAGCCTTTCTGGGTAATGCCAGGCACTGTTTGAGACACTGGAAATACAACACTGAACAAAACCAACAGACTGTGATTATATGCACTTTAGACATATGCTTATGTTTGCAGACTTTAATGTGTATAAGAATCATGTGAAGATATTGTTAAAATGAAGGTTCAGATTTCGTAAGATCTCGAGGTTCTGCACATATTACAGGCTCCTAGTGGCACCCATGGTACTGGTACACAAGACCTACTTTGAGGTGCAAGGTTCTAGTGTGTGAAGTAGGACATTTTTGTAAAGCAGAAAAGTTAATTATTCACTAAGTTCTTTACTGAATTAGTTGTAACTTGATTCTGACCTGGACTGAGTGATGGTCTCTGACACACTTTGCCCTGAGGGACTCCACATTTGCCACTCGGTCCCTAAGTAAATTATTGCTCCCTCTTGTCATGGAGACACCCTAGCCCAGCAACCTACACCAGCCACGCCCCTTAACATCTGCTTGGTCTGTTCACACCCAGTGGTTCTCTGATTAATTCACAGGTCAGGACTTGTATGCCAGCTTTCCTTGAGGGATCAGATCCTGTTTTATACTTTAAAAGCCCATCTGGCAGGTATCAAAGGTGTGTCTGCATTCTTAGAGCTGAACTTGAGCCTTTTCTGTTCTTATATTTTAACTCTTTCCTGCCCACCACTTTCCAGGTAAGGAAGGAAGAAAGGAAGGGAGAAGGAGCTAGAACATGCTTTGGGTTTTAACTGATTTTTTTATATACCTATTTCTCTTGGAGAGCAATTCATTTATGCTCATGTGAGCTGTCGCACAAGTTGGTTAATTCTGCGCAGGCCCTGGGGCTGTGGTGTAAAACAGTGAATGTTGTCAACAGCCAGATTGCTTAGCACTTTACCAGCCACCTTTAGCAATATTGTAATATGGTGCGAGGGTATCAGAGTTCTACTTCTAGGAATCCATTCTAATGAAATGCTTAGAAAGGCAGACAAAAGTACCTATAAAAGGAAGCATATTATAGCATCATCGTAACAGTAAACATTTAGGGGAACAAAACCCTAAATATCTATATTAGTTTCCTGTTGCTCTATAACAAAGCACTTCAAAGTTAATGGCATTCTTTCAATGCCAGAGGATGCATGCCCATGAAGGAGAGAGAGAAAGAGAAAGAGAGAGAGGGGAGAGAGATGTAAGCATTCCTCAATGGGGCTTGTCTATGCTACCATCCGTTTTCCTCCAATTCTCCAGCCCATCATGATCATGGACATACATTATGGATCTTCAAGCTGCCAGGGCCAAGACTTGACTCCTGGTCAGCAATGTGGGATTGGTTTTCTTTATATAAGGACTTAATTGCCATATTATGGTGCTGGGCCAGTGGCTTAAATAACACAAATTCATTATCTTAGAATTCAGGAGATCAGAAATCTGAAAGCAGTTTTGTTGGGCTAAGTCTGGGTTAGGTCCTCCTAGGATCTCTGAGAGAATAATACTTTCCTTGCATTTTCTTTTTCTTTCCTTGCATTTTTAAAGTTCCATTGACCACCGGCATTTCTTTTCATGCAACCCCATCCATCTTCAAGTGCATCACTTCAACCTCCTGTCATCACTTGCCTTCTCCTTCAACTCTGCCTCCTCCTGCATCCCTTTTAGAAGGACTGTTATAATCACACTGGGCCCACATGGACAGTTTAGCATAATACAGTAGGTCTCCTCTTATCCCCAGGAATATATTCCAAGACCCATATAGAATGCCTAAAACTGGAGAGTACCAAACCCTATATATATTATGTTTTTTTCTTTCATTTATACCTGTAAATGAGGCACAGTAAAATGCTTTTTAAGAATTATTTAATCATAATTATTTTTTAATGTGCTACAGGGCATGAGTGCTCACCAGAGAGAGACAGAGAGAGAGAAAGTGAGAAACCAAGCCAACAAGTCTGGAACTTGAACCGTAGTTGGCAATGTGGGAAGTCTAACACCCTAACCACCATGCCACCTGCTGGCTCACAATAACGTATTAACAGTAACTAATAATAAAATAGAACAGTAATACCAATATGTCACTAATGCTACTCTCGTACTTCAGAGTCATTTGTTAAGTAAAATGAGAGTTACTAGAACACAATTACTGTGATACCATGACAGTCCTATTGAAGCCAAACAGCTAGGGTGACTAAGGGGCAGGTTGTGTATGCAGCATGAATATGCTGGACAATGGGATGATTCATGTCCTGGGTGGATCAGAGCAGAACGGTATGAGATTTTATCAAACTACTCAGACATGTCATTTAAAACTTATGAATGGCTTATTTCTGAAATTTTCCATTTAATATCTTTGGAGTTCAGGAGACCATGAGTAACGAAAACCATGGATAAGGGGGACTTCTATATCTCCACTTTTTAGGCTTAATCTCCGAAGATTAAGATCCATACCTTAATCACATCTGTGAAGTCCCTTTGCCAGATAAGGTACATTTACAAGTTTGGGGAGTTAGGATATGAACATTTCTGGGGAATCATTATTCAAGCTTACCACAATATTGATCCAGAGGAAGTAGTTAACTATGCAGTGAAATATTCTGCAGCTATTAAATCTCTTTAATAACATTTAATAAAACCATAAAATTATCAGAATACATTCAGCATTTGTTAATAATGGTATTTTAGGCCCTGAGCACTGAGGATATGATCAGGAGAAAAAGCCCAGTTCTCTTGTATATTATATTTCTAGTCAAAGAGACAGAAAGTAAACACCTTAATAAACAGGGTAATCTTTTTTTTTTTTTTTTTTTTTTTTTTTTTTTGCTATAGGGCGCATGCGCTCACCAGACAGAGAGACATAAAGTGAGAAATAACCCCCCAGGGGGGATGGCCACGCCGCAATCCCTTCTCCTCCATTCTCCTCTCGGGATCTTGGGCATGCATGCACACGCGCCCGGCGTGAGTTTAAGCCACCAGGTCCGGGACTTGAACCGCGGTCGATTACATGGGAGTCCAGCGACATAGCCATTACACTAACTGCTGGTCAGGGTAATTTCAACTATTGATGAGAGTTACTAGAACACAATTACTGTGATACCATGACAGTCCTATTGAAGCCAAACAGCTAGGGTGACTAAGGGGCTTTCTGTGAAGAAAATGGGAAAGACAGGTGCCCCAACCCACAGAAGTGGAGGTGTGTGAAGGGGCAAACCCTGAGTGAGAGCAGCTGTGTATTTAGAAAGAACACACAGACAGACAAGCAAGTAGAGAAAAGTGGGGACTGGGCAGTCTTGGCATCTCACACAGAGAACACCATTGGCTCTGAGCTGGACCCAGGTTTATTCTTTTATAGGGCAATGGGGGAGGGAGAAGTGGAAGGTAAAGCCAGGTGTCTCCTATTATTGACGGCAGCTGTGGAGCATCTCCTCCTCCCCCCCCCCCCCACCCCATGGCACTAAATAAGCCCCACCTGGCATTCTCTGGCTAAAACATAGTTTCCTTTAACCTCTGGGGGCTGTGCAGCATTGGCCCAAGTGACCGAGTCTGTGCTCTGCTTGTCTGTAAAGATCACCTTTGTTCAGCTCAGATTCTGCCACTCCCTACAGATAGGAGTGACCTTGCATAGGGAATCAAGAAAGGCCTTTTGGGACCAGCAGTTAGTGTAATGGCTGTGTTGCTAGACTCCCATGTAGTCGACCGTGGTTCGCGTCTAGGACCTGGTGGCTTAAAACTCACACTGGGCGCGTGTGCGTGTGTGCCCAAGATCCCGAGAGGAGAGTGGAGGAGAAGGGATTGAAGTGTGGCCATCCCCCCGGGGGGTGATTTCTCGCTTTCTATCTCTTTATCTCTCTCTGTCTGACAAGCGCACACTCCCTATAGCAAAAACCTCTCCCCCCCAAAAAAAGAAAGGTCTTTTGAGCAGGTTACATTTCACCTAAGACTTGAGGAAGCAAAGGAGCCAGCCATGTGCAGACAAGAGGGCAGAATTTCTGGGTAGAGGGGAAAATAAGGGGTATGACTTTCTTGAGACTAACAGTAGCTTGGTATGTTCTATGGAGTAAGGCTAGTGTGGCTGGGCCTAGTGGGCAAGAGACAGGAAGTCTAGGTGGGCAGTGGAAGGATGCTATAGGCCATAGTACTACCAGCAAGTGACCCTAACATCTCAGGCCCCCCCTTTTTTTTCCTTGAGAGGTTTTTGCTATAGGGCACACGTGCTCGCCAGAAAGACAGAGAGAGACCGAGAGACAGAAAGTGAAAAGTCACCCCCAAGGGGGGATGGCCACACCACAATCCCTTCTCCTTCATTCTCCTCTTGGAATCTTGAGCACACATGCACATGCACCTGGCGTGAGTTTAAGCTACTGGGTCTGGGACTCAAACCACGGTCGACTACATGAGAGTCCAATGACATAGCCATTATGCCAATTGCTGGTCCCTCTCAGGCCTCTTCTTTGGTAATTAAAAAATTAAAATATAAATATGTATGTGTGTGTGTGTATATATATATATTTAGAGAGAGATTTGTGCTACAGTGTGTGTGCACTCACCAGAGAGACAAAAAATGAGAAATCACCTCCCCTGAGGGCATGGCCATGCTGCAAACCTTTCTTCTTCATTTTCCTCTTGGGATCTTGGGCATGCACACACACATGCCCTGCGTGAGTTTCAAGCCAGCAGGTCCGGGACTCGGACCATGACCAGCCACGTGGGAGTCTAGCGACGTAACCACTACACCATCTGCCGGCCTCTGAGACTTCTTTTTTCTTACAGAGACAACCACAGCTTAGTGTGGAGCACTAAAACACTGGTTTTCCTTGTGTCTCTTGCAGTTGGGATAGAGGTGGGGGCAATTATGACACTGTTCACACCAATAAAGGTACATGTGAAATAGCGTGTGGAAGGGGGCTTCTAGGAAGACCCTTGCAGAGAGGCTAGACTTTGCAGTTCACCTCCTTAGACTTTTGACTTTGCACTTCACCCCCATCTTTTCTTTTTCTCTGAAACTTGAGCAAGGTCCTAGAAAGGAAGCAATGCCCTACCACCATGAGATTGGGAGCTTTAGGTTAAACACTTGGGAGCAGGAAGATAGAAGACCTGAGACCGACCCTGAGGGCATCACGCAGAGTGGCATCCATTCTGGAATATGCACCTTCAGATTGCCGTTTGAGTGGGCCACTCTAACCAGGGTTCCATGATTTAAACTGGAACCTCATTTCTAAATGAGAAAATAAGAAATCTGTATTTTGTTCTGTGTACAATGAGAGATCATGGGTGGTTTTAAGAAGGAGAGTAATACGGTTTGATTTGTTCATAGCAAATCACTCTATCTGCTCTTCGGAGATGGCGCTTAAGGTTCTAGAGGGGACGTCAGACAGATAACCATTTCAAAGGGCAGAGGAAAAATATTGTAGCTTGGACTAGGGTGATAGTAGTGAATATGGGAAGTTTTAGACAGAGTGCAAATATATTTTAAGAAGTTAGAAATAAGTACACAGAACTGTGTATACAATAAGATAATAAGAGCCAGGATTGATTGACTGTTATGTGCCTGATAAGGTTCTAATGATGTTACATATACTAACTCACTCGTTCAATCCTTACACTATCTGTGTGATGTAGGCATTATTTTGATCTGCATTTTATAGATAAGAATACTAAGGAGTGAGGAGATTAAGTAATTTGCTAGAACTTCATGGAGGATATGACCCTCTGTATATGGGTGGGAGGGTTCTATGTGTGGGCATGAGTGTGCAAGTGGGGGGTACAGATGAGACATCCTAGAAAACAGAGTAGAAGGAAATAGAACAAATATGTTACTAGTTTTATTTCTGAGCAATAGGGTTATACCCAATTTCCTTCTTGTACTTCACTTACTTTCCAATATCTCCATCATAAACATGTGTTACCTTAACATGCAGGGAAATAATTCAGAAATAAAAGACATGGTGTTTCAATGTTGTCATGTGTAGCTGTAGATTTAATATCATCTCAGCTATTTAATCTCTCTCTCATCTCAGCTGAGCAGAGCAAGATAGGGTCAGTCTCTTTCTCAGAATTGAGACTGAAATTACACCAGGCTCAGCTGTGCAAGCTAAGTCATGGGCAGATGAAGTTCCTTGTCCTCCGGGTAAGCATGAGGGCTTTCTTAGTCCAGCCCAGTCATATTTCCACGAATCAAGGAAGTCTTCTAGAAATCTTTCTTTTCAAGTAGCCAAACTTCTGTCTTTCCAAATTCTGGCATTGTAGAGAAACAGCTTTCCCAACACATAGTCTGTCCATTTGTCTGGATTCTGTATGCTAAGTTGACATTCTGTGAAGAATTGCCTTGTCTGACTTGACATCATTTAGTTTATTTATGTTGGAAGATTCTTAGGGAAATACTACACCTGTGTTGTGTGTGTATATGTGTGTATAAAATGCATAACAACAAATCATGAGAGGGTGAGTTTACTTATCAAATTCCTAGTCCTCGGAGCTGTTTAAACATAAATCTCAGAAACTACCCCATGCACCTTCACTAGATTAGCAAATGAGGAGATAGCGAAATCCAAGTGGAGGGGTAGGGGATCCTAAAAAACCTTTTTGACTCTAAAATCTTAAAAATGCTTTTTTTTTTTAATCTGAATTTTAATCTCCCTGCAGGCAGTACATATTTATTTTATTTCTTAGAATAGCCCAGTCTCTCTTTACTCCTTTACATAACTACCGTTTGCCTCATTCTTAGCACTAAATGTTGCACATTCATATCATGAATAGATGAGAAGAAGAAAAGAAGGAACCTCTACTGTATCAAATTAAAAAACAAAACAAAACAAACAAACAAAAAAACAAGAGAAAGATAATGGGCTCAAACTCAGAGCATAAACAAAAAGCTAATATATGTTCATTAACATCTAACTTTTTCTTAAAAAATTGAGAACATTGCTTTTACAGAGAAAATTTGAAGAACACAAAATCCAGGAAATATTAAAAGTTTATATTAAAAACTGAAGAGGCCTGCAGGTGGCATGGCGGTTGAGGGTGCTGGACTCCCACATGGTCAACCACTATTAAAGTCCCAGACCTGATGGCTTTCTTTCTCACTTTCCCTCACTCTCTCTCTCTCTGTCTCTCAAATTAAAAAAAAAAAGTAAGATGATAATAAATAGTTAAATTAAAAAAATTCTTTTTAAAAAAACCTGAAAATAAAATCTAACTAATCTATATTTTGTTCATTAAAAATAGTTCTTCCTGTGACTAGCAGATGGTATGATGGTTACATTACTGGACTCCTATGTAGTCGACTATGGTTTGAGGTCCAGACCTGGACTTTAAATGTTTTAACTCATGCCAGGCACGTGTGTGTGAATGCCCGAAGTCCTGAGAGGAGAATGGAGGAGATGAGATTGTGGTGCGACCATATTCCTTGGGAGGTGATTTGTCACTCTTGCTTTGTTTCTCTCTCTCTCTCTGTCTCCAGTGAGCACATGTGCCCTGTAGCAAAAATCTCTATTTTTTTTAAAAGAGCTCTTCTTTTTATTCACTTTCTGCCAACTTCTAAGATTTGACCAATTTTTTTTAAATATTTTATTTTATTTTATTTATCCATTCATTTATTTTTTCAATTTGACCAGAGAGAGACAGACGTTGAGAATGAGAGAGAGAGGAAGCGAGAAAGCAAGCCACCAGATTCAGGATTTGAACCCTGGTCAGCCATGTGGGAGTGTCCAGCGCCTTAACCACCACGCCACCTGCTGGTCCCTAAGATTTGACCAATTTTTGAGTGAAGACAGTCACAGATTAGGTAGTCAAACAGATGAAAAATCAGAGGTGGAAAGAAAACGATGCTAAAGAAATAGTGTTCATTATCAGGCCAGCTGGTGACATGATGGTTAGGGCTGCTGAATCTTACATGGCCAACTATGCACTTCGAGTCTCAGATCCGGCAGTATAGAAAACATACTGGGCACATGTGGGTGGATGCCCAGCATTCAGAAAGGAGAGAGAAATGAAGGAAAAGGTATTGCAGCATGACCATCTCCTATGGAGGTTGCCTCCTCTCTTTTCTCTCTGGTGAGGTCTCTCATGCCCTCTAGCAAAATTTAAAAATAAATAAGAAGCTTTGCCTTTAAAAGAAAAAAGTAAAAAAGAGAGGAAAAAAAAAGGAAAGTTTTCATTAATAATGGAAAAGCATGGAAAAAATAGAATAGAGAGGCTTTAGGATAAGAACTGACTGAGGATCAGAGAGGTTCATTTTCTTGTTGTTGTTGATGCTGTTTTACTTTAAAATAGATATGAGAGCTTAGTCTAATCTTCCTGACAATACCAGTGTTTGGATAAAACAAAGAGAACAAATTTCAGTTGAGCAAGGCTCTCTTCCTAAATGGACTAATTCTGATAAATCACTAAGACATGTGGCTGTGAGATTCCAGACAATGAATTTATACAAAAGGAAACAAAGCCCTATAGACATTTTTATTGTAGATATTCTCACTATGTCAGTACCAAGCTATAAAACAAGCAAAGAACTAAGCATAATTATAGCCTCTCTCAGCAGAGCGAGGAGAATTGGTTTGAGAAAAGTCCCATTGTAACTCATTGCACTGGGATTCTCTCAGAGGCCTATAAATCAGGTTCCAGTGTGGGAACTACATCCATAATTTGCAGAGCTTTGGCTCTAATTTATAGTCTTAAATTGGGTTATACCAGGGATTGACAATAGAAGAATGACTGAGTTCTGAGACCAGGATTGTGAAGTTGGTCTTCTCTCTTATAGGATGCTGGGTTGGCTTGGAAAATCAGTTTCTCTGGACTGTATTTCTTATACATAAAATACGGTGTTGTGATGAATGAACTCTAAGTGCTTTTCTTTTATTTTTTAAAAAAGAATTATTTAATTTATTATTATTATTCACATAAGTTCACCAGAGAAATAGAAGGAAATTGAGAAAGCAAGTAGCCAGGTCCAGGACTTGAACCAAAGTCTGCCGTGTGGGAAGTCCAGTGCCTCAACCACCTTGCCACCCATTGGCTCCAAGGACTTTTCTAATTTGAGTATTCTGACATTTTTTGATCTTTGCTCTAGAACACTAACTAGTCATCTTTTTTTCCCAGCTATAGTATTATAAAGTTTATTTTATGACAAATGGAAAGAGAAGTCCAGGTGTGTAGAACAGAGGCTTGCAACTTGATCCCTGGTATAATAAATTATATTACTCTTTATCAAAAATGTGCTTTCCTTACTTGAAGAACCCTTTTCTGTGGGAGGATTACGGGTCTCTGCTCTGTGGAACTCAGGTGTGGCTATGAAAACATGTTCTATTCAGTGGAGGTGGATTGAAGTAGCACGTCATTTCTATGATGAACATTTTAGATTTGTCATGTCTCATCTCTTTGTTATATTGGCCACAGATATGTCTGAGAAAGCATGTTCTGTCAGCTTGAATTCTGGGGTGACTAATATTTGGCGTAATTAATGATCCTATGTTACAGGAAAGAAACAAACTTTGGTTTTAAGCTACTACAATTGGGGGGATCACTTTTTTACTTCAGTTAGACAAAATCTCTGCTGACTGATATATCTGCATTGTAAGAAAGGCCAACTTAGAGAAGCAGTTCTGATTTCTTGACTGTGGTTCCAATTGAAAATGGGAATTCCAAACTTTTTTTTTCACATTCTATCATTGTACACTTTTATAGCTCACCATGTGGTTTTTTCAAAGTATGCGTGTAGTACATGACAATCAATTCAAGGATATTACGATATACGTCATTTTCCACAGAGAACATTACATTCTTTTGTCTGTTAAGTGTTTTCCAAACTTCCATTTTTTTTTTTTTTTTTTTGGAGAGGTTTTTTGCTATAGGGCGCGTGCGCTCGCCAGACAGACAGAGAGAGACATAGAGACAGAAAGCGAGAAATCACCCCCCAGGGGGGATGGTCACGCCGCAATCCCTTCTCCTCCATTCTCCTCTCGGAATCCTGGGCACGCACGCACACGCGCCCGGCGTGAGTTGTAAGCCACCGGGTCCGAGACGCGAACTGCGGTCGACTACGTGGGAGTCCAGCGACATAGCCATTACGCTAACTGCTGGTTCCCCAAACTTCCATTTTTAAGAAGTATTTTTCTTTTCTCTAATCTTCACAAAAGTGCTATCATACCCATAACTATATTTTAAAAGTTTCTGCTAATGCCCCAGAGAAAGCAGTAGACTAGGGCAGACTCTGAAACACTTACACAATTTAGTTCCTGTTTAGTCTACGCCCTTCCTTTCTGTCCAGTGTGCATAGAGAAGAGGTTGCCACTGTGCCTTTCATCTATTTATTCAACTAATATTTTTTCAGCACCTGCTCAGTAGATGGTAAGCACTGGAGATGGAAGAGTGAAAGAACAATTCTGGTCTATTAACTCAGCTATGTTGTATCTTCCAGTAGCTTCAAGAAGGCAGGCAGATCACAGTGAAAAAAATGCTGTGCTTGGGAATGCATAGACTGTTCTGGGGGTGCTGAGGATAAGTGTTTTAGGTCAGAGATTTAGCATTGAGGAAGGCTTTCTAGAGAAGTGATGTCTAATCCAAGACCTGAAGAATGAAGAGTAATTAGACAGGGGAATTCTGAATATTGTGTATGTGTGCAGGGCTATGGAAAGATGGGTTGGAAATCAAGTGTGGTAGGTAAGGAATATACATATCACACATATGAAGGACAGGTGGGGAGTTTGGAGGATCTTAAGATATTAAGGAGGGCATTGACTGGAAACAAAACAGAAGAAAGATCACATAGAAACATCTGAGCTATGTTTAGGACTTGGGATTTTATCCTAGGAGTCAGAGGGTCATCCCTGAAGGGTTCTAAGGGCAGTGTTTTCTCTAATGCCCATCTCCGTACCCTGAATGTCCAGAAACAAACCCAGATCCTTGCTGTATGTGTCAGCCTCACAGAGCATTGCATTTTACCACAGTACCATGGTCCAGCCCAGAAGGCATTTCAAATGGGGACGAAAGGATGAGCAGAATGATGGCAGGAGCCTGGAAATGATCTAATATGTGAAGAAATTTAGCCACTATGCAGGGAAACCAGGTTCCTCCCAATGATCTGGGGCCTTTACAACCAGGGACATTTATATATAGATATGTATATATATGTGTGTGTGTGTGTGTGTGAGTGTGTGTATATATGTATGTATATATATATACATGTATATATATACAGACACATATATGTGTATATATGTGTATATATACACACATATATATGCAAATATTATATGTATATATATGTATCTATATAGATACACACACACACATATACACACATACACACACAGACACAAATATACTTTCTTTAAAAAAGAAGTTTTTGCCATAGGGTGTGTGCGCTTGCTGGAAAGAGAGAGAAACAGAGACAGTGAGAGGGAAAGTGAAAAATCACCTCCAAGGGGAGATGGCCATGCCACACTCCCTTCTCCTCCATTTTCCTCCTGGGATCTTGGGGCACACACACATGTGCCCAGCGTGATTTTCAAGCCACTGGGTCTACGACCAAAACGTGGGTCCAGGCCATGTGGGAGTCTAGTAAGTAACACTATGCAATCTGCTAGCCCCACACATATAGTTTTTTTTGTTTTTTTTTTTTTAAGTTTTAAAAGACACATGTGCTTACGAGAGAGAGAGAGAGAGAGAGAGAGAGAGAGAGAGAGGGAGAGAGACAGAGAAAGAGAAAGAGAAAGAGAAAGAGAAAGAGAAAGAGAAAGAGAAAGAGAAAGAGAAAGAAAGCACCTTCCCCACTCTTCTTTAGTGAGGATGGCTTTGCTACAATCCCTTTTCCTCCATTTTCCCCTCAGGATTTTGGGCATGTACCCAGTATGTTTCTGAATCTGCCAGGTCCAGGGCTTGACCCGTACAGTCACTATGTGGGATCCAGTCACCTTAATCGCCACACCACCAACTGGACCAGAAACGCTTGCTTTTGAGAAATCTCAGAATGACCCTATCCAGAGATGACCTTGGCAGGAAAACTGGGCTTAGAACTTGCCACTACCCCTCCCGTTGAGTAACATCAGGCCATCTGTGGCTTTATCCATCTTTTCCAATTCTCAGACTCAGTTTTCTTGGTTGGGGAAATCTGTCTGGACACCTACTTCAGCCTGAGGTGACTGAGGCAAACACTATGGCTATGGAGGTAAACAGACTGAAGTTGTGCTTTAGCTGTCCCCTTGCCGACTGTGTATGCAGACAGAATTCCGAGCTGACCCCCAGTGTCCCATACCCCATATAATCCCCTTTGTTTAAACGTGGGCTATGAGAAAGACCTGTGAATATATTTGGATATTACTACTGTGACAGGTTACTAATGAGCTGACTTTGAGTTAACCAAGGGGGAGATTAACCTGGGTGGGGCTGACTTAATCAAAGGCATCTTTAAGGAGAGTGAAAAGGACTATATGTGACTGCTATTAGCTGAAAGGAGTCCCTTGATGACAGCTGGCAAAAAAAAAAAAAAAAAAAAAAAAAAAAAAAAATCTCAGTAATACAACTACAAAAGATAAATTTTGCCAGTAGCCAGTAAGCTTGAAAGAGGACCACAAACCTCAGATAAGAATGATAGATCCAGGGACCAGCAGATGGCGTAATGGTTATGTCACTGGACTCCCATGCAGTCAACTGTGGTTCAAGTCCTGTACCTGGAAGCCTGAAACTCACACCAGGTGCCAGTGCTTGTGTGCCCAAGATACTGATAGGAGACTGGAAGAGAAGGGATTGCAGCATGGCCAACTCCTCTGGGGGGGTGATTTCCTGCTTTCTGTCTCCCTGTTTCTCTGTATCTCTCTGGCGAGCACACGAGCCCTAAGGCAAAAATCTCTCTAAAAAACAAACAAAAGAATTCCAGATCCAGCTAACACCTTTCCATAGAGCCTCAGTATTGTGAGAACTGTGTTACCACTGTGCCACCATGGCTGTCATTTTTATTCTGGTAAGACCCTGACCAGAGGGCCCAGATAACCTGTTTCAGGACTCCTCATCCACAGAGACTGAGATAACAGAGATCTGCGTTGTTTGAAAGTGCTGGGATTACAATCAAATGTTATGCAACAAGACTGCAGATATAGAATAGTAATTACACTGTGATTGCGTGACTTTAGTGAAATTACCTATCTTCTCTGACTCTTGCTTTCTTTGTCCATGGAAAAAGTATGATAATCAGATTCTGTCATGGAAGGAAATGATTATTGAAATTCATTTCGATAATCTAGCAGAATACTTAGCAGTTCTTCAACATGGAATATGTACTACTTCTTAGATCCTGGCCTCCTCCCATCATCAATGTGATGACTTTTCTGGAACATTCTCCTCTGCTGCCTCTTCAACAGCTGGTGCAGGATTTCAGGCTGCTGTCAGCATCATTTCCCCAGCAGTCTATCCTAGGGTCAGTGTTCTGGTGAAAATTCTTATTGTAATGCACAGCCATGAAGAGTCCAGAGCGAAATTGCTTTGGGAGCTTTTGTGTGATTAACATTTCAGCTGTTTATGGAGTCTTTGCCCTATCATTTCCTATTTTAAATAATTAATGTGCTAGTGTCTTTATTATTAAAAACCAAGAAGGGGAAGTTCAACTGGAGCACAGGAAATAGTTCTATGTGATCCAAATAAAAGTTTCTGAGTAGAGAGGATATTTGGAAGACCTGTTTTAACACAGATACCCTGAGAATCCCTATAACTTTTTCTTCAATGTCACTCTTCCTGAACATCAAGCTCCCGGCCCTCTGACCATCCAAGCCCTAAATTTGAAGTTTTTTTTTTTTTATTAGATTTTTTTTTTTTTTTTCCTGAGAGAGAGGGAAGGGGAGAATAAGAAAGAAGAGAGAAAGTCCCACCAGATTCTCATGCCGTGACCCCTGCCAGTCTCAGCCAACCCGGATCAAGGACCTGCATATGCATGCCTGGTGTGCATAGGAGGCATCTCAGGACATGAACCAGGGACCTTCCCACAGAGCCTCAGTATTGTGAAAACTGTGTTACCACTATGCCACCATGGTTGTCCCTACACTTAGATTTGTATGTGAATGGGATGAAAGACATTAGAATTAAGAACATGACTTTTTAACAATGCCAGTGGTATTGTGTGTGATAAAATTCTGAAAACTCATCAACTCAGAGAGTTTGAGAGTCTGAAGTGACTTTGCAAAGCATGCAGCTTGACTTCTTTATTTTACAGTTGAGAAAACTAAGATTTGGAGGTTTAGTTGCCCAAGAGACAAGTTAATCAGTGACCGAGTTTTATTTAGAGAAACTGTATCTCCTGACATACTTTCCTCAAATAATCTGAACCTATTACTATTATTCTATTTATGTAGAAGTTTAAAGACTACTCCTGAGATGTAAAGATTTAATGATTTCATCTTTTTTTTTTTTTTTTTGAGTTTTTTTGCCTTAGGGTGTATGCACTCACCAGAGAGAGAGACAGACCGAGAGAGGGAAAATAAGAAATCACCCCCGATAGCGGATGACCACGCTGCAATTCCTTGTCCTCCATTCACCTCCCAGGATCTTGGGCACACATGCACACATGTACATGCGCTCAGTGTGATTTTCAAGCCACCAGGTCTGAGACTTGAACCATGGTTGGCCATGTGGGAGTCCAGTGACGTAACTGCTACACCATCTGCTGCCCCCCAATGTTGTCTTCTTAGGGATAGTCCTGACATAGACATCATCATGGATTCTCATAATGCTGCCACCAACTGAGCTATCATATGGAATAGAAGTCTCCCCAGCCACACAGAAAGACCCAGTTCAATAAGGAGGAAATATGTAGGATAGATTTTAGGGACAGGATCATCTCATTTGTAAGCACCAATCCCCATGTGGGATTGGGAACTCTGTCCTCTAAAGATCGTTAATAAAACTGTAGAGTTATGTATTCAACAGATAGAGTCATTTATTAACTATTTGTTTTCATTCATGTCCTCTATTCACTCTCCCAATATATTTCTGATGACTGGTATTTAATATGTATAGGGATAGTATAAGTTGTCTTCTTTCTCTGTTATATATCTATTATTTTTAATAATTTAAGAAAAAAATTTATTATTTTTTAAAGAATTATTTAATTTTATTTATTTATTCATTTATTTTTAATTTGACCATAGAGAGAAAGAGAGAGAGAGAAAGTGAGAAAGCAAGCCACCAGGTCCGGGACTTGAACCGTGGTCAGGCATGTGGGAGTGTCCAGTGCCTTAACCACCACACCACCTGCTGGTCTCAGAAAATTTTTTTTATTAATATAAGTCCTTCTGGCAAGTTATTTTTTTAGATTCTTTTTTCACATTCAACCACTGTGTATCATTACAGCTTATAAAATGAATTTTCTCAGCAGAAATACATGTATATTAGTCCAGTTAAAGGTATTATCATACATGTAATCATCAACAGATAATTTTCTCTTAAATGAATTGTCTTCTTCTCAAGGAAAAAAGAGATTCTGTCCTAGAGCCCGGTCAATTCAATATTGTAGTAAAGCTTTTGGTTGCTGGAACATTTACTGTGTGTGCAGAACAGTGAACATGGCAGGCCTTTCACTGCTATTTTTTCAAAGTTTTGCTTGCAAGGTTGGCTCTTCTTGGTATCTGAGAACTTAAAGGGTTAACAGTTTCCCTGCACTGAAATAAAATCACTCTTAACTAATAAGAATGGTCTAATGTCCAAAGTATTTGTACCAACAGTATGTCATTGTACACTTACTTTCCTTCTGGGTTCTGGAATTTTGGTACATGGTAGGCAGTGGATGCTTGACCATCTCGCAGTAAAAACCTTGGGCATTGGGTGTCTCTAATGCGCATCCCTGGTAGACCGCATTTCACACATGTTGTGACAGCTCATTGCTGGAAGATTAAGTATGTCCTGTGTGACTCCACTGTGATAGGCCACTTAAAGCTTACACCTGGTTCCCTCCAGACGTTGTTCTGTGCATCCTTTCCCTTGGTGATTTTGCTTTATATCCTTTTGCTGTAATAAATCTTAGCTGTGAGTACAACTATATGCTGAATCATGTACATTCGCCTTGCAAATCATCAGACCTGGGTCTGGTCTTGAGACTCCTTCTATTCCATAGGGGAAATATATTTATTTTCTGAGAGGCCTCCTTAGTACCATTGAAGCAGCAGGTTCTTACTTTAGAGAGCTCAAATACAAGACCCAGTAGGAGGACAACCCACTGTAAGATTTTCAAACAAAATGCCCTTTTTATTCTCCATTTGCTATGGTTTTGTCTATCTTATACCTTGGCGTGTAGACCTTATGACAGCAAAGACTATAAAAATAGCAAAGTAACAGAAAAAAAATAGCATATGAAGACTTCATTTTTAAGCTAAAAAATTTTGTCTTCAGGCCCAGCCATGGTGATGTAAGTGCTCACTTGTCGACCTGCAGAACTGAAGGCTGCATGGCGACCTTGGTACACATGCCCAGTCCTTTCAGCTGGGAACACTCCGGGCATGAATGCTAATGCCCAAGATCCAATGTGCTATACTGAAGGAACGGGACTGTGGCATGGTCAGACCCTGTGGGAAGTTCTCACCTCTCTCTCTCAAGTGTGCATATACTCCATCATGAATAAGGAAAAAAACATTGTCTTCTAATTAAGGGAATATTTGTAATGCTTTTGTGTGTTAGCTTTACTCTAGTAAATGTGGGATAATGTTACTTCCCCATACTGCAGACTCACAGAGGGGATCAAATGAGATATTTTTCATAGGAAAACTTCCAAAATTTGAGTCAGTAGAAATAGTAGGACTTATTTTCTTTGCATAAAACTGGGCTGCATAAGAAATATGCCCTTGATGGGACCAGCAGTTAGCGTAATGGCTATGTCGCTGGACTTCCATGTGGTCCACCGTGGCTTGAGTCCCGGACCTGGTGGCTTAAAACTCACGCTGGGCGCATGTGTGTGTGTGTGCCCAAGATCCTGAGAGGAGAAGAGATTGTGGTGTGGCCATCCCTCCTGGGGGGTGATTTCTCACTTTCTGTCTCTCTTGTCTCTCTCTCTCTGTCTGGTGAGCGCGTGCACCCTATAGCCAAAACCTCTCAAAAAAAAAAAAAAAAAAAAAAAAAAGAAAAGAAAAGAAATATGCCCTTGAGATGGGGATAGTCTCTCTCATTATTCAGAAAATAATAGTGAGAGAATATGAAGTTTCTCAATGAGAAAAGGCCATAGAGATAGTTTGACTTAAAAAAAAAAAAAAAAAAACAGAAATTTGAAGAAGTTTGCAATTATCATTCTAATATTGGAAAAACAGTCATAGAAGAAGCAGTAGAATATTCTGTATAACTCTACAGGATAAAATCAAGACTAGTGGGGGGGAAGGAGGAGAGGGGCCAGCAGGTGGTGTAGTGGTTGAAGCACTGAACTCCCACATGGCTAACTATGGTTCAAGTTCCAGATCTGGCAGCTTGAAACTCATGCTGGGTGCGTGTGCATGCGTGCCCAAAATCCAGAGAAGAGGATGGAGGAGAAAGGATTGAGGTGTGGCCATCTCCCCTAGAGGGTGGTTTCTTGCTTTCTGTCTCTCTGTCTTTCTAGCAAACACACATATTTTGTAATAAAAATCTCTCTCAACACCCCCTACCCCCCCAAAAAAAACCCCAAAACAAAAACAAAAACAAAAACAAAAAACAGAGAGAAAAGGAGGGAATACCTGACTGAGGTATAGAGAGAAGAACATCACAACTTGGTCACTAGAGTTATCTGAGATTAGGCTGCACTACTGCCCATAGCCAGTCTCTCATGTCATATGAGGTTTACACACTGGATTTGTGAATGAATATCTTTCATGAACCACTCCCACAATTTTACTGTAGTACTTTCTATGCCATTATTTATTAGAGTTTTCCTTTAGATGGCTCACTCTTTTTTATTAGATAAATTTATTTTACATATCAATGTTTAGTTATTTTTGGTTAATGCACATTAAAATGAAAAAACATAACTATAAAAGGCCTATAATTGTTGGAAACTGATACTAAATGCCTTCTAAACCTGATAATCTATGCAAATTCTTCAGCAAATGAAACACAAAAACAAAAGCACTTTTGGCCCTGTGGTGCTGCAGTAACATACTGGTCAAGAGAACCTGGGTCCCAAATGGTGACCATGGTTTGAGTCCCTGGCCTGGTCAACCTGAAACACACCAAGGATGGGCATGAGTGCCCAAGATCTGATGGGCTGGAGGTCTGGTGGAAGGGGATTGAAGTGTGACTAGATGCTGAGGAGAATACTTGTCTATCTGTCTGTCTGTCTTTTTCAAACCATGGTTGACCATATAGGAGTCTAGCACCTTAACCGCTATACCACCTGCTGGCCCCATGGTCACTGATTAGTTAACAAAATGATGCCTCTGTAGATATAACAACAGCATTTATTAATTCTTATTTTCCAATTTCCTATTTTAGAGCAAATATCTTTTTTCTTTCCCCTCTTTTTTGTGATTATGAAAATTGTGTAGGCCCAAACATTGTGCTTTTAGTGCCTAAAGGAAGAAATAGATTTGTTTGCATCTTAATCTTTAAAAACTTTTTAATCATTCTATAATTACATTTTTCTTAGAAACTGCAAAACATAATTAAGAAGTAGTATAGAAGCTAATGGTTGCAATATTTGCTCTGAAGAAAAGTATATAGATATAAGCCTACATTTCCACAAACATGAGAAGTAGTTCTATATTAAAATCTGCTGTTAATAGGCTTTGTAATGACAAATAATCACTCACTTTAAAGAATACTTTTTTTAAAAAAATGGCAACTAGCTGAACTACATGAGCATCAGTGTGCCTTGTTCCTACTCAAAAGGAATATAATCAATTGTTCGGTAGTTACTTATGTAGTTTTTACATTTTTGTCATAAAATGAAATAAAACACTTTAATTATAGTGAAATAAAAAGGAAATGACTAAGTACATTTGTAGATACTGCATTTTCTCCTTAAAAATAAAAGGCAAGTGGGACCAGTAGAGGGTGGGATGGTTACACATCACTGGACTCCCATGTGGTCAACCATGGTTCAAGTCCCAGACCCAGTGTCTTAAAACTCATGCCAGGCACATGTACATGCATGCCCAAAATCCTGAGAGGAGAATGGAGGAGAAGGAAGGGATTGCAATGTGGCCAGGATTGCGGTGTGGCCTTCCTCCTGGGGGTGAGGGGAGATGATTTTCTCACTTTCTGTCTCTCCGGTGAGGGCATGTGCCCTATAGCAAAAAAACCTAACAAAACAAAGAAACCACAACTCTCTTCTAAACAATAATTACATAAATAAAATAAAAGGCAATTAAAAATATTGCCATTTGTACGGCCAACTGATGGTGTGGTGGTTAAGGCAACTGGATCCCAAATGGTTGAATTATGTAATCCTAGTCCCAAACCTGATGCATGTGCAATCTCAAAAGGAGAAATAGAGAAGGAAGTGTGGTGTCACCATCCTCCCTGGGATGGGGGAGGGGTGATTTCTCACATTCTCTGTTTCTCTCCAGTAAGTGCACATTTCTATAACAAGCTTTAAAAAGAAAAAAAAATTGCATTTGCAAACATTTATACTTCTCCTTAATTAGGTTTTATCCAAAAGGATAGGTTCATCCTTGTTCAGAAGGCTGTGTATAACCAATTCAATACCATTACATGAGACAACTCTTACAGCACTTGTTGGGGTTTAGTTTGGGGTCAGGCATTTGGGACCTTCTCTCTTGTCAGATCTATTACAACATAACACTATAACATTTGTGTTGTGTTTAGCCAATGTCTGGATCCCATTCTCTATTAATTTCTAGTTGCTTTCTGTCTGACCATGAGAAATAGTATGCATCATGAGCGAGCATTTGTCTCCTGTGCCTGAGTCAGAAAAGGAACCCCAAGGAGCAGAAGCATGGTTGGTGTGAGTTTTCCTGTTTATATTAATAGATATGTGCTTTGTTTCAGTAGTTCAGGCAGCCACACTGTTTTCTTGGGCCTTCTAGGCTATTTTCAAATAGAATCAATAGTTTTTGATCGGACCGAAATTAATTCTCTTCTTTTCTCGATCCTTCAATTAACCAAGCAGCCAACAAATATTGGCTGATTGTTCAAAATATTATTTTATTAAAGAGAGAAAACACATATATAATTCAGGAAAAAGAAGCTGAATTAAATAAATGCATATTTAAGTCTACAATGTTAGGACAGACATTAAAAACCATGATATTTTGTATTGGTGAATCTAAGGTGAAACATATACTCCCAAGTGTGTATTGTATGACTTTTATAAAAGTTAACAATATTTACCTAAAGCTTGTTTATTTTCCTGAGAGGTGTGGTGAGTAGCATATACTTAAATTAAGGACTCTTTTCCTTCATATACTCACTGGGTACCTTTGGAAAGTTACTTAATTTCACTGCTTTGGTTTTCTCACCTGTAAAGTAATGATAACAATAATACCTACTCTTTATAAGGATCAAATAAGCCAATATTATTAATGTTAAGGACAGTGTCTGGCATGTATTATATACTATACAGACCTCTAAAATATCTTTGACACAATATTCAGGTTTATAGAAATTTTGAGGAAATACTCAAGAGATGAGAATGAGAATCCAAATGTAAACAGGAAAAATTAAATACCTTTTAAGTGTCAAACAGCTAGAAGTAGTTAAATTTAGTAAAGTATATCCATATAGGAGAGTATTGTACAGTTATTTAAAAACTAGATTTTCATAGACTATGGAAATGAAGAAATTCTTCACTATAATCTTTTCTATATATATATATATATATATATATATATATATATATATATACATATATATATATATATTTTTTTTTTTTTTTGGAGAGGTTTTTGCTATAGGGCACATGCGCTCGCCTGACAGACAGAGAGAGACAGAGAGACAGAAAGTGAGAAATCACCCCCCAGAGTGGATGGCCACGCCGCAATCCCTTCTCTTCCATTCTCCTCTCGGGATCTCGGGCAGGATGCACACATGCCCAGCGTGAGTTTAAGCCACCGGGTCTGGGACTCAAACCATGGTTGACTACGTGGGAGTCCAGCGACACAGCCATTACGCTAACTGCTGGTCCCACTATAATGTTATATTTTAAAAGCAGTATGTAAAACTGTCTATATACATTATGATCCTAATGTCATTAAGAAAACACAGAAAAAGTTCTAGAAAGAAATGTCAAAGTATATATTTTAAAAATAATTGTTTTACTTAATTTTATTCATCATTATGATTATTTTTTAATTTAACCAGAGAGACACAGAGAGACAAGGAAAGAGAGAAAGTAAGCCACTAGGTCTGGGATTCAAACCACTGGTGGCTATGTGGGAGTCCAGCACCTTAACAACCATACCACCTGCTGGTCCAAAATGTCAAAATAGTAATGGAGATTATCTTGCAGTACTGAGATAAAAATAATTTTTATTTTTTTCTTTATATTTTCTATAGTTTCAAAACTTTCCACAAACATACTTTGCTTTATACTTAAAAGAATCAAGAAATATAATTAAATAAAGTAATACAGAGAAAGAAAAAGTGGTAATCAAGGAATTATAGTCCTTAATATTTAAAAATAATTATTTAATATTATTTATTACTATTTTTTTATTTGACCAGAGAGGGAGAGAAAGGAAAGTGAGGAAGCAAGCCACCAGGTTGTTTGTTTTCTGAATTTTGGGGGGCAAATACACAAAATGGGAATCTCGAATACCTTCAAAGACTAGTAACTTTTAAACCAAGAACATGCTTTAAATTCAATTATTATTAACTAGAGGGTACCTTTTAATAAACAGCAGTGTGTGTGTGTACACGTTCCCCATTTAAAAGAAAAAGTTTGAACAAATCATGCCCTGGCCAAGAGGTGATGAAGCAAAAGCTGATGAGTTTTGGATAAAGTCGGCAATAACTCAAGTCAGGAGATCAGTAGGAACCAAAGCCAAGTTTCAGAAGGAAAATAACAAACCACAGAGTGATGGACTTGGGAGTTGGTAAAGTAATTTGCAAAGGCTAAATATTATTGCAAACCTGACATCTAGCTGTACTGAAACTCATTCCATCATTTGCCAGCTAAGTGACAAAGTCCCCTTACAGGTCTGGGGAGGGGGCAGGGGTTACTTATTCCACCCAACAAACTCATTCTCCTCGAGGTGTGAGTTATGACCTCAAATCCCCAAGTTTCTTAATGAAAACATACCTTCAAATACTTTTGAAATTTTTCTCTTTTCATTTCCTAGGTAGGAGGAAAATGAAGTATGCCTTCATGGTGGGTGTCCAAAGAATATTTACTACCTAGGCAATTCCTACCTAGATTTTCTTAAAATAAAAAGAAAGAATAAAAGGTGCTCTGAACACTTATAAACCTACCCACTGAATCAAAGAATACGTAGAAGCGTCTTGATAGCTAACATAATAATTACCGATTGTAATAGCTGAGGTGTATTTCTTTCTCATTTTTATAGCAGCTTTGTGCCTTTAGACCAGGGACCCTAGAGAAAGGTACACAGAAAAATGTTAGGGTTAAGGCCATCTCCTTTATTTAGGAGAGAGGCACAAGATACATGCTCAGCCCCTTTTAAACAGAAAGTGATCCTAGTAATTCATTTGAAAGGCACAATCTTAATTTATAACCTTTAAAAAAAACCCTATCTTTATTATACTGCAGAGTATTCTAAATGTGTATCATAGCTAATATTTTATGCATACATTTTTTTTCAGTTGAAGGCATTTGCCATAATTCAGCTTTAACAAACTCTGTTCTCAGCTGTATCTCAGAGCATGACATATATCCGTTGTCCAGCTATAAATCTGTAGCTGTTATTATACTTTTATGAATCTGATTCATGCAGAAAGCATTATCCCTGCGACTTTAATTAAGGAGTTAGGAATTTCCCCATTTGAATTCCTAGCATTCTGTACACTTTATTGCATCTTCCTCCGTGAGCCTCAAATGAGATATTTGGATTACAGATCCTTAGAAGAATAAAATCCATAAGCTCTAAATCAGGAACGGGTAAGTGGATTTGATCCGGCTTTAGAACTGACTTTGATGGTTCAAATTGCATTCGGTCTCTTAGGATTGGATCAATCATTAATATCTAACTTTTTAAAGCTGTAATTTTAGGCATTTGTTGGTATCAGGATATTAAGATACAGACTTTTATTGTTTAGTTTCTTTTTTCTGGAAAGCTCTTTAGTCATTTACTTGGGTTCTTGTTAAAGCCAAGATTTGGTTTGACCCAAGACTAATAGCATAAGATCAGGTATGAGGTAGAGGGAACTCTAAGTATGGCCTGTTACAAAAGATGCTGTGACTTTCAATATAATAAGCTTGGGATAGATATTTATACATAAGAGCAGGCAATTTCACACAAATATGTAGAAATCAAATATGTCATCGTATCTTCAGGTTGCTGCATCTTTAGAAGTCTTGCGTTCTCACCTGCGTCCTGCTTTTTTTGTTTTAATGTTACAAAAACACTCAATAAAATAACATTACTATCTCTTATATACCATCCCCGGTCTAAGAGGATTATTTAAGTTAACCTATTAAATGCTGGTGACAAACCATTACTACAATTATTACCATTTTACAGATACAATAACAGACAGTGGGAGGTTAAATAGCTTTCCCAAAATCACTGAGTCAGAAAATTGCAGAATTACAAATATATGCCCAGGAAGATCTGTTCGCAGAATTCATGATCTGAAGAATTATGCTACGATGCCAAAACTTACGTAACTACTGGCACATATTTATTTTGCATCTTTGAAGTAGTACTGTTCTGTCCTATGAGATAAGAGAAAATGTTTCAGGCTGTGCCCTTGTTCCAATGCATTTGCAATATAGTTAAGAGATGAGAATTGGACACAGAAAAAACCCAGGAGAAGATGCCATGTGCACAATGTTTATTGGATGATTGCTCTGTGTCAGTCACCATAGTATTAGCTAAACCATATAGCCACCTGTTAAAAAAAAAAAAAAAAAGACTGTTTTCATCTCTGTTTCACAAGAGAGGAAACTAGAGGTTAAGTCTCTAAAGTCCCACAATTAGTAGCAGCTGGGGTCTGAACCTGGGCAGTCTGAATTCTGAGCCATTGCTCTTAACCACTGCATTATATTGGATATGACCAAAACTTCACTGTAAGTGGTAAGTAGCAGAGAAGTGCTCTAGGAGCTTAGCAAGAACAGATAGGTTGGAGAATCCAGTTAACCAATTACTTAGCTTATCAATTCAGTATTTATTGGTTATCTTCATTGTTCCCAGTCAGGCTGAAGTGTTTTTGGCTCTTTGAACTTAGCATGCTTTCTTTTGTTTGCAAACCTCTACATATTCTTTGCTAAGAATGTCATCATGCCTGGCCTGAGCTAGCACCACCCTACCCACCAGCCTTTCCATGGCTATCACCTCTACTACCTCTACCAGCGCTCTCCTGTGGCTGAGTTCCATTCACCCTGCAGGTCTCAATTTGGATCCCAAAGGCCCTGGGAAGCCTTTCTGCCTCTCCAAGATTGTGAGTAGGAGGACTCAAATGGAATCCCACCCCATCATAAGTCCTACCTGTGCCATGATTGCAGCTCTCCTTGTCTGTGCATTCCCTTCACGCCCTGCTGTACAGCACCTCTCCCCCCACCAACACACCCTTACTAACCCAACAATCATCTTGGAGCTTCTTGAATACGAGAACTGGATCTCATTTCTTCTGTCGAATTGCAAGCTTCTAGCACAGGGATTGATGCTTAGTAAGTGCTTTACAAATATTTTGGAATGAATGACTTAGTTCTATGTGCCAGACACTGTGTATGTTATGCTTGTTACATGACAGGCATTGGCTGAACATTGACTTCCATGAACTCCTTGAACTCTGATAATATTTTTTTCAGATATTATTCTTTTCATTTTGCAAATGAGGGAAGTGAGATTTAAGACATTACATATTAATAACATGTTCAAGGGACCAGCAGCTAGCGTAATGGCTATGTTGCTGGACTCCCATGTAGTCGACCGCGGTTCGAGTCCTGGACCCGATGGCTTACACTCACGCCGGGCGCGTGTGCGTGCGTGCCCAAGATCCTGAGAGGAGAATGGAGGAGAAGGGATTGCGGCGTGGCCATCCCCCCTGGGGGGTGATTTCTCGCTTTCTATCTCTCTGTCTGTCTGGCGAGCGCACACGCCCTATAAGCAAAAACCTCTCCAAAAAAAATAATAATAAATAACATGTTCAAGGTCAGAAAATGATAAGCAAGGAACTGGCATTATAAAGCATATGTGCCTGACCTTACCTGTGCTACACATAGACCAGAGTTGCGATACAGGTTATGAAAGGCATAATGTAGTCTGAGTAAGGTACAAAGATGGTGCAAAGGATCCAGAAACGATCTCTGTATGGTTGGACAGCAGCTCTTTGCAGGGAGATGATCCTGAAGATTAAGCTTGAGTTGGTTTGGGTTAAAACAAAGGGAGCAGCAATTATTAATGCCATGAACTATGAGATGCACCTGTCTCCTCCTTCAGGGAGTGGCAAGGAATCATCCATAACTGAGACAAGGGTGCAGGGGGGGAATACCAAAGTGTCTTTGAGATGGAGGATAAGGGGCAGAGCCAAATCTAGCACAAGGGAGGAGCTGGCAGGGTTAGAGAAATGACAAAAGGATGCACCACCTTAATTTTAAGAGATGGAATGTGAGTTCCTAAAGAGTGAATTCTGGTGGCAAATCAGTTGACAAACAGGACAATAATTCTCAGTCCCTACTACAAGAGAAAGAATCCAAAGCCTTTCGCTTTGTTAGTAACTCTTCAAATTTTGTGCCACAGACCATTGAGTAAGAACCTGAAAGAATGGAAGAGTAACGGTCACTTGCACTACATTGTCCCCCTCTTTCTTCTCCTTCTCTGCCTGTGATGTCTGCTATTTTATCTTGTTAGTCATGTATCTGTTAGGGTTATGTAACCACTAGACAATGCGCTCCACGCACTCTCTTATTTGTTTAATCCTTCCACTGCGGAGAACTTTATTATCACCACTTTCTACATTAGAGCATGGAAGATCAGAGAGGTTCAAGATTGGTCAAGTCCTACAGCTAGGAACAGCCCATATTTAACCCATGTTGTATGTGGCATCAGAGTCTGTGATCTTAACCAGTATCATAGAGAATGTAGAAAATGACAACTCCCATTCCTCGGAGTGAAACACTTCATCTAGATAACATACAAAAAGGGACAAGGTATGCGCTCTGTCCAATATTTTAGCCCATTTTTTACAAAAGAGTAAAGATTTGTCTAAAATTCAATTGCTGTATTCTCTGTAGCAGTTTCTTCCCTCTGCTGTTTTTCTTGCCTCATGTTCTAATTCTGCATTTAGAAGGCCTGGGATATTTTTATTATTAGCCTGTATATTAGAAATTCTTTTTAGAATCTTACATTTCTTCAAGCCCACAGTTGGAGTCTCTAAAAACAACTTCATGGGAAATCTTTAAATATAAACATGGGGTGCTGGTTGCACTCTGTCTCCTTTTAATGAGAAATGGACCTGCTATTGTGCCATTACATGGTATGACATATTTCTGGACGCCATCTTAAGCTGCTCAGGTTAATGTAATGCACCACCATCTTTGTTCCATAGATACATTTTTTAAAAAGAGTTTTATGGGCAGCAAATGGCTCCTTCGGAAAACATTGTAATCTCTTAATCTGGATTTTCCAGCAGTCTTGGTATAAGGGATGATAGAATACCCACGGGCAGTGCCAATTTGAAAAGGATGGTTAATTACAGATTTCACAACCTTGGGACATTCGGACTGCCTGGATCAAGGTCTTATGTGTTCCAGATGATGTGCTAGGATGTGCAAACACCTAAACTTCCATTATGAGAAATACTGGGAACAAATGAGTGCATTTTTTTCTTTTATTTAATCAACCAACAAATATATGGGGAACACCTATTCTATGTCAGTCATTGTTCAAGGTGCTGAGGATACAAAGTCCTTACCCCAATGTACTTACCTTCTCTGCGGGAAAACAGGCAATAAACAAATAAATACATTACATCCTACCAGGATAGACAGTGCAGGATAAGAGACTAAGGAGGGATATAAGTGAGGCCTGAATTGTACATAGAATGAGCAGTAAAGGGCCTCTCTGTGGTTACCTTTTGGCAGAGACCTTCAGCAAATGGTGGAATGAGATGGGAGCTGCCAGTGGATGAGTGTTTCCAGCCGTCATGGCAAAGTCACTAAAGTAGGAGTGTGTCTGAGGAAGAGCAGAGATGCCCTTATGGCCAGTACATAGCAATTAAGGGAGAGAGTGATAGGAGGTGTCATTAGGAAGATATAGGTCAGAAGTGGAGAAAGTTTGAGGTGAAGACCATTGAGACTCATATAAGCCTCTGTAAAGACTTTAGATTTTAGGGGCCAGGTAGTGACACAGCAGTAACACAACTAGACCCAAATGGGAAGGGTCTTTTGTCCCAGGACCTCTCTGAACACTCTAGGCACGTAAATGTGTGCCCATGATCCTCAATGACCGAGACTGGGGGTATATTGTGGCATAAATATCCTATTGGGGATGACTGCCTCTCTGTCTTTCCCTATTTCTCATTCATAGAAAATAATAAATAATTTTTTAAAAATTAAATAATTTATACTTAAAAAATTAAGTAATTTGTAACATATGGATGAGAAGCTACTATGGGGATTTGGACCAAAAAGTGCATGATCTGACTTATCTTCTGGTAATTTCCCTCTATCTGCTCTGTAGAATAGACGTGGGGTGGGTGGGGTGGTCTGTGGAAGAAGGGAAGCCAAACTGTGGAGGCTGTGTTAGTCCAGGCAAGAGATACTGCTGCTTTGACCAGGGTTGTAATGATAGAGATGGTGAAAAGTGATCAAATTTAGAAGGAATTGCTTACAACGTTTGTTAATTGATTTGATGTGAGAGAAGAATTGAGATTTTTAAACTGTACACCGGCAAGAGTAGAATTGTTCCTTAGTGAGATGGGAAAGATTTCAGAAGCAGCAGCCTGGGCTGAGGAGAGTCTTACTGCATTGCTTGTCATGGTCAGTGTGCAGGATGCTTGGTGGACATCCATGTGGCATGGTAGAAGAGATATTCAGGGAGTGAGTCTGGAGGTCAGGAAAGAAGTCTGGGCCAAAGACTTAAATTTGAAATTCATGAACCTGTAGTTAATCCATGAGACTAGCTAAAACTATCTTAGCCAGTGTTGGTAGAAAAATAAATTCTTGATTGTTTTCTTCAAGGAGTCAGTTATATTATCTATTTGGTATAAAATCTCCCACATATTTACTTTCATTCCATACCTGTAGGGGGTACACTGCTCCCATACCTTTCCTAAAGTAATTTGAAGTTATGTCCCACTCAAGCTAACTCCAAGTCTCGTTTCTGAACTGCTAAGAGCCTTAACAGAAAACGGCAAAGCAGATGGTATACTTTTAATAGCAAGAGAACAGTTCTGAGCACCGTTCCTGTTTACCTACTATCAAATGAATTGATGTGACCCGATCTCATGGTGGTACTTTCAGAATTTCAATTCCTCCCAATAGTTGCCAGTGTCACAAGTGTTGCTTCTGGGTTTTTCTAGTGGTAGTGGAAAGTACTGGTCAAGGCTCCAGTGCCATCTTGCCATTTAGTATATGACTTCATCCTAAATATGTATTTAGTAAAGCAAAGGCTTAAAAAAAAAAGACAACTATGCACATCCTGTACTGACAGTATCTACTAACGCCTCATCCAGGGAAGGCAAGTCAGAGGACACACTGTAAACCATACTTCTCAAAATGAATGGTATTCACATGCATATTCCATTGTAACTTTAATGCATGAAGAAAAGATGTCACGGTAATTGTAAAGAGAACATACAAACTATTTATACATCAAACTTCCAAAGCAGAATGTATTGCATCATAAAATTCAGAGTATTTGATGCAGTAAGATGAGAGGACAAAGAACATATACAGCCACTGGGCTGGAACAGGTATTTGTAGTACAAAGAACTGCCAAAGGTTGGAGGTCTAGCCAGGCTGGAAGGCAGAGGACATGCAGACAAATAACGGTAGATGGTTAGATGGTCATGCAGCTGATGGGTGGCATCAGGTTTTAGATGTGCACCAACTGTACCATAGCCTGGTGAAGGAGGTGCCAGCACCATAACGCTTGCAGAAGCAAAAACTAGGAGTTCTAGTAATTGGTGGCACAGAAGTAACTAAACACAACCCTGGGTCAGAGCCTGGACTCATTCCAGTTTTAGGACATGGGATATAGAAATCTAGGGCCATCAGAGTCTGAGCAGTCATTTATCCTTGGCTTTACATATAATTAGAACCTTAAGTTTAAATTTTTTGTTTTATCTCATCTATTAGAGTTGCAGCAAGAAGTAAATATCTCTGTCAACCTGGATAATTTTTGGAGAGCTTAATGAGGGTATTATTACCAGGATGTTGGCTACAAGTAGAGAAACCAGAAGGGATAGTACAGTAGTACCCTGGGGCTAGTAACAATGGGGAGCTGTTACTACCCCTAGATCTGAAGGGGTGTAGCAGTGGAACTGTAAACAAAACTTGGAGACAGAGAGGCCATGGAGAAGACAGCCTTGAATTAGCTATGATTGTGTTTGAGAGAGGCAGCCAGCCCATGGTGATACATCTAGGTTAGAGCTGGAAGAAAGAATTTCTGGCCCATCTCATCATCCCTCCAAGCTCCTATTACTGCTGTCATTGTCATACTCAAGAGGAGCCAAGGGCAAGGGAGCATGGTGAATTGTTTATAGAAGCCAACCTCAGCACAGAGCAGGGTAGAGAGATGAACTATAGATCAGCAGGGACTTGGGAACATCAATCTAGCACTTCTCATGAGGATACACACAGGTACACTGATTAGACTGTGAAGTCATGGGTTATATCATTTTATATTGGAGTCCCAATCCTGCTACATTTCTTGTAATGCATTTTGGATTGATTTTAGAAATTAATTCCATAATTTTCTTGTGACTAACACAGTAATATTGTGTTAAACTTTTTGCATGTTAAAAGCATCAATTTGTTCAAAGTAAATGTTTAAAGAACATAATTTTAAAACTCTTGGAATTCTGTGTGTGTGCATGCATGCATTATTTTTTAAATATGAGAGCCTTGACTTTTAAAAAATTATTTAACTTTATTTATTATCATTATTATTTTATAATTTGCTATAGGGCATGTGCACTCACCAGGAGAGAGAGAGAGAGAGCGAGAGCGAGAGCGAGAGCGAGAGAGAGAGAGAGAGAGAGAGAAAGCCACCAGGTCCAGGACTCCAACTATGGTTGGTCATGTGTGAGTCCAGAGCCTTAACCATCACAACACCTGCTGGTCTTGAGAGCCTTGACTTCTGTCAAGCACAAGGACAAAGTAAAATCCCAGAGGCAGAGAGACTAGTTTCCTGGTCATGTTTTCAAGCAGGTGGTCAGATTCAAGAGAACAAGACAGAAACCATTTCGTAAGACAGAGGTGAAAGAGAGGAGTCTTGATTGAAAGACTGTACATCAAAGCTGGGGAAAAACAAAACAAAACAAAACAAAACAAAACAAAACAAAACAAAGGGAACCAGCAGTTAGCATAAGGGCTATGTCGAGGGACTCCCATGTAGTCGACCGCGGTTCGCATCCCGGACCCGGTGGCTTAAAACTCACGCTGGGCGCATGCGCGTGCGTGCCCAAGATCCGGAGAGGAGAATGGAGGAGAAGGGATTGCGGCGTGGCCATCCCCCCTGGGGGATGATTTCTCGCTTTCTGTCTCTATGTCTCTCTCTGTCTGGCGAGCGCACGTGCCCTATAGCGAAAACCTCTCAAAAAAAAAAAAAAAAGCTGGGGCAAAAGACCAAAGGCAGGCTAGAGTTGAACTGACTTGGTATGTATTATTCAGTCCTGAACTGGAGCTCTTTCAATGCTGTTTGACAAAGGGCTGATTAGTAACAGAGCCTGGAGAACAGAACCGAATCTCCAAGAGCAGAGCAGGCGGCTCCAGGTACAGAAGCAAGACCATAGAGATGCAGGAAAGTGAGAACATAGAGATGCCAGAAACCAAGAAGAGGGTGTGGAAGCATCCGATAATCAACAGCATTTTCCCAAGTGCTTCTAGTGTTTGCTCACCTGTTTATATGATGCTATCTTGGAGGAGGGAGAATCAGAGTTTTTGTAATGACATCCTGGTTTATTGAGCCTGATGCTAAAAATGACAACTCCTGGAACAATGAACGGAGTCCTGCACTGAGTGAGGCTGAGGAAAAGCAGAGATTTTATTTGGAAGCTGAGTTATATTACCCAGTGAGTTCTAGAAGTTTCAAGTAATTTTGAATGGGTAGAGCTGAACTCCTTCATAATGTCTTTAATCTAAAATAAACCTTTTAGGTGTTTTTAACTTTCAGTCACAGCACTTAAATGAAGGCAAATATAATTTTAAAATAATGTACATAGGTGGTAGGTACTCAGAATATATTATGGATGTTTTCTAAGGTCTATAGCGTGATCTTAGTAGATAACAGCACAATTTATCACATTTCCCCCCCTGAATTTGTACCCTGTGGTTGTACTTTAATAAATACCTGCTTTTGCTAGACTTAATTCCTGGATCTTTTTCTGCCTCCATAATTGATATAGCTATTGAGATTATAACTCTAAATAATTATCAGTAATTTCATATTAGATGAGAGCATAGTAAAATTCAAAATATTACTCAGAACAAAATTGCATTGTGAAAGATACTAAAAAATGCTTTAAATAAAATTTGTTCAGAATTTTGCATTTTGTTAATTTGTGTGATTTGCATCTGGTGAAGTATCTAAACTGTCTGAGAAATTAAAGAGCAAATTTAGACAATTATAATTTAGGTACTTAAACTTAAAAAAAAGTAATATCCAGGCAATTGAGGTCAAAGGGAGATTTGATGAAAAATGATCTGTGTCTCAGTTTTTAACTTTATTCTAGGAATGTCCATCTATGTCAAAATATGCTTACTTCTGGGAACAGCAGGTGGTATGATGGTTTAAGCAGTGGACTCCCACATGGCTGACCATGGTTCAAGTCCCGTTTCTCACTTTCTCGCTCTCTCTCTTTTTCTGCTTCTGGTGAGTACATATGCCCTGTACCAAATTAAAAAATAATAATGATAAATAAATAAAATTTAAAAATTCTTTTTAAAAAATGTGCTTACTTCTAATATTTTACTGAAAGTTGTTATTTCTCAATTAACCGTGCCTCTTTAAAGAAAACAAATATGTTGGGGCCAGCAGGTGTCATGGCGGTTGGGACACTGGACTCCCACATAGCCAAACGTGGTTTGAGTCCCAGACCTGGAGGCTTGAGACTTGTGCCACACACGTACCTGCATGCCCAGGATCCCAGGAGGAGAGTGGAGGATTGGATATTACATCATGGCTGTTCCCCAGGAAGTGATTTCTTGCTTTTTCTTTCTCTGTCTCTCTGGTGAGCACGTTCACCCTATAGCAAAAATCTCTCTCTCTAAAAAAAAAAAAAAAAAAAAAAAAAAAAAAAAGCACAAATAGATGAAAAGATGAACATAATAATAATAATCTATAACACAAAATCTAGAAGTCACTGTGAGTGTGCAAGTATAATATATTCTCTTTTAAAATACGAAATAACACAAAATAATCATACTTGTATGAATTTTCAAAAAACATGACCATACATAGAGAAATAGTACTACAATTACACATATTTTTAGTAGAGGATGCTTTTAATTATAGTAATTAGTGTGTTTCCTAGCGGCTGTATCTTGGATTATAAGGTTTATTTTAGATTGTTCCTGATTTTTGATATTTCAAATGATTTATTTAAACTAAATTTCTTGGTTTCTGAAAAGCCCCAAATGCCTATAATTAATTCCAGAAATTTCTACAATCTCAGGGTAGAAATGGACTTTAAAAGTAATCCAGTTGAGGGGCCAGCAGGTGGCACAGTGGTTAAGGTACTGAACTCCCATGTGGTTGACTGCAGTTCAAGTCCCATACTCGGTAGCTTCAAACTCATGCTGGGCACGTGTGCGTGCATGCCCAAAATCCTGACAGAATGGAGGAAGAGGTATTGCCACTTGGTCATCCTCCCTGGGAGGTGATTTCTCTCTGTCTTTGACTCTCCAGTGAGTGGATGTGCCCTTCAGCAAAAATCTCTCTCCGAAAAAAAAGTAATCCAGTTGATTTCTTAATTCTGATGCCAGATGTCTTAATCAGTATTCCTGCCTGTGATTATTAAGACTGGGGTTGACTGCCTTTATTAATGAAAGGCTCACTTCCTTTTGGGGATTTTTCATCTTTTTTTTTTTTTTTTTTGAGAGAGAGCGAGCTTTTTGCTATAGGGTGCGTTTGCTTGCCGGACAGACAGAGAGACAGAAAGTGAGAAATCCCCCCAACCCTCAGGAGGGATGGCCATTCCACAATCCCTTCTCCTCCATTCTCCTCTTGGGCTCTTGGGCACGCACACACGCGTGCCCGGCGTGAGTTTTAAGCTGCTGAGTCCAGAACTCGTACTGTGGTTGACTACGTGGGAATCCAGCGACATAACCGTTATGTCTTCTGCTGCCCCTTGGAATTTTTTTTTTTTTTTTTTTTGAGAGGTTTTTCGCTATAGGGTGCGTGCGCTCGCCAAACAGACAGAGAGAGACAGAGAGATAGAAAGCGAGAAATCACCCCCCAGGGGGGATGGTCACGCCGCAATCCCTTCTCCTCCATTCTCCTCTCGGGATCTTGGGCATGCACGCACACGCGCCCGGCGTGAGTTGTAAGCCACCGGGTCCGAGACACGAACCGCGGTCGACTACGTGGGAGTCACCCCTTGGAATTTTTCATCTTGAAATAATTTTAACTGCCTAGTATGGCCTTATGTCATTCTCCAATTTATCTCTGTGGTCTCTAGTCCTCAGAAACATCAGAGAAAGCCCAAAATCTCTTTTACAGAACAGCAGCCCAATCGCAAAGTTAAACACAACCGTTAGTGCCCGTATCCTTTCAGTTTCTCTCTGTGTTCCCTCTTCTTCAGCATTAACATTCAGCTACACAGTCATTTAGGCTTTCTTTATTTTTCAGAGTTTCAAAATACTTGACAAACTGTTAGAAATAACAGACATTATTCCATTATTATAGAAACTGTCAGTTTTATGAAGGAGTATCATTTAAATTAGGTACGAATTTGTCATAAAAATAATAGTAATAATTATTTTTCCTAGAGAGATAAAATTCAATCAATTGCTATATTGACAATGGGCAATGTGATTTGTAATATTTATCTTGCAGTGATGTTTTATTGGGCTCCTAAAGCTCAGACTTAATTCAATACATTGGATCTTTTAAGGTCTTAGATTCATTTGGTGTATTTATGGACCACCTGCCATTAGACGTGAGATAATCCTGAAATTCTTTTCTCCTTGACTATCTCTCAGTACTTGAGTAATACATGATTTCACAAATTATCTAGTACTGAGATCTGGCTCATTGAATGCACTATATTTAAAGCAAAAAGCTCCAAATCTACATACTTAATTATACAGAATTATCATTTCTATCCCTAATTCCTTAATCAAAACAGTTATTAGCAATGCAAATAATAAAGGAAATTGGATTATGAAGAAAATAAAGATTAGTGAATCTAAGATTAGATATCTGGTTTTATAAAGTCAGGTTGAAAATTAGACTCTATTTTAAATTCGGATAAACAATGCAACGATCTTGTCATAAGCCTTTTCGATTTTAAGGATAATGCACTAAATATTTTTTTGTTGTTGTTGTTGTTGTTGTTGTTTTTTTTTTTGAGTAGTCTGTGGAATTCAAACATTTTTATTTTAACTATTCAACAGAAAGCAGGGCTTTACAACAGAACAATGGGTTCCAAATAATTCATTAAAAAGAAGCAAAGCAGTACTTGGGAGAACTATAAATAAAGTTAATTAAAGTTTCCACCAAGGCAAAGATTGGCAAACAGGCCTATGTCACTTTCCACTTCCAATCCAATATTGCTCTGTGCCCAGAAGGCTGGTCATATTCACTGGGCCTATGTCTGTATAATGTGAAAAGCATCTCTGCTATTTAGATTTCTAGATTGTACATATTAGGTATATAAATATTAATAAAAACTTCTGCCCTTAAATATTACATGTCACAGTTAATATTCTATACTCTCTGTCTAGATATCTGCTTTTCAATATTTGTTCCTAGAACTTTATTAAGAAATTCAAAGCTTGTTTTTCTCCTATGTGTGAATTTTATTTGGAAGACCATGTTCAAACAACTAGGAGAAAAAAACATATTGGCCATAAAGGAATGGAGCATGTGCCCTACAATTTTACTAATATATTACTGAGATAAAGGGAATATTAGCTACAAAGTGCTTCATCTTGTGTAAAGCATAGCAGAGGGATGCTTCACTGTCTCATGGAGGCACCAAGGTGCCTTATTATTGTAGAGCTAACATTGCAAGCTATCAAGGGTGCTAAAGAAGAGCTTCCTGCATCAGTAGAAGACTAGAGGGCAGTGGTTCTCCAATTGGCTGCCCCTTGCAATCCCTTAAGAAACTTAAAAAAAACCCAAACAGACAAAAAAACAAAAACAAAAACAAAAAACTGATGCTTGGTCCTACCTCAAGGATTCTGATTTAATTGGTCATTTGGTCATAGTTATGGCTTGGGCACTGGTATTATTTTTTTTTAATGTAAATGCTATGTAAACAGTCATTGTATTGTATATTTTTCTTTCTTTATTTATTTAATTTTGATCATGGGCACATTCACTCAATAGAGAGAGGAGAGGGAGAAAGCCCTCCCACAAAGGGGTGTGGTCACACCACAATCCCTTCTCCTCCATTTCTCCATCCTCTCAGGATTTGGGGCATACACATGCACTTGTCCAGTGTATTTTCAAGGTGCTTGGATTGGAATTTGAACTGCACCGTTAGCTAGGTGGGATCTGGCTCCTTTAACTACCAGGCCATGGGACAGGCCTAATATTCTATATTTTTAAAATTTATGTATTTTTATTGTAGCACATTAATTTTTTTTTTCTTTTTTAAAATGAATGGAGTCTTGCTATGCCACTCATGCTGGCCTCCAACTCATGATCCTCCTGCCTTAGCCTCCAGAGTAACTGGGACTATGAATCTGTGCCACTGTGCCTAGCTTACCTTTTACAATTTGAAATTGACATGTAAAAGGTGGGTTTTAAAATGTAGGATGTATACACAATGGGGTATTATTCAGCTATTTGAAAGGATGAAATTCTGTCATTTGAGGCACCGTGGATGAGCCTGGAGGAAATTATGCTAAATGAAGTGAGTCAGGCACTGAAAGTCAAATAGTACAAGTTCTTTACTCCTTTGTGGAAGCTAAGGGTTTGATTACATAGAAGTGAAGAGTAGAATTAAAGACATTAGGATTTTTTTTTTAAGTTTCTCAGTGATTCTAATGTGTGGCCACAATTGAGATCAGTTCTAAAGTCTCATCTAACCAAGGTTAGAGAGCTCTTTTAATCTGGCTCAATGATGTTTAAAGTTATAACCCCTAAGGAAACACATAGATCTGTAAAAGTTCTACAGAAAGAGTTTCTGTAGTCAAATAAACTTGGGAGGTGTTATATAACGTATTATCCTGTTGGGGAAATTTAATTCTCCTTGACGTGTCAAAGACAAAGGAAGAAAACGAAACAAAAACCAAAACCTAAAGTTTCCCATCCTTTTTAACGAAGATCCACACAACAGCCATTATGTTCTCATAAAACTAACATTGCATGGTCCACAAGGTGATTTTAGGGCTTTATGTTTTGTTTAATTGTTTCTGACCTGTTTAAAATAGAAAATTCCCACTACTCTTGCTTCTCTATATATTATGCCATAAAATAGACACAGCACTTACTGGTCACGTGGTCTTACCTTGGCAATGATCGAATCTGTATTTCTCTTGAATAAGGCACACATTGGTATAACCCCATTGGAGATGAGGTTCTGCCTAGGCACCCTTTGGAATGGGTGTTTATTAATGCAAAGGACCTGGTATTAAGGCCATTCATCTTTAGCGCCTGACTTGACAACAGGCAGGGAGTGTCTACAGGTCTTATTTGAAATATATCATTTTATCAGTTACTAAATCCCCTTTGAATTGACTCTGCAGCTTAAGTCACAAATTCCATCTTAAAATCTTGAATACATCATGGAATGTGTGTATTTGGCTGGGAAGAGAGCGGGATGATATGAGATGTGAATGGATTGAGTTGTAGAGGTACAACCAAGGGCAGAGGGTTCACTCAACAATGGTGGTCAATAAGTTAGCCTGTAGGGGCCAGTAAGTTAGCCTGGAGGCTGGGAAGGGCAGTAGACATGTCATTCATCCTTTTTCCTGGAATAAAACTGAAGCTGTGACTATACACAAAAAAGCAAATCTGCCCATACTGTCGGTTGCCTTCACATCTCAGGTGTTACTCATTTTTTGCCTCCCCTTTCTCCCCATTCCTTTCCCTTGGTGTTTGTAACCTTGTGCTTGGGCACCCAGAGGTTTACTCTTACTCTTTTGTTGCTCCTCTACTCTCCCTCATGTTGGGAAAGACATTTCTCATATTTGCTGCCGTGACAGCCTACCCTCACTTACTTCCACTATGGTACTGTCTCCCAGTACTAACAAGGTTTCCGTAGTTTTATCTTCACTATATTGTCTTCGTATAACTTATATAACATAGAGTATAACTTCATATTAACTGTAATATATTTTAAGAGTAGAAAGTATACTTTCATTCATATCTCCCTAGACCATGGCAGACACCTGTTCAACAAACAGATGTCTGTTTCACTAAATTAATTGATTGATCAATACTCAAGAGATGCAACAGAGAAATAAAGGGTTGGTAAGCAATACCACCAAAATAATAGTGACTTATGTTTTTAATGTACATATACTTTTTGCCACTTAAAAATATTGTTCTTTTTGATGGAAGATCTAAAAAATAAAGACATTGCACAAAAAATCATTCAAAGGTAATCATTGTAAATCTTTGTTATGCCTTCCAGATCGTTTTCTAATGCATAGTAATTGTGCGTTTGTGTGTGTGTAAGAGAATTTTGATCATACTGAAAAATAATTTTGTACCCTCTTTCATTTAATATTGTATTCATCCATTTGACAAATATTTATTGAGAGCTTTACGTAATACACTAGACACTATTTTAGGCTCTGGGAATACATCAGTAAATAGTATTTTAAATGCTTTTTTGAAACTTGAAAGTTAAGGACTCATGAATATTTCATATTTTAGGTTAACTACAATTTAGTTAACCCATTCCTGACTATTATTGTTACATTTAAAAAAACAATTACTGGTGGAACCAGCAGTTAGTGCAATGGCTATGTCACTGGATTCCCATGTAGTCAACCGTGGTTCGCGTCTCGGACCCGGTGACTTAAAACTCACGCCGGGCGTGTGTACGTGTGTGCCCAAGATCCCAAGAGGAGAATGGGGGAGAAGGGATTGCAGCGTGGCCATCCCCCCTGGGGGGTGATTTCTTGCTTTCTGTCTCTCTGTCTCTCTCTGTCTGTCTGGCAAGCACACACGCCCTATGGCAAAATCCTCTCCAAAGGGGAAAAAAAAATTACTGGTAATTGTGCAACAAGTATCCTTGTCACAAATCTTTCTGTTCTATAAGCATTCACTAGGATGGAAAGAGAATTAGAAAGTTAGTTATCAGCTTATAAAGTATGAACTTTATTTTAAAAATTGTCTAGAGATGCCTTAGTGAAAGGTTTTAATAGTTTATGAATCCCACACCCCATTAATATTTGAGAATACCCATCCTACCATCCCCACTGTTATAAACTTGTATTTTCATTGTTCAATATATGTGTCCAGCTATATATTGCCTCTTATTAGAATGCATTTATCCTGGTCAAAGTTACCCCTCCAAGAGGCCTTTACTGTCCCCCATTAACGTAGTGTATCCCTCTTTCCAGTCACTCTATTACATCAGTCAGATTCTTTTCTTTTCTTCCCCTATCTTTTAAAAAACGTTGCTAGAGGGTATGTGCATTCACCAGAGACAGAGAAAGAGAGAAAGTAAGAAAGCACACCCTTGGGAATGGTCATGCCCCAATCCCTTCTTCATTTCTCCATCTTTAGGTAGGGCATGCTCACAAATATATGTGGCATGTTTTCAAGCAGCTGAGTCCATGTGGAGTTCAACCACCTTGACCGCGAGGCCATGGGTTGGTCCCATATTATTCTTCTAATAAACACTTAGTACAACTGGAGCTTGCCAGGTAACTTTGTTTATTAGCTTATTTACTTCTCCCAAGCATAGTAGAATGCAAGGATCATGGGCACAAATGGCATTTCTATTTTGTTCAGTACTTTTTGCCCAGTGCCCAAGAGAAAGTCTAGTACATCACCAGTGCTCAGAAAATATATATGATCATGCATAAATAAATAAGTGGGCATAAATAGGCAGAGGCAATGACTCAGTATTTGATTTTTTCCTACTTAATAATTCAGTGCTATTTCAGATAGTAAAAGAGGTAAAGAGAACAAAGTACCACATCATTATGTATCTACTGTCTAGATACTATGATATTCTGGTGCCAAGAATGAAGTGTGTCATTAAATGTCTGACAGAGTCAGTGTGTACATGTATAAAATAGCTTAAAAGAGATCATTAAGACTTTTCCGATCCATATATATCAACATTTATGTGTTAAAGATTTGTTAAGGATAGAATGATATAAACAGCAAGATATACTTTGACTAAGGTGCTCAGTCTGGTAGTCTAGTAAGTGTCCAGGCACAGAGAAGGAAACCATAAAAAATAGTCCAGGGCCAACAAGTGGCTAAGGCATTGGATTCCCACATGGCAGACTATGGTTCAAGTCCCAGACCTGGAAGCTTGAAAATCACATCGGGTGTGTGTATGTGTGCGTCCCCAAAATCCCAGGAGGAGAGTGAAGAAGGGATTGCAGTGTGGCTACCCTCGCACCCCCGGGAGGTGATTTCTCACTTTTCCTCTCACAGTCTCTCTCTCCCTCTTTCTCTAGTGAGCTCATGTGTCCTATGGTGTAAATCTAAAACAAAACAAAACAACCCTGATAACTGCTTCGATGTGAAGTGAAGTATTAGGAGTTAGCAGAGCTTGTGAGAAGCTCTGAAATAAGCAGCAGCTGGGAAGTATGTGTTGAACTCAGGGAAGCCCAGTTAGAGTTCTCTCAGTGTCTTCTGGTATGTTTTAGCAGAGAAACAGTTTACTTGGGTGGTAAAAGGAGCATGCTTATACCAGAAGGTTCTTCAAAAGGCTCGCGAAAAATATATATGATAAAAAAATTATGCATGGGTTTCACAATTTTTTTTGCACCAAAATAAACTCGTACTTGAATTCCACTTTCCACCAGCACTCTGCAGTCCGCTCGTGTATCTCATCCCACCGAGTAAGGAGGAGCTGCGGGCAGTAGCTGAGTTCCGTAGTCCTAGGCACCTTTAGGTTGGAAAGGGCTTCAGTTCCCTCACTTCTTTGGCTTTCTATTTTTGCCTTGAAATATGTGCAGTTCTCGGGAACCAGCAGTTACCGTAATGGCTATGTCTCTGGACTCCCACGTAGTCGACCGCGGTTCGCGTCCCGGACCCGGTGGCTTAAAACTCACGCCGGGCGCGTGTGCGTGCATGCCCAGGATCCCGAGAGAAGAATGGGGGAGAAGGGATTGCGACCTGACCATCCCCTCTGGGGGGTGATTTCTCGCTTTCTGTCTCTATGTCTCTGTCTGTCTGGTGAGCGCAGGCGCCCTATAGTGAAAACCTGTCCAAAAGAAAAAAAAAAGAAATATGTGTAGTTCTCAAGTTCTCTACTTCCAAAAAGAGTTCTGAGCCAATTGGGTAAAGCATTTGCTTTGGCAGACTTTCAAATATTTGTGGATTACCATCAATTGCTTTTTCACTGCAACAGTGAGGCAAATATGTACCCCTGAGTTGTAATATAATATTGAAATTCTGCCCTCGATGATGGGTCCAGTATAAATATTATGCTCAAGTGTTTCCTTGAGTTTGGCTCTGTATAAGTGGGTGCAATGATATTTTCAGCTATTTTCCATACTTCCAAAAATGTGATGAGAATACTGAGATGTGGTTAAGTAATGGGAAATTCTGTAAGAGTATTATTTTAAAACACATTTTCTGGAGAGAGTCTATGACCTATGGTGTCCAGCTCATTAGTTCTTCAGTTGAGTAGCTGCTCAGTATGTTTCAATCAGTGGAGTTTTCATGGAACAGCAGCTAGGACAGTGAAGATTCTCATGGTTACTGCATTGCAGTATGACACGAGAACTCAAAAGGCAAGTGTCTCTCAAATCAGTTGAATATCTGGTCTGGTCCATTCTGTTGCTAATAACATAAAATACCTGAGTTTCAATAATTTCAGAGAATAGAGGTTTATTTCAGCTCCTAGTTTGCAGGTCAAAGGTCCAGGCAGTATATCTGGTGGACTTCATGTTCATGAGGTCCTAAGGTCATGCAAGGTGGTATCACATCATGAGAGAACAGGAATGCCTGTCTCTGTGTGTCTCTGTCTTGTCTCTCCTCCTTTTATTTTGAGAGGTTTTTGCTGTAGGGTGTGTGTGTTGGCAGGAGAGAAACAAAGAAGGCAAGAGGGAAAGTGAGAAATCACCCCCTAGGTGGATGGCCAAGCCACAACCCCTTCTCCTTCCTTCTCCTGGGATTTCAGGCATGCATGCACACATGCCTGGGGTGATTTTCAAGACACTGGGTCTGGGACTCAAACTTCTGCCGGCCATGTGGGAGTCCAGCAGTGTAACCACTATGCCATCTGCTAGCTCCTCATTCCCCTTTTGCAAAAAAACCTACCAGGAGTCTGTCTTGGGACCGCCACTCTAATCACCTTATCACGCCCAAAGAGTCCACCTTTCCAAACTATAAAGGCATTAAGTTTCCTCTAAATACCTACAAACCAAATCTCAACACATAAAGTTTGGTGGACACAAACTAGTTATATATGAGAGGTGATTCCTACTTTTCATGATTTGGGGGTGGCAGAAACCATGCAATCTACCTTAGTTCTATTTTCTGTGTGATTTCAAATATGTCAAAGTCACTTAGATATTGTTAATTTGGGAGAACAGACACAGAAAGGAGCTCAAACAGAAGGTCCTTGACAGTTTTCTCCTCCTCATTTACTCAGGTGACTGAGTAATCATCCTGAGGCTAAGACTCTTGCCTCTTGTTCCATTGGAGATGTTGATTTTCTTTTCTTTGCCATAGGATATATGTGCTCACTGGAGAGAGAGAGGGAGAGAGAGAGCGAGAGAGCGAGAGAAAGAGAGAGAGAGAAAGAGAAAGAAAGAGAGAAAGCACCCTTAGAAGGGACTACCACACTACAATCCCCTCTCCTCTTTTCTCCTCCCGGGTATTTGGACAGGTATGCACACATGCCTTGCATGCCCTTCAAGCTGCTAGGTCCAGGACTTGAACCTCATAGTTAGCCATTTGGGATCCAGTGTCCCTCCCCCTCAACATCGCGCCACCTGGCTGGCCCTCTGCTGAGGATTTTAACCATCTAAAGTAGAAGGTAAGAGTGATTTGTTTCATTTCTCCTTGGTTTCTCCTGTACCATATCCTTTTTTTAAAAACAAACAAACAAACAAACAAACAAAACCCTTACATGCTTCCAGTGGTATACTGAGATGGTTTTTGCTTGTTGTTGTTAGTTGAATTTGTACAGGGTTTTTTTTAAAAAATTCTTTTATGTTGTCATGTGTTCCCCACAGGGAAAATGGCCACATATTCTTAGCAAGTCAAGGGCAGGGAATCGCCAAAAATGAACTCTTCTTCTCCAAGGATTAAAGACATCCGCTTTCTTGTTGGTTCCTGTCCCTGTGGACACAGATGTCAAAACCTGGATTACCAGTGGCATTTGCAATGGTATATGCACAGTTCAGGAAACATAGCTGTTTACCCATTAATCACTCTGGGCCACCCGTCAAAATATTTTCTCTGCAAAAATGCCTTTCCTATTTTGTACCAATTAATATTGGATGGGACTCAAGAGTCACAGTTAATCTGTGGCAAAGCTTTTATTTGCTGTCAGGCATGCAGACATGAAAAATGCTCAACGTAATATTTTAATTAATAAAAATATGCTGAGAAGTGTATTTTTCTGAAGTAGATTTTTATTACACTTCATTACGTTTCCAAATTTAATGGACACATATATTATGCCCTGTCACCATGGGAACCACATCAAGACAGGCTTTTTATAGGCTGTTGGATGTAGTTATAAAACTTGCACAAAGACAAAATTGTTTCTTGTAAGTTTAAAAGAAGCTGTGCTTATTTACAGTATGTATAATTTACTACAGAGCTTGAAGCAATAGAGAGGGTCTTTATTTGATTTAGAAACTAACACTTTTTTTATGAAGCTCTTAAGTTTTAATTATTTCAGGTCTATGTTCAAGAAGATAGAATTTGTCTTTATTGTGAAAGAACATTTTAAAAACATGTAAACTTTGTACAGCAGATGAAAATGTAAAATTTATTTTGTAACTATTTAAAAAGCAAAGCTCTTTTAAAAATAAAAAAATTCCAAATACACTCAAAAATAGTAACTACAATGAACCCCAATATCAAGCTTCGATGACCATCAAAATCTTGGTGTACCTATTTTATCTATTCCACTCCTATACTACTTCTTTTTTGGTTGAAGTATTTTGAAGCAAATCTCAGATATTGTACCATTTTACTATCAAATATTTCTGTATGTATCTTTAAAAAAGGAGAAGTCAAGAAAAAAGGACCACATAGTGACTAACTTTCTATATTTCATAAAAAATATCATAAAACAATAGGGTGAAACAGAAATCAAACATATAGAGTGCAACAACAAAGTAATAAATATACCTTGCTTATAACAAAGGAAAAAAAGGAAATTAGTGAAAGCTTATGTAGGAATAAAAGTCATAGAATTTGAACCCTGGCTTAACGTTCTGTAGCATTTTTAGAGTTAGGAAAATGTGTTTCCTGGGACTAGCAGATAGCATAATGGCTATGTCACTGGACTCCCATGTATTCAACGGTAGTTTGAGTCCTGGACCCGGTGGCTTAAACTCATGCTGGGTGCGTGTGTGTGCATGCCCAAGATCCCAAGGGGAGAAGGGAGGAGAAGGGATCATGGCGTGGCTATTCCCCCAGGGGGTGACTTCTTGCTTTCTGTCTCTCTGTCTCTCTCTGTTTTTCTGGTTAGTGCACATGCCCTATAGCAAAAGAAACCTCTCCAAAAGAAAAAAATGTTTATTTTTTTTTTAAGTTTATTTAATGAGTGATAGAGAAAGAGAGAAAAAGAAGCCTTAACCAAGTCTAGGCACTGTGATCTCCTGCTAGCCTTCAGCCAGCCCTGAATCACAGAGACGTGTCTGTATCACATACCCAAGGAAATTTCTGTACTCGAACTTGAAACCTTGCCATGTGGGATTGCGCCACAGAGTGCTCGTTTTACTGCTGCTCCACCACCCAGCTCCTGTGTGTCTCTGTTTTACTCAAAATTATTTATCCATTTTCCATGTTTTGTTCATGTAGACTGCTTCATCCCAAACAGGGATCTCTCCTGGCTATTTATGATTTTCTATACTAAAAGTAGGCATCAGAGCATGACATTTTTTCCTCAAAGGTTTCCAACTTTAACTACCAAGAAGATATCCAGGTTAGCCTCATGTGAGCTTTCTGCCTTTTTTAACTGCCAGGAAATAAATGTGAGATTTCATAAATAAGGAGATTGTATCACCATCAGTCATAGCAGATGCCTGACGTGTGCAGGGGCCTTCTTAGTTCAACACACAGTTAATGAGCATACCTATAAACATTTATCGAGGGGAGAATTAAACTATTTCTCAAGGCCACCACTTTCCTTCTTTGTTTAAAGACTCTCCCCCTAAAATAATGGACATTTACAATGGAGCTTTTGGAGCCTAGTTTTCTAAGGATGTAATATTTACATTACCACCTTTAGGATGTTGAGAGTCTTAAAGGGATGGCATTTTTTTTCCCCATCCTTATTTACAGAGGATAAATTGACTGCATGAGGAGGTAGGGAGCATAGATTACAACACATTGGCCAGTACTAGTTGTAATGGGATTACATCTGGGGACTAGTAATCTATAAAGTGGTGAAACTGCTGTGGGAAATGCATAGGAAGTCAAAGCCACTTCACTTAAGTGGCTGATTTCTCTGCTAGACTAGCATTTATGTATCTGTTTACTCTTTTTTTTTTTTTTTTTTTTTTTTTTTCTTGCTTTGTTTTAATACCTGGGTGGCTATGAACTGCTGCAAATGAAGTTGCAAATAAAACAAGGTAGCTGTGAGTGGAGATCTTTGAAGTTGGATTGCTCTGGGAATTAGAATCACTTACTAGCCATGTGGCCAAAGCAATTTCCTTCCGTTCTCTGAGCGTCATATTATCTCTTGTAACATGGGAAACATAACAGTAATACTTACCTAATGGAGTTGTTGTGAGGGCTCAATTGAAGTACTTTTGTGAAATGCTTAACATGCACTCAACATTCTATAGGTGCTACAAACTTCATGAAAATAATCGCACCATTATTATTTACTAAAATTTGTACTTTATTCAAATTATTATACTATTTATAATACCTAATATTTAATGTTAAAGATAAGTGATAAGACTGAGGAACTCCTGTATGGCTGAAAGTGAAAATGAGGCTTTTTCAATAAATTTAATATATTTATTTTTAATTATAAATTAATAATGTAAGATTTACCATCTTACCTCTTTCAAAATGTTTAATTCAGTTGTATTAAATATATTCACAATGCTCTAAAATGGAGCTCCAGAAGTTCTCTATCTTGTAAAACTGAGAATCCATATCCATTAAATTATTAAAAATATGAATATATATAGAAAAATTATGAAGAGAGTACAGAGAATGCCTATGTACCCTATATCCAGTTTCTCCTGTCACTAACACTAATATTAGTATGGTTCTTTGGCTACAATTAATGATATCAATTCATTATTATTGACTAAATTTCATACTTTATTAAGATTCCTTTTTCTAAAACTATTTAATTAATTAACTAATTAATTAATTATAATTTGACCAAAGAGGGACAGAATGAGAGAAGATGAGAGAGATGGAAAGCGAGAAAGCAAGCCACCAGGTTCAGGACTTGAACTGTGGTTAGCCATGTGGGAGTCCAGTGCCCTTAACCACCACACTGTCTGCTGACCCTATACTTTATTAAGATTTCTTTAGTTTTTAACCTAATGATCTCTTTTATTGTTCCAAGATCCCATCCAGGGCTCAACATTACATTTAGTTGACATATCTCTTCAGATTCCTCATGGCTGTGATGGTTTTTCAGAGTCCTTATTTTTGATGGCCTTGATAGTTTTGAGAAATACCAATCAGATATTTTTGTAGAATATGACTCAAGATTTATCTGATGTTTTCTCATGATTAGACTTGTATGCTATCATTATGACATCACCATTAGTGTGGACCTTGGTTATCTAAGATTGTCTTTGTCAGGTTTCTCCACTATAAAGTTATAAACATTTTAATTGTCAATTCCCTAAGGACAGATGATGTTGAGAATCTTTTCATATGCGCATATGCTTACTTGCCTTACGTATATCTTATTTGGTGAGGTGTCTGTTCAGAACATTTTCTCATTTTTAAGTAACTAGGTTATTTTATTATTGCTGAGTTTTAAAAATTCTCTGTTCTTATATCGTATATACAAGTCCTTCATTATATATATATATATATATATATATATATATATATATATTTATATATTGTAATATATATATATTACAATTTTTTCACAGTTTGTAGTTTGTTTATTTTCTTAACAATGTCTTCCAAAGGGCAGAAGTTTTTTTTTTTTTTTTTATTAATTACTTTATTTATTTTTGTATATACTTTCAATCATATTGTTTGGCTTACAATGAGACCATTTCGATATGTGAACATTTCTCCCCAGACCCGTTGATCGAAATATCTTCAACAGATAACACCACACCTCCCCATCCCGTCAATGCTCTACCTCTGTATCCCTTCTCCAAATGTCTTTCGTTGGGCCCCACTCCTCCACACACACCCCATCTGACACTCACACCCATCTCTTGTGTTTGTTCAACTGTTAGTCAATCAGTTTCAGACATAGAATGCAGACAAACGGTATATGTTAAGTGGGGACATACAATGTCTCTCCTTCATAGCCTGGCTTGCCTCACTCAGCAGTACATCTTCCATATTCTTCCACTTTCTGTCAAAAGCCAGGGCTCTGTTGGTTTTTATGGCTGAGTAGTATTCCATAGAGTATATGTGCCACAGATTTTCAATCCATTCCTCCATATGGGGGCATCTGGGTTGGTTCCATGACTTAGCAATTGTGAATAGTGCCGCAATAAACATCGATGTGCAAGCACTTTTCCAATGAAGGATTCTTCTGTCCTTTGGGTAGATACCGAGGAGTGGGATCTCTGGATCATATGGCAGATCTATCTGTAGATTTTTGAGGAATCTCCAAATTATTCTCCACAGTGGTTGGACCAATCTACATTCCCACCAGCAGTGTAAAAGAGTTCCCCTTTCACCACACCCCCGCCAACACTTATCATTTTTTGTTTTTTTAATATTAGACAATCTGACTGGGGTTAGGTGGTACCTCATTGTTGTTTTTATCTGCATTTCCCTTACGATGAGGGAGGTTGAACATTTTTTCATATGCCTTTTGGCCATTCGTATGTCATCTTTAGAGAGTGTTTTCTTCATCTCCTTCTCCCATCTTTTAATAGGGTTGCTCATCTTTCTTCCAAACACCTTTTTTAGTTCCTTGTGTATTCTGGTTATCAGTCCCTTATCTGATGCAACATTTACAAAAATATTTTCCCATTCTGAGGGCTGTCGATTCACACTAACTACTGTGTCTTTGGCCATGTAGAAACTTCTTAGTCTGATGTAATCCCACTTGTCTATTTTGTGGACGATGGACTCTGCTTTGAGGGTCTTCTTTAGGAAGTCTTTCCCTACACCAATGTCTCCCAGAGTTTCCCCAGCATTCTCCAGGAGCAGCTTTATAGTTTGAGGTCTTAGATTTAGATCCTTGATCCACCTTGACTTGATTCTTGTCAAAGGAGAGAGGTAGGGGTTCAGATTCATCTTTCTGCAAGTGGAAGTCCAGTTTCTCCAGCACCACTTGCTGAAGAGGCTTTCATTTTCCCACTGGATTGACTGGTACCCCTTGTCAAAGATCAGTTGACTGTATGTTTGGGCACTTATTTCTGGGGACTCTATTCTGTTCCATTGGTCCACATGTCTGTTTCTGTGCCAATACCATGCTGTCTTTATTACCACAGCTTTGTAATATATTTTTGGATCAGGGATGGAGATGCCACCCACTCCATTCTTCTTGTGTAGAAGTGCTTTGGCAATACGGGGTCTTTTATGATTCCAGACAAATTTTAAGATTGTCTTTTCTAGATCTGTGAAGAATGTGTCTGGTACTTTGATTGGCATTGCATTAAATAGGTAGATTAATTTGGGTAGAATTGCCATTTTGATTATATTAACTCTTCCAATCCATGAACATGGGATGTCCTTCCATTTTTTTGTGTCATTTTCAATTTCTTTTTTTACCTTCTTGTAGTTTTCCTTGTGGAGGTCTTTAACTTCTTTGGTTAGATTTATTCCTAAATATCTTATACTTTTAGTGGCTATGGTAAACGGAATAAGTTTTTTCAGTTCTATCTCAGTCTGCCTGTTATTCGTATATAGAAATGCTATCGATTTCTGTATATTGATTTTATATCCTGCAACTTTACTGAATTCATGTATTACTTCCAGTAGTTTTTCCATGGAGACCATTGGGTCTTCTATGTATACAATCATGTCATCTGCAAATAGAGAGAGTTTCACCTCTTCTTTTCCTATTCGAATGCCCTTTATTTTTTCCTCTTTTCTGATTGCGTTGGCGAGGACTTCCAGTACTATATTGAAAAGGAGAGGAGAAAGTGGGCATCCTTGTCTTGTTCCTGTGTTTAGTGGGAAAGCTTTCAGCTTTTCTCCATTCAGGATGATGTTCGCTATGGGTTTTTCATAGATGGCTTTTATTGTATTGAGAAATGGCCCTTCTATGCCGATTTTGCTAAGAGTCTTGATCATGAAGGGATGTTGTATCTTATCAAATGCTTTTTCTGCATCAATCGATATGACCATATGGTTTTTGTCTTTCTTCCTATTAATATGGTGTATTACATTTATGGTTTTGCGTATGTTGAACCAACCTTGCATTCCTGGAATAAAGCCTACCTGATCATGGTGTATGATCTTCTGTATAAGTTGTTGAATACGATTTGCTAGTATCTTGTTGAGAATCTTTGAGTCTATGTTCATCAGAGATATTGGTCTATAGTTTTCCTTCCTTGTCCTGTCCTTATCTGTTTTGAGGATGAGGGTGACAGAGGCTTCATAGAATGAATTAGGGAGAGATTCACCCTTTTGGATCTTTAGAAATAATTTGAGCAGAATGGGAGTTAACTCTTCTTTGAAAGTTTTGTAGAATTCAGAGGTGAATCCATCGGGGCCAGGGCTTTTCTTTGTTGGGAGGTTACTTATTACTGATTCAATCTCCTGGCTTGTTATGGGCCTATTCAGACTTTCTATTTCTTCCTGGCTCATTCTTGGTAGATTATATTTGTCCAGGAATTTGTCCATCTCATCCAGATTATCTTGTTTCTTAGCGTATAGATGTTCAAAGTATCCTCTAATGATGTTTTGAATTTCTACTATGTCTGTTGTTATGTTACCAGCCTCATTGCAGATTTGATTCACCTGGTTCCTTTCTCTCTTCTTCTTAATAAGTCTCGCTAGTGGGGTATCAATTTTGTTTATCCTTTCAAAGAACCAGCTTTTGCTTTCACTTACTTTCTGTATAGTACATTTATTTTCTATTTCATTTATTTCTGCTCGGATCTTTATTATTTCCTTTCTCCTGTAATTTTTTGGATTTTTTTGCTGTTGCTTTTCCAATTCTCTAAGGCTTGATGTTAGGTGATCCATTAGCCTTTTCTCTGTCTTCCTCTTATGTGCACTGATTGCTATGAACTTCCCTCTTATGACTGCTTTGGCAGTGTCCCAAAGATTATGGAAACTTGTATCTTCATTGTCATTGGCTTCCATGAATCTTTTGATTTCGGACTTTATTTCTTCGATAATAGTGGAGTCATTCAGGAGTAGGTTATTTAGTTTCCATGTTTTTAGGTATTTTTGAGGATTTCTCTTGAAATTAAACTCGAGTTTAATTCCATCATGGTCAGAGAAGATGCTGGAAATAGTTTCTATGCCTCTGAATCTGCAGAGGCTTGCTTTGTGTCCTATGATGTGGTCAATCTTCGAGAAAGTTCCATGTCGGGGTGAGAAAAAACTATATCTTGTGGTTTTTGGGTGGAAAGTTCTATAGATGTCTGTTAAGTCCAATTGATTTATGGTATCATTTAGGTCCTTGATCTCTCTACCTATTTTTTGCCTAGATGATCTGTCCAGAGGGGATAATGCGGTGTTGAGATCTCCAACAATTAGTGTGTTGCAGTCTATCTCCCCTTTCAGATCTAACAATCTTTCCTTCACATATTTGGGTGCTCCTGTGTTAGGAGCATAGATATTAATAAGCGTTATATCTTCTCGATCTATAGAGCCTTTTACTATGATATAGTGCCCTTCTTTGTCTCTTCGGACACTTTTTGTTTTAAAGCCTATTTTGTCAGAAATTAGTATCGCAACTCCAGCTCTTTTTTGGTTCCCAACTGCATGGAAAACCTTTTTCCAACCCTTCACTTTCAGTCTATGTATGTCTTTTTCCATGAGGTGGGTTTCTTGTAGGCAACAGATAGAGGGTTTCTGTTTTTTTATCCATTCAGCCAGTCTGTGTCTCTTGATTGGAGAATTTAACCCATTAACATTCAATGTTATTATCGATGTTATAGGGTCTGTACTGACATTTAAGTTAGCCATTGTCTTAGTTGCCTGTTATTTCTTTGTTTCTGGCTGTTGCGTCTTTAGTTTTCCTGGAACAGTACTTTCTTCAGGATTTCTTGAAGAGCTGGTCTGGTGTTGGCAAATTCTTTCAGGTTTTGTTTGTCTGAGAAGATTTTAATCTTTTTTTCCCAAATGAAGGATAATCTTGCAGGGTATAATAGTCTTGGCTGAAATTGTTTCTCTCTTAACACTCTCAGTATGTCTTCCCATTCTTTTCTTGCTTGCATTGTTTCTGATGAGAGGTCTGGTATTAGTCTTATGGGATGGCCTTTGTAAGTTATTTCTCGTTTCTCTCTTGCCAGTTTTAGTATCATGTCTTTTTCTGTGACGTTAGACAGCCTGGCTAAGATGTGCCTTGGGGAAGATCTTCTGGGGTTGATTCTATTTGGGGTCCTTTGTATTTCTTGGGTCCGGATGGTTCGGTGCCTCTCTAGGCTTGGGAAATTTTCTTCCAAGATGTCATGGAATAGATTTTCCATTCCGCTATTAGTTTCTTCACCTTCTGGGATGCCGATTATTCTGATGTTTGGGCGTCTAATAGAGTCTCGTATATTATCCTCATGTTTTTTAGTTATTTTCTCGATCTTTTTGTAGTTTTTTTCTAGATCAGAGGTTTTATCTTCTACATCAGAGATTCGATCTTCAGCATGGTCTAATCGGCTCTTAATACTTTCCAGAGAGTTTTTGATTTCTTGTATTATAGACTTTATCTCTAATAGTTCCACCTGATTCTTTCTCAGAGTATCCATTTCTTCTTTCATATCCTGGAAGGACTTCCTAATTTCCTGTAGTTCGTTGTCTCTTTTTTTTTCCAATTCACAGAATTTGGTCACCATGAATGTTCGGAATTCTGTGTCTGTCATTTTGGTAACGTCCTCCATATTTACGAGACATGGAGGGGCATTTTCCTTTGTTGGAGACATATTTTCTTGTTTATTCAGACCTGAGGCTCTTTTTCTACCTTTAGCCATTGGAGGATTACTTCCCTTTTAAAGACTTCTTGGGAGAACTTTTGTCCCACGAGAAGTAAGAGTCTTTCCTTTTTGATGGGAATAGCTGTTTGTTGAAGTCTCTCTTCTGTTGTTTTTACCAATGTGTTTTCAGGCAGGGAACTCTACAGAAGTGTCTAACAAGCAGAATCTCCTTTTTCAAAGGGGATCAGTACTAGGGAGGATCCCAAAGACACTTACCTTCCTAGGAAATTTCAGATATATGATTCTAGACCTGTCTAGTCTGTCTGGCACGGTAAAAAATAAGGAGGAGAGGACAATATGCAACGAAAGGAAAGACAACACAGAAAAATAAAGAAAAAGTCGTGCGCCGCGCATTAGCGCGGTGTGCGATTTCGCCAGAGGCTTGCAGGACACGCTATTGCCTGCTGGCAGTCCAGGAAAGTCTGGGGGGAGAAGGAGGGCTAGGTGTTAACAAGGGAATGCAGGGGGGTCAAGAGAAAAGAGAAAAAAAAAAAAAAACCGCCTCAAGGAGATGCTGGCTACCTACCTAGAAGGTGGAGTCTGGGGCCTGGGGGTCTGGAAGTGGGGTGGGTGTCAGAGGTGACCCTCCCTCAGTATCCCTTGCTGGCCAGAGGCTTGCAGGACACGCTATTGCCTGCTGGCAGTCCAGGAAAGTCTAGAAGGTGGAGTCTGGGGCCTGGGGGTCTGGAAGTGGGGTGGGGGTCAGAGGTGACCCTCCCTCAGTATCCCTTGCTGGCCAGAGGCTTGCAGGACACCCTATTGCCTGCTGGCAGTCCAGGAAAGTCTAGAAGGTGGAGTCTGGGGCCTGGGGGTCTGGAAGTGGGGTGGGGGTCAGAGGTGACCCTCCCTCAGTATCCCTTGCTGGCCAGAGGCTTGCAGGACACGCTATTGCCTGCTGGCAGTCCAGGAAAGTCTAGAAGGTGGAGTCTGGGGCCTGGGGGTCTGGAAGTGGGGTGGGGGTCAGAGGTGACCCTCCCTCAGTATCCCTTGCTGGCCAGAGGCTTGCAGGACACGCTATTGCCTGCTGGCAGTCCAGGAAAGTCTAGAAGGTGGAGTCTGGGGCCTGGGGGTCTGGAAGTGGGGTGGGGGTCAGAGGTGACCCTCCCTCAGTATCCCTTGCTGGCCAGAGGCTTGCAGGACACGCTATTGCCTGCTGGCAGTCCAGGAAAGTCTAGAAGGTGGAGTCTGGGGCCTGGGGGTCTGGAAGTGGGGTGGGGGTCAGAGGTGACCCTCCCTCAGTATCCCTTGCTGGCCAGAGGCTTGCAGGACATGCTATTGCCTGCTGGCAGTCCAGGAAAGTCTAGAAGGTGGAGTCTGGGGCCTGGGGGTCTGGAAGTGGGGTGGGGGTCAGAGGTGACCCTCCCTCAGTATCCCTTGCTGGCCAGAGGCTTGCAGGACACGCTATTGCCTGCTGGCAGTCCAGGAAAGTCTAGAAGGTGGAGTCTGGGGCCTGGGGGTCTGGAAGTGGGGTGGGGGTCAGAGGTGACCCTCCCTCAGTATCCCTTGCTGGCCAGAGGCTTGCAGGACACGCTATTGCCTGCTGGCAGTCCAGGAAAGTCTAGAAGGTGGAGTCTGGGGCCTGGGGGTCTGGAAGTGGGGTGGGGGTCAGAGGTGACCCTCCCTCAGTATCCCTTGCTGGCCAGAGGCTTGCAGGACACGCTATTGCCTGCTGGCAGTCCAGGAAAGTCTAGAAGGTGGAGTCTGGGGCCTGGGGGTCTGGAAGTGGGGTGGGGGTCAGAGGTGACCCTCCCTCAGTATCCCTTGCTGGCCAGAGGCTTGCAGGACACCCTATTGCCTGCTGGCAGTCCAGGAAAGTCTAGAAGGTGGAGTCTGGGGCCTGGGGGTCTGGAAGTGGGGTGGGGGTCAGAGGTGACCCTCCCTCAGTATCCCTTGCTGGCCAGAGGCTTGCAGGACACGCTATTGCCTGCTGGCAGTCCAGGAAAGTCTGGGGGGAGAAGGAGGGCTAGGTGTTAACAAGGGAATGCAGGGGGGTCAAGAGAAAAGAGAAAAAAAAAAAAAAAAAAAAAAAAAACCGCCTCAAGGAGATGCTGGCTACCTACCTAGAAGGTGGAGTCTGGGGCCTGGGGGTCTGGAAGTGGGGTGGGGGTCAGAGGTGACCCTCCCTCAGTATCCCTTGCTGGCCAGAGGCTTACAGGACACGCTATTGCCTGCTGGCAGTCCAGGAAAGTCTAGAAGGTGGAGTCTGGGGCCTGGGGGTCTGGAAGTGGGGTGGGGGTCAGAGGTGACCCTCCCTCAGTATCCCTTGCTGGCCAGAGGCTTGCAGGACACGCTATTGCCTGCTGGCAGTCCAGGAAAGTCTAGAAGGTGGAGTCTGGGGCCTGGGGGTCTGGAAGTGGGGTGGGGGTCAGAGGTGACCCTCCCTCAGTATCCCTTGCTGGCCAGAGGCTTGCAGGACACGCTATTGCCTGCTGGCAGTCCAGGAAAGTCTAGAAGGTGGAGTCTGGGGCCTGGGGGTCTGGAAGTGGGGTGGGGGTCAGAGGTGACCCTCCCTCAGTATCCCTTGCTGGCCAGAGGCTTGCAGGACACGCTATTGCCTGCTGGCAGTCCAGGAAAGTCTAGAAGGTGGAGTCTGGGGCCTGGGGGTCTGGAAGTGGGGTGGGGGTCAGAGGTGACCCTCCCTCAGTATCCCTTGCTGGCCAGAGGCTTGCAGGACACCCTATTGCCTGCTGGCAGTCCAGGAAAGTCTAGAAGGTGGAGTCTGGGGCCTGGGGGTCTGGAAGTGGGGTGGGGGTCAGAGGTGACCCTCCCTCAGTATCCCTTGCTGGCCAGAGGCTTGCAGGACACGCTATTGCCTGCTGGCAGTCCAGGAAAGTCTCAGGGCAGAAGTTTTAATTTTCCTAAAGTCTAACTTAACAATTTTTCTTTTTCAAATTATGCTCTTAGCGTTGTGTCTAAAAATTTGCTACCAAATGCAAGGTCATGCAGTTTTAGCTTTTCTCTTTTCTGGGTTTACTGTTTTGCATTTTACATGTAACATGTAGGTATAGAATCCATTTTGATACAATTTTTGTGAAAGGTGTAAGGTTTATATCTACCTTGCTTTTGTTTATGTTTTGCATGTGAACATCCTATTTTTCGAGCATCATTTGTTGAAGAGACTATCTTTCTCTCCACCTCATTGATTTTGTTCCTCTTTTTTTTTTTTTTTTTTTTTTTTTTTTTTAGAGAGAGAGATTCTTTATTTTTCTATAGGGCATGTGTACTTGACAGAGAGACAGAAAATGAGAAATCACCCACCCAGGGGGGATGGCCATGCCACAATACCTTCTCCTCTAGTCTCCTCTTGGGGTTTAGGACATACCTGGACACGCACCAGGAGTGAATTTTTTTAAAAGAATTATCTAATTTTATTTATTCATTCATTTATATTTTTAATTTGACCAGAGAGACATAGAGAGAAAGAGAGAAAGAGGGAAAGTGGCAAAACAAGCCATCAGGTTCGGGACTCGGAACCATGGTCAACCATGTAGGAGTGTCCAGCACCTTAACCACCATGCCACCTGCTGGTCCCACCTGGAGTGAATTTTAAGCCACTGGGTCCAGGCCTTAAACTGCGGTCGACTATGTGGGAGTTATATCATGCCATCTGGTCCCAACTTTGTTCCTTTTTATAAAACCAGTTGATTATACTAGTGTGAGTTTGTGTCTGAACTAGAGTTTCTATTGATATGAGTCTATTCTTACTGCCATGCTGTTTTGATCATGTTAACTTTGCAGTGGATCTTGAAATCAGATAACATGCCTTCTTCAGCTTTGTTCTTCTTTATCACTGTATTGGCTATTCCAGGTCTTCAAATTACCATGTAAACCTTAGAATCAGTTTGTCAATACCTACAAAATAGCTCACTAGAATCCTGACAGGAATTATATTAAATCTATAGATTGATTTGTGAGGAATTACCATCTTAACGATGAGTTTTCTCATCCATGAAAATGGAATATCTCCCCATTTATTTTAATTTTTTTCCTCTTTTATCAGAATTTTACAATTTTGTGTAATTCTGTTCAAAATATAATTACCACACGTGTAAGCAAGTGTTGCTGAGGATGTGTAGAAAAAGGAACCCATGTACATTACTAGTGAAAATATAAATTAGTAAAGCCATTATGGAAAACAGTATGGTGTTCCTCAAAAAAATCAAAATAGAATTAGCATATGACCCAGCAATCCCACTACTGAGTAGCTATCCAAAAGAAATTAAATCACTGTTAAAGAGATACGTACATTCTCATGTTCAGTGTTATTTGCGACAGACAAGTTATGGAATCAATCTAGACGTCCATCAATGAATACATAGATGAAGAAAAATGTGGTATATATAGACAATAGAATACTATTCAGCCATAAACATAAGGAAATTTTTTTCACGGATTACTAGGAGTACATGATATCAAGTGACATAAAGCAGTCACAAAAAAGACAAAGCATGATCTCATTTACATGTGGAATCTAAAAAAGTCAAAGTCATGGAAGTATAGAGTAGAATGGTGACTACCAGGGCCTGAGGTGGGGGTAGCAGAGAGGGAGGATAGGGCACCTTTTCCTTCTGTATTTTCTAAACACCAGATGGTCTTCTGCTTATCCTCTAAGACAGTGTAATACCACCCCCACACCTCCCGTTACTTTGCTTATCTTTCCCCTGATCTCTCCTCCTTTCCATATCATAGTAAACCTAGGTTTTTTAGGCATCTTACCATATCTTACCATTTATCCATCACTTTTGTGTCCCAGTGAATAGAAGTTTCCAGTTAAGATCTCAGTATATTGCCAGTTATTATCCCTCACCTGTTGGGTGAGAAAGGCTCAATGACTCCTAGGCTCTAGTTTTCACCTTGTTTCCGTGAGGAAGGCACTTAACGTAATTGCTACAGAAAGTGCCTCTTTGTGAAGGTTTCTAACACCTTATTTTCCACTGACAAGGAGGATTTTCAGGTGAGAGGTTAAGAGTAGCTGATAAGTAAAGAGTGAAACCATTGACCGGTTAAATTCTTAAGGAGGTTAAGTTATACTCTTTTTAATCCTGAAATTTTACAGGAGTAAATGTTAAGCAAAACCCTACTTCCTTTTGTTTACATAAACATTATCAGAAACTGCCAAAATTTTGTACTTTATGCCTGTCTCAGAGATATTTCACTTTATTTCTTGATTTCCTCTTAAACTACATTCTTCAAATAGATATCCTACCACTTAGTTGGCTAAAAATAAATACAGAATTTAATGTCTGCATATGGGTAATGCCTGCATTTGTATATATCTACCTAATTTTCATTAAGACCTTGAAAGGAGGAATGAAAACTCTGGAAACATTGAGCTATACAAATATTCATTCTTGTCAGAGTCTTCTAGGCATATTCCTTCAACAAGGCAACCCATTTTCAGTCCAGGTGACTATATTCATCTCTAAGCCAATTCAAACCAATTTAACAAATAAAATTTTATGGGATTTTGTCACAGGCTTCACCAAAGGCCAATTATGAAACATCTACTTCATTTCCTTCGGCCATTGATTTTCTAATTTGTTGGCAAAAATCTATGACTTCAGTCTAATGTGATATTTTCTTTATAAGCTCATCTTATCTTTTGCTTATGATTCCATTGTGTTCTAACTGTTTAAAGATTTTTCATCTTATTATATTTGTTTCATTATATTGCTAAGGTAGCATTTCTGAATTACAATAGCTAGCTCAGCCATTCTTACCTGCTCTGTGGAATAATACCACATCTGTTTTCCTCTCATCTTATGGTGTTTCTTGACTGCTTTGTTTAAAGACAATTATAAGCAATTCAATAGATGTTTGCTAATTTTCTTATTATATTAGGATCCATATCATCAGGCCCAAATGTTTATGTTCACATTTATGCGAAGTACTACCCACCTGTATTTTGCCAATACTTATTTTGCAGTATCTCCGTTATTGTCATTGTACAAATTAGTTTTTCTAATTTGACTTGGTAAACAGGAATTGAAAAATGACCACAGTCATTTAGCTAAGTTTAGAATCATAATAATTTAGTACTCTATCCTTTTATTAGCAGACCTGTCTTCTGCAGAGTTTATATTTCTCCCCTGGTATATTTGCTTAATGCTTTTTCTCCCCTTTCATTTCCTTTTCTTTCCCTCTCAGCATTAACTTTATTCTGCATTTTCAATCACATGGTCAATTCTGGCCACATTTTCTAATAGTGCAGGTATTTTTCCTCTGTCTTTTACTGTCCCTCTCTGTGGGACCATAAAGCAAATTATAGACATTAATTTTTATGACTTGGAGACCAAAGTTAAAGGAAACTGTCAACAAGAATTACACAAAAGACTGTAATCATTTGCCTTGATAAGAACTTAAGCCTTTAAATGCCGGCACTTTTAAATCCTGTCTGCAAGTATGGAAAGTCTTCACTTGGCACAAGGTGGGCATTGTAGGCGATTGCTGTGGCATTGCTATGTTAAGTAAGTAAATTCAGAAAAAAGTGAAAGAGAAGAAAGGAATGCACATGTAGACTCATGACTGACACAGTGAGACCCTGGGATCTAAAAGTGAGAAAGTACGCTGCATGACAAAGGCCTTGAGAACAGGTTTACAGTGAAGATGGTCTCAGTGTATGGAATTTTTCTTTGGAAAAAAAATTCACTGTTTGCATACCTACTCTTATGCTATTCAAAATGAGATTGATAAACATAGATAATTACCCCAGGGGACTACATGTTCTACCATACAAATAAGAAAATCACGGCTAGAAGGGCAAGCTTGACCAGGGTCTTTCATCTAGGAAGAGGACAGACTAAGATATGACGTGGGCTTTCTTCCCAGACCATTGCATTCTGGGTATGCGGATATAGTTTTGGGGTAAGAGAGCTGCCAGTAGCCTAGTATGGCTTTAGTACAGGATTCAAATGTAGTCCCAAGGGCCTTAAACACCTGCATGAAGAGTTTACCCTTAATTGAGGGTTCATTAAGAACCATTTACCATATTCAATGGTAATATCATATGGTCAGAAATGGGTTTCCAGACTTTTCTTAAACCATGTTCCCAACTCTCAAATAAATATGGTTTTAGGCTCTTGTACCAGTCAGAGTATAGTCAGAAAAGCAGAATCACAAGTGTGTGTACACACACACTGAGACATACACAGAGACACACACATATGTATTTGTCACGGAGATTTGCCTGTATACAATGGTGATAACTGATTAAGTAGTTTCTCTAAAGTGGTGTCTTTGCATCTGTTACTGAAGCTTGACGTCCACAGGGCAGGTTATCCTGAAGGAAGGTGGCTGTAAAGTGAAGGGGGATCAAGCTGAACCCACATGAGCTAGAGCCCAAGAAGTTAGCCTGAAATTTGTGACCATTCTTATTGCCTTTCCTCTTGCTGTTGTGAGTGTTCTACGGAAGCCAATGCCCTTGCTGCAGAGCTAAACACACACACACCTGGTACAGACATTAAAGAAGCTTGTAGTAAAGCCATTGCCTCTGTTTTTGTTGTCTGACTGCTGAAAGCTTTCCAGCCCCACCATTCCTCCTTCTCCTGGTGCCCTACATTTGGACTGGCTCGTAAGGAAACCAGGATGATCTCTCCCCTGGCACCAGCAGGAAGTTCAAACCATATCAGCCTCACCCTGTCTGTGGAAATCATTAACCCTGCTCCACCCTTCACCACCATAAAACTCCACGACTATCGCTTTTCCCCATTTTTTTTTTAAAGAGAGATTTTTGCTACAGGGCACGTGTGCTCACTGGTGAGACAGAGACAAAGAGACAGACTGTGAGAAAACACCCTTGATGGGGATGGTCACACCATAATCCTTTCTCTTCCATTCTCCTCTCAGGATCTTGGGCACGCATGCACCCATATCTGGTGTGAGTTTTAAGCTGCCAGGTCTGGGACGTCAACTCCAGTCTATTACGTGGGAGTCCAGTGACATAACCATTATGCCATCTGCTGGTCTCTCTTTTCCCTGTTTTTGAGCCATTTTTCTTTGTACTTAGAAGCCTGCTTTGCTCTCCCCCCAAAACCTCATTGTGTGAGTAATAGACCTTTTATACTCTCTTGAGTACATGGGTAAGGACTTGGGTCTCAACATTTGAACTAAATTTTAGGTGTGTCATTCCATCCCACCTCTGTGAAGCGACTCCAACAAAGCTGAAGGATCCAGGGAAATGTGAGGCGTTAGGGGCCGAGTCACTCTCCTGTGCCAAGAAGAAGAGCAGATCAGCAACAAAGTGTACGAGCTATTACAGGACTGACTTTCACTACTGCCCTCTACAGCTCCTATAAGAATCTCCTTTGTGACCTACTCTGACCTGAAACATACAAGAAAGGGAAGTTGGGGAAATGTCTGGGGTTGTCAGAAAAGTCAAGGTGCATTTTTGCTTAGAAAAACTATGTCATGACTTTCCCAAAAACCCAATAGTTTCATCAAGCCAATTAACCAGATCACACAGCTACTATGGTTAGCCTTTGAGTCCGTTCTTTCTCCTGGTATCCCACATAACTTAATAACTGACATTAGCCAATACATGATCCATAGTTTTCAGCATCTCCTTTAATGAAACAAAAAACAAAATGAGTTAAATTACCTAGTACCATGCCTTGCACATATTTTGGGTCTTCAAAAAGTTCATGAACGTGTGTATTGTAAGAAAACTATGCAAGGGGGACAGCAGATGCCATAACCGTTATTTTGTTGGACTCCTATGTAGATGATTGTGGTTCAAGTCCCAGATAGAGTGGCTTGAAACTCACAACAGGTGTGTGTGCATGTGTGCCTAAGATCCTGGGAGGAGAATGGAGGAGAAGGGATTGTGATATGGCTATCTACTCTGGGGAGTGATTTTTTACTTTCCCTCTCACTGTTTCTGTCTCTTCCCAGTGAGTGCACATGCCCTAAGGCAAAAATATCTTTAAAACTTATTACCTGTTGGTGATGACATGTATAGTATTCTCAACTGGATTGGTGTGAGAAGTATTTAATGATGGGTAAAGTCTTTTTTTTTTTTTTTTGAGAGGTTTTTGCTATAGGGTGCGTGCGCTCGCCAGACAGACAGAGAGAGACAGAGAGATAGAAAGCAGGAAATCACCCCCCAGGGGGGATGGCCATGCCGCCATCCCTTCTCCTCCATTCTCCTCTCGGGATCTTGGGCACGCACGCACACGCGCCCGGCGTGAATTTAAGCCACCAGGTCCAGGACTCGAACCACGGTTGACTACGTGGGAGTCCAGCGACATAGCCATTACGCTAACTGCTGGTCCCAATGGGTAAAGTCTTTTTACAAGCAAAATGAGAAATAGGGATTGACTGTTTTAAAAAATAATTAGAATAATAATAATAATGATTGGAAAAAAACATAGGAAAGATATTGAATGATGAAGTGGGGAGATTAATGTCTCTGTATTGACTGACATGCATGGCATTCCCTTTTGAAAAAGCAATGTAATACACTGTAAAATTATATGTAACCCAATGTAATATAAAGAAGATTACAATGATAATAAAAAAAGGAAAAAAATATCTTAAAAAATAAAAGAAAATTATATGTGGATTTAAAATGTTTCTGTACCAACATGAACTCATCGTTTAATTCTATCTTCCCAGAAACTTTTTGAAATACCCACACACTTAACACTTAAAGATTAGCTATTATTGATTGGGACCAACAGATGGTGTAATGGTTACATTGCTGGACTTCCATGTAGTCAACCATGGAAAAACTCACACTGGGCTCATGTGCGTGCATGCCCAAATCCTGAGAGAAGAATGGAGGAGAGGGAATTGTGATGTGGCCACCTTCCCCAGGGGGAGGTGGGGATTTCTCATTTTCTGTTTCTCTGTCTCTGTTTCTCCAGTGAGCACACACACCCTAGAGCAAAATCTCTCTCAAAAAAGTTAGCTATTATAATTCTATTACTACAGAATATGGTGATTGCTTCTTGGCATTTTGGCTAAGATCAAGGATAATATCACAGGATATGGTTTCATTATAATTTTGCAGGCTGCTAAACATTCTCTTGACTTTCCTTGCCTTGACTTACTCTGAGAAGATAGTTCAGAAGGCAGGAAGAGAATTTGCACTCATGGCAAACCTGGCACACTGCTGCTGTACTGCCTCAGAGGAAAGGATTTCAGTTCCCCAGATAAGAGGATTTCTAGTGTAAGAAGTCTGTGGGGACAGGCCCCTGCCTTCTCTTGTAAGTGTCTTTTATTGAATATGTAAATACATGGGTTTCTTACCCTCTTGCTTATTCCTTTTTAACCTGGACATTGCTTTTCTTTTTTGCCCTCTACTCTGGTTTTCGACTTAGTGTGTTCTGAGTTTTATTTTAAGGGATCCTGCTCTGTTAATTTTCTCAATCACATTTAAGAGCAAAACTAAAACCTCGGAAGAGGAAAACTAATGTGCGGAGAGTTTAATGAAATGCTGGCAGGAATAATCCTTTTGTTGTTTTGCACTAAGAAGCAAGTTGAACAATAAGAGAAATACACGTGTTTATTTGTCAGGCGATCTCGTGATGCAGGTTGGGTCCTAGGAGAGCAGACTCTGAGGGAAAACCAGCAGGAGGGGCTCTCCTTAGGGAGTGCTCCTGGGGTCAATCTGTGGATGGGAAGAGAATGCGGCAGGAGTCGGCAGAAGTGGGACTGGGGCGTGGTCTTAGTGGGATCTTCAGCTGTCCATATGGGGAGTCCTGAAAACAGCATGACCTTTCAGAACTGTCCCTGGTTGGGGTGAGAGGGCTGCTCCTTTACAGGCCTGTGTTAATTAGTCCCTGGATGTCAAGGCTTGGGAGAAGGTCACTACCCTGGGTAAGCAGGTCTCTTTAATTTAAGGCAAACCCTTGGGGGACCCGCTGGGTGAGAGGGGTTTGCCAACTGCGTTCCCAGCAACAGGGAGACTAAGACGTTCATTCCTGGTGAGGAATCTGTGTCTGGTAGCCTGGATATTCGAAAAGGAGTGCTTATGGAGGGACGGTTTTCTAGAAACGCTGTTTTGCTCTCCTATTACAGAATAGCTCTACCAACCCAATATCTAATACCTACAGCGTTAGTGGTTAAGGGAATAAAATTGTAATAAAATGTGCCTTTAATACTTTTTTATGAACCTCATGGTCAATTTTACATTTTTTCCTATAATGTCTTTATATTATTGTCCTATAACCATGCAGTATGTTAGCTTGAAAATTGCTAAAAACCAAAACAAATTTATAAACAACACTTTCCAACTTCTGTAGACTCTGCTTAGGAAGAGTGAGCATTTTCTGTTTCTTTCCAGCCGTACTTCCGATCCTAGTCAGGTTCGGATGAGCTAAGCAGATCACCAGAGTATGAAATAGAGACTAAAATAACTAAAATAATCTCTCTGCCATTCACCTTGAACTTGCTCACCTCTCTGCTCTGTGCCTGGCAAAGCCGATCCTTGAGGACTACATGTCCTCACTCCCATTTCTGGCTAGCTTCTTGTTATGACTAGCCGAAGGGAGGCTAAAAGAAGGAAGTGAGCATGCAGAAGGAGAAAGAGGTTGAGGAATTTCTTCCCTGCTGTCTCCATGTGTCAGTGTCACTTCTTTAGCAGTAGCCCTGTCCTGTGATTGCAAGCATCTCTCCTCTAGGTCTCCAGCTCTCACTGGGCTCCAGTTATAGGAGTTCAGCTCTTTTGTGCAGACCCAAGGTGGGAGCATGGCAATATAGCCAGTGCAGTGCATGACCAAAGTGGCAATTTTTTCCCCTTCATCTTTGAAAATACCATCAATAGCTTTGCTGTCACGCAGAGTTTCCAGAAGATCTGCCCTTAGAAGCCCCATCCATTAGATTTGGATGTCACTCAGGATCAAAACAACACCTGTGAGCTTTTACTTTATACCACATACTCATCTTCCCTTAATTGCTATCTGTTGTTTGAGGGTGATAGCAATAAACACTTATGCAGTGTAAAAGGGTGGCTGTGCATCCTGAGGCAACAGTTTATCATCATTAGCAGAAGCGATAAGGCAGGTACCAAGAAAACTTGGAAGGTCTCCTGCAAAATTAGCAAGGATGCCTGCCAAGCTCAGGCACTCTGACTTCTGCACACCTTCCTGTAGGCTGCCTGAGGCCAATTCCTCCCTGTTTGTGCAGGTTACATTCTCCCTCCCTCAAGCAATTTTCTTCACCAGTGTTTCATCATAACAGCTGTTATTATTTAGTGACAGGGTATACTGTTAGGAACAACACATATTATAAATGATGTTCATGACTCCTTTCTCCTCTCTTAATCCATAAAAGAGAAGCCAAGTGCTATGTTTCTAAATTTCTGAGTCCTCTGGAACTGCAAGAGTTAGAAGTGTTTAAGGTTTGAGTCTGTTCAGGAGAATTAACTGTGTGCTGCTCAACGGAGAAGAGGGAGGAAGCCAGTGCTTGGATAGGCAGCATGAGAAGCAGAGTTAGAGGGATGCTGAAACTAGGGACAGGGTCAAGGTAGCAGAGACCAGGAGGAGGGAGAAGCTGTCAAAGCAGAGTCTAGGGGGGCAGGGAATCATTCCTATGAGATGCATCCCTGGGACTATTCATCGTCGCTGTGTTGACAGGATGAACTGAAATACTGAATAGGGAATGTTCCAACAGCCGTCACAATTGTGGGATGACTTTAGCAGACATTTACTTATTTATTCTAATGGCTATAAGACAAATACATATTTTGCATATACTAATACAACTAACAGTTATATTAGTTCTAATTAGTATTAATTAGTATATTAGTAACTAATACTAATATAACTAATCAGTATACTTTACTAAGTATACTGATATAAGTAAGATATGAAGAACATGTCTAAAAAGTAATAGCACCGATAACTCTCAGGTGTGTAAGTACCTAAAGTTGGGAAATACCGAATAGTATAAGGATCCAAGTTATGGATGGGAACAACCACCAAGATCTGACCCCTCTCCCAATATTTCTGCCATGAATTTCTAGGATTCTTTTGTTTCTTGGAAGAAGTGAATGAGAGCCAGACATTCACTGACATTGGGTTTCACTCCAGCCCAGTCTCTAGGTGGAGACTTAGAACAGACACAATTTTATTTGTAAAATAAAGACAGGTGTGCTGTATGTGCTGCATGGTCTCCTATGGATTTGCCCCTCCCCCCCTCACTTGAGACTTGCTCAGCCTGCACGATTCACATCAACAGACTACCTTGCCCTCTGGTTTCGGTTGGGTTCACCTGAATTGGCGTGAAGGGAATGAGGACTCCAAGGACCTGGGAGAACCCCTTTAAATTTTGTGCCTAGTTCGGCCCTGTGATCCCCAGCAGGACACAGGGCAGAGAAGAGCGAGGTTGCAGAGTTTGTTTTCTCCTTCCTTGTGCCCTGGCTCCCTCTGTGCTGAGGTTCTGAGAGCTGGTTGCACTTTTCCACTGAGCATTGGTGATCAGGTCTCCCCACACAGTTCGTCCAGGTTGTCCTGATCTTGGCTCTATCACTCCTTTAAGAATGTGCATGTGTGTGTGGGAGGGAGTGGTGAATGAAGGGGGCAGGGCGTGGGAGGAGAAACCAGGGGTAAGAGCTGGTACTTTGCTGTTAATGGACTGGGCTACAACACCATTCCTTGTCATTACCCTGGAGCAGTGCACGACTCCTTGCTACTACCTGGGAGTAATACATTATTCTTTTTGCAATCTAAATCCTGTCCACACCTTTATAAATAGTTCCTTCACTAGAACCTCCTGTTTATTTGGTTGAGTGTAACTTCTGTTTCCTACTGGGATCTAAGATAATTCAGCATGTAACATTTAAAAAAAAAATTTTATGGGGAGGTATCTTATTTTACTATTAATGTAATCATTTGATGCCAAAGAAATGAGGGTAATTTTACAAACTCAAAATTTTACTAAGTACCCAAAATGTCCATTCTTATTGTATTTTTTTATAACACATTAGTTTGAATACATTTCTTCACAACTATTCCAGCATAGCTCCTTTAGAATTATTTCAGTTGCCCTAACACTGTGACTTTACCAAAGACCTTGAAATTAAATAAATAAATTGAAATTCCAAATGACTAACTTTTAGATGACTGGGATAAGAAATACTCAATAGATGATGCCTGGGAGTATTAATAACGAGACACTTTATGGAAATGCTTCTTCTACTACAGCAGTTATGTCAGAACCTTCAAAACATATCATAAGGGCAGAACCTGAGTACAATAAACGAAGCTTCTGCAGCTTAAGCTTGCCATAGTCCTATGACCGTCAGCAACAAGACAAAGCATGTTTCCTGCAAACTAAACGGGTGCTCAGTGCTTCAGTCTAGTTGAGCTTCCAGAGACAGAGGCCAAAGACATCTCATTAATGCATGCTGTATAGCATCTGGCCTTGGTTGCATTAATTGTGCCTAAAGAATGTAATAGCCATCCAAGTGAAGGTGGAAGAACATATAAGTAAGTAATGGGTAAAAGCAGGCTGTACAAGCAAAGGCTGGTCATGTCAGCACAGCCTTGTGGGAAATTTTCTTCTACAGAAGCTACATGAAACTGACCTGCTGAAGAAAGAAACAGAAACAATCTTCTCCCATTTATCACCCACCACCCTTTTCAAAGATATATATTAAGAAAACATAGTTATGTGTTTTTTAAAAATTATGACCTAATGCTCCATTTCTTTTTCACTCTTATTTTCTTGCTTCTTATTTTAATACATCATCCTGGCCATCTGTGGTATATTCAGAATCCCATCAACTATTGCTTAGGCTATTCCCAACAATTCATTGATGAATTCATTTGTCAGTGCTTCAAATCTGAGTGGCTACTGGATCAGGTACACCAGGAACTCCAGCAGCACCTACTAGGTTGAAGACATAAGGCTGCTTCTCCACTCTTTTGCCAGGGTGTGGGCCATGGAAATCTACCTCTGTTACAGGTATGGGCTACTGCACATGGAGGTGCACACATGTCCCGCGATGCTGAGGCTCTGCATGGCCCGGCAGCTGCTGCAGGTAACATGTCTGATCTCTAGAGCTGTGATTTGAAATCCAACTCATTTTCCTTTTAGAAATGAAGTCATTTCCTCAATACCTGCTCTCCTACAGTATGCACCCTCTCGAGTGGCCAGCACCACTCTCTGTTGTCATCACTATGTCTGCAGGGTCTATGTGCTTAGCGTAGAATATGTGTTTAATAAATGCTTGTTGACGGACTCTCTCAAAAAAACTAGGTCACAATTTCCCCACATCAGAAAAAAATAAAGGATTATTGGATACTTGTCTGTTAGAATAAAAATCTTACAGTAGAAGAATAAGCTGAGAAAAGAGAGGTGAATTTGTCCTCTGTACCTGCCTCTATAAATATATCATGGATCTTTCTAAGTCCTTTAATTTTTTCGTTGTCATTTCTTGGCTCTAAACATTTCTCTCTCTGGTGGAGATGGCAAAACAGCTTTCAGTAAGCAAACTTCAGAGGGGAAAAAAAAAAAGCCCAATAATCACAGCACATGCTCATTTCTCCTTAATGGCTTGATCTTCCATCTGTTGGTCTGGGATAATATTGATAAAGGAATTAAAGACACCACACCATCTCTTGAATCAAATGAGAACAGTCATTTTCAAATTATAGAGTATGACATTTTTATGTTTTACAACATGAAGAGAAAAGGCATTTAATTTATTTTAATGTGGTTAATTTGAAGCTAGATTAGATCACCTAGTTAACTCAGAGGTTCTTGACTTTTAAAACTAAATGCTGTGTAGCATCTCATTTTCACAGTGGCAGTTGCTGCTGCTAATAGTAGCTTTCATCTAATCAACTAAGAAGTTAACCTTGAATACCAAACACAAAATCTATAAACCCCGAGCTAAGAACTAACATGACTTTGGGAACAGAGCCACTCTTAAATGAGAGGGAGCTTCATGTTGACTCAAGAGAAGTATTCATTTGATACTTGACTATTTTGTTTTATTCTCATATATGGATTTTTAAAAAGTTTTAAAATGTTGTTACTCTCTCATTGGGAAGTACAGATAGAATAATGGAAGAATTTAAAAATTACTAAGAGAAACACAGATAATCAGGACTCGAGATTATTTCTGTGGTGGCTGGGAAATTGGAATAGCTGTACTGAGTCTCAGAATAAGACACGACAACCTTTTCAGGTGGGTTTTGATGAGCTCTCAGGTAAAAGGTCCAACTCGTCCAGGGAGGAGAGTATTTGAACCACTGAACTATTAGTTATTTAGGACTGATCATAGTTTTATTAGGTCATTATAGCTGGCCACTACAGTTCAAACAGCAAAATTAAACATTTCTGTGGCTTATCATTTTTAGGCTATTGAAAACTTTAGTATTAGCCTAATATACTAATGTAGGATAGTAAGATGTGAATTTCAATTTTCTTTTTATATGATCATGGAAACGCTTTTAAAAAAATACATCATGGAGCTACTGTGTTAGCGTTTGGATTTTCAATTTTACACACTTCTGTTTACCAAACTCAAACTTCATTTCAAGCTCAAATATTGGCAGGATAGTCCTCGGAAGGTCACTAGGTTCCTCTGAGTCTGAACTCCACATCCTCTCTCTGGTTGCTTTTCAACTGCTTCATCTCTTCATCTTCCCCCAGTACCCTTAATCTTACTCTGGTATCTTCTGCTTTGCTCTAACACTATAGAGAGTATCATTTTATTGGTATGCATATATAGTACATTTTAGTTCATCTTGCCTATCACCTAAGTGTTCCAGGAAGGTTGGTTTTGGTTAGTTGTTTTCCTGTAGGCTACCTTTAAGTATATTTGATGGTATTTTGATTGCTATTATTATTATATGCTTATAAAATGCATTGAAATATAAATGTAGCTCATCTCTAATTTTTTTAAAAAATGTTTACTTATTTCTTTTTTTCTGAGAGGGAGAGAAACCCCCACCCAAACAGGATCCTCATGTGACAATCTACCCCCAGTCTGAGCTAGCCTGGATCCTGGGCACACATGCTGCTGAATATGTAGAAGGAGGCCTCAGGGTGTGAACCTGGGACCTTCCCATGAGAGTACAACATCGTAGGGTTTTGTGTTACTGTCATGCCACTGGCTAGCCCTCTAATTCTTTATAGTTCAGAAAACATAACTAATTTACTTACTATCCTTTTTAGTTTCAAGCCCAATCATTTGAAACGATACATCATTCAGCAATTGGAAAAATATAATTTTGAAGTTGGGTTTGTAGCCCTCCCATAATGACATGAAATCATTAAAAAGTTTATGTGTGAAGGCCTTTTCAGCTGAGTAGCAGAAGTCTGAATGTGGGCATCAGTGGTGTGTTTTACACATGTTAGCTTGTGTCAGTTATATGGCTTTGGGAGTAGGGAAAAGGCTTTGAAAAGATGAACTGGATGAGATCGTAGGAAAGACCTTCATTCTGTGTAAGTGTCAGTCTATTCCATTTTGCCCAGCAGGGCTTCTTTCTTCCTAAAGACTACAGAATCAAAATTAACAGCAATTCCCAGTGTGTTCACAAAAGAGACTAGAATGTAAGTGACATTTTAGGATTAGGATAGATCAATGCCATATTTTGTCCCAAGAGTCACAACATATCGGTCGAGTGGTGATCAGGAGGCCTATATTGAATGACACTCTGTAGGAGCCAGCATGGCTACTGTCAAGAATCCCCAACATGTAGCTGCAAGCGCCTGGGAGGAGGGAATTAGTGAGCTTCTGGGAGGCTACATAGTCAAAGGTATAGCTTCCTAGAGAAACATGAGACCTAAAACCTTTTTCCAAGGAAAAAAATGGACAAAGAGGCAGCCTAAGCTTAACATGTAGAAGGAAATTAACACAAAGGATTCTCAAGTTCAAGTAAAATCAAAGAAGCCCAGTGGAGATCAATGAGTTTCAAAGAGTATTAGATAAAACAATTTACAGTGCGTTGGCTCACAAAGAGAAAAAATGGCCATCATTTGGCAAAAATGCCAGAAGACAGATATTCTGGGGTAGAAACTGAGATTGTCCTGTGCTTGGGATGGAAATTGAGTTTGAGTCAAGAAAACCAAGGGAAGACAAAAAAATAGCAATAAACCCGATCTTAGAGACAATCTCCCAGAAAAAGAAGAGGCTAGAAGCAGTAAAGAAAAGGCAGAGATTTACAAATTTAAGGATTTTACTCATTCCTGGCAGGGAGAGATTAAACAAGAACATCTCCCAGAAGAAGGGCATGGCGATCTGGATACCCTCCGCAGTCTGTAAACTGGCAGCCTGTGATCTGTGTCTGGCCCACAAGCAGCTTCTATTTGTCCTGCTCTGCATTTAAAACTATATAATTAGGGACCATCAAGTGGTGCGGTGGTTAAGGTGCTGCAGTCCATGGTTCAAGTCCCAGGCCTGGTAACTTAAAAATTACAGGGCTTGTGTGCGTGAATGCCCAAAATCCTGAGAGGAGTATGCATGAGAAGAGATTGTGGCATGGCCATCCTCCCTGGCTGATGCTTTTTCACTTTTTCCCTGTCTCTCTCTGGTGAGTGCACATGCCCTATAGCAAATTTTTTTTTTAAAAAGTTTATAATTTTTTTTTAACCATTAAAGTAATATATACTCATTGTAGAATTATTAAACATTTTGGGAAAGTAAAATGACAAAACACTAAAGAAATAACAAGAAATCAAATAAAGAAATGTAACTTGCTATCAAAAATAATCACAAATATCTATATATACTTTCATGGAAGCTATCCATGATGCATTTCTGAATTATCATTCGATCAAGTTTTAGTCTACTAAATATGTTCTGAATATGACTTTAATGCAATTTCATTTTCTGTAGTCCAATAAATGTGACTCTAACTAGGAAAATATCTGAAATAACAAGTACCAATACATTCTCGGGTTGAGTGAGTCGTGATAAAGAGTGGAATGTGTGAGGAACTTGCTGCTTCATATGCTCCTACGTCGTTTTAACAGTCATGTTCTATTTTTCTAGTTATAAAATATATTTTTAGGTTATGAGTTTATAATGAGAAAGAAAGAACAACATTAATCTCTTGTATCAGAGATAACCAATGTAATATTGTGTTGTTGTTCTGGCCCTGTTTTTATTTATTTATTTATTTTTATTTGGATCAAACTTATAGAAAGTGATTTGGGTGTTTTTGTTTATTTCTTTTTTTCATGACACAGAGAGAGAGACAGGCACCCTCCACAGTGATCTCACCCCAGCCCTCCTAGAACTCACGCATGTCTGGCACGTACAGATCAGCCAAGGTTCCAGCAGCGTGGAATGATACTCTATCACTGTACCACTGAGCTTGCTTATTCAGCCTTTTTCACTTAAAGTATCTTGGATACATTTACATGTCATTAAAAATATCTTAAAAATATTATTTTTAACTATTTAATGTTTTGTAATTTTTTTTTAAGATAAATTTTTGCTATAGGGCATGTGCACTCACCAGAGAGACAGGGAGACAGAAAGTGAGAAATTGCCCCCTCCCACCCAAACCCTGGTGGGGGGATGGCCATGCTGCAATCCCTTCTCCTCCATTCTCCTCTCTGGATGTTGGACAAACAAGCACACATGCCCAATGTGAGTTTTAAATCACCAGGTCCAGGACTCAAACTGCTGTTGACTACATGGGAGTCCAGTGATATAATCATTATGCCATCTGCTGGTCCCAATGCTTTGTCACTTGAATTTTCCATATTTAGCTATTTTTCAGGTATAAAACACTATAATTGTTTCTAGGTTTTCTCATTGATAAAAAAAGTGCTTCCATAAATGTCCTGGATATATTTCCTTGCATCTTTATTTCATTAGGTAACATTGCTAAAAGTGGAATTACTGAGTCAAAGAATATGAAGACGTAATATGCACTGCTGTGAACTTTTATGACTGGGATATCAAGCTTAGTGGCTCTAGATTTTCTGTAACAGCAGACATACAAGATGGTGTGCTTCAGACTGGCCATTGTTGCATACTTTCCACAGGACTGAGTGTATGGGGGATCTAACCCTTATTACATGAGCCTCAATGAGTAGTGCCACATGAAGGTGGAGGAAGAAGTAACTTAAAAAAAAAAACAAAAACCTAAAAATATGGGGGCTAGCAGGTGGCATAGTGGTCAAGGCACTGGACCCTCACATGGCCTACCGTAGTTCAAGTCCTGGACCCAGAGGCTTAAAACTCACACTAGGCAGGGACCAGCAGTTAGAGTAATGGCTATGTTGCTGAACTCCCATGTAGTCAACCACGGTTCAAGTCCTGAACTCGGTGGCTTAAACTCACGCAGGGCGCATATGCATGCGTGTCCAAGATCCTGAGAATGGAGGAGAAGGGATTACAACGTGGCTATCACCCCAGGGGGTGATTTCTCACTTTCTCTCTCTCTCTGTCTCTCTCCCTATCGTCTCCTGTGAGAGCACACTCCCATAGCAAAACAAACAAACAAACCAAAAAAAGCCTCTAAAACCAACCACCCAACCAACCAACAAAAATCCCTAAAATATGTTCTTGTAATGGTGCTGTAGTGATGCTGGAATTTCTGGCTGGCTTGGTTGAGTTTACAAAGGCAGAAAGTGTGTCTTGGGTTTCTTGGTAGGACCCATTGTTTTGCCAATATCATAACTAATTTAATGGTGCTGTAGTGATGCTGGAATTTCTGGCTGGCTTGGTTGAGTTTACAAAGGCAGAAAGTGTGTCTTGGGTTTCTTGGTAGGACCCATTGTTTTGCCAATATCATAACTAATTTTCTGTTAGTAAATTATCCAATTTATTTTAAAAAGGTACTACATATTTTTTACTACCAGTTTCACAAAAGCTTCATCAGTGTGAAGTTTGTTGCTTAAAAACAGTTTTGCCACTTGTTGAAAATATTATTCATGATATCAGTACTTTCTCAATTATTTATAAGGTGAATTTTTGTTTATATACTTATTGATAATTTTTTGGGGGGGTTTAGCATTTATATTCTTTGTCTACTGGAGGTTTTCTTTATTGATTTTTAAATATTAATTATATATCCTGGATACTTATCTTTTTGTCTGTATTAAATGCTGCAAATGTTTTCTGTTAGATACTTACCTATTAATTTTATTTACAATGTATTATGGTATATGGAAATTTAAGTTTGTATGTAATAATTTCATTAAAATTTTACTTTCTGCTTTCTGTTTTTATGCATACGAAATCATTCTCTAGCAATATCTGCTAAAACCTCTGTTTTCTCTGGACCTGGTTTATTTCTTACATTTCACTTGTTAATCCATTTGGATTTCATTCCACTTTAAATGTGACACAAATATCCAACTTGACATATTTCTCCAAAGAAATCTGATTTCTCACTTCCAACCCTACCCTCCATGGAGCTGCACTATGAATGGAAATAATTTAGTAAAAAGGATGAAGCAATCAAGAAAGACCACTTCTAGTGGCCACTATGCTAGAGAAGTGGTGCCCACCTTATTTTTGTTATTAGAGAGGTACTTAATATACCTTTTATCAGAGGACAGCCTTACAGGCTGTCTGGAGTCTTCATTAATTCTAGACCATAATGGAGAGACTTATTTCCTTTATGCTGCTAAATATTAGTTTTCCTAGGATGTGATTATTTTCCCCCTTTGTTTTAAGTCCCATGGTCACCAGGATACTCTTCAAAAGCAGTGGATAAAATTGACTCCCAGCTTCCCCTATGCTCTGGAATAGAAGCTATGCTTTCATGATAAATTGCACAGAAAAAAAAGGTGGCAGGAGTTGCTTGTACCAAAATGAGAGTGGCTTTTGGCTCTGCTTCAGTGACTGTGTTCCACATTTCTTTCTGAACTCTCAGAGAAAAGTGATAATGAGAGTTTAATCTCTAGACTTGCGCCATCAGCTCTTTATTTTCCTTGGAATATTTTAAAGCCTACAGGGCCTCAATTTCAGCCACTAGACACAGCACTTTCATGGTCGCTCTTTCCTGGGGTGGGAATAATCAGAGGGTAAAAATCCAAGGTTTGCCATATTTTCCAGCTGTGACCTGGTGTATTTTCATTATTTTGAAAAGACTGGGGGTCTTAGTGGGGAGTAAGATGAAAGATGGAAAAAACTATTCATCCATTTACTGGAACTCAGCTACCTTATGGTATAGGATTCAGTGCTCTGTGGATGCCGCTACTCTGATATTTCCATTTCTCTAGATTTTCCTTTTCCCTCAGTGCAGAGACCTGGCATGCACATCATGTCATTATACTTTAGCAAAGTGAAGCTTGTGTTACCCACAGGTGTGAGTCTGTAAAAACTAAGGATTCCTGCGATGGAATCCTTCCTGAAATAGGTAAAGAACAATTTGACTAGGGAAAATGGTGAGGTACAACACTAGTGCTTTTCTGTTTTTAAAAACAGTGAAGACTGGGACCAGCAGATGGCATGGTGGTTAAGGTGCTGGATTTTACATGGCCAACTGTGAGGTTTGAGTTTTGGATCTGGTGGCTTAAAAAACATACTGTATGCATGTGTGTGCATGCTCCAAATCCCAAGAGGAGACTGGAAAAGAACGGAACATGGCATGGCCTTCCCCCTGAGGGGCTGATTCCTTACTTTCCCTCTCACTGTCTGTCTCTGTCTTTCTCCAGTGAGTACACCCGCCCTATGACAGAAAAAAGAAAAAAAAATTCCAATCTTTGAATATGATGCTTTTATTTACTATATTCTAGGGATATAAATAATGTCATATTTATATATTTATTTAAATTGAATAAAAAATGCTCCTGGCCTCTTCTCGCCATCATTCATGGAAAATCTACCTATTCTTCTGCCTTTTCTGCCTCTCTCTGTGTGGCAAGGCTCTGCAGCTCTTGTGGTGCCGGCCATCGGCCCACAATAGTCACTGCTGCCCTGGCTCCCCACCATGGAGTCACGAACCGTCAGGTGAGGATAGTTTCTGGCTGTTCCACTTCCCTTTAGTACATCTCAGCCACTAAACATCTTTGCAGAGGCTACCAAGGCTCTGTGCTTAACGCTGAGTCCTGATAAATACCATGTTGCCAGGCCCTGATGACAGTTAGCTTGCCTCAGAGGGACTGTGTTTTGCGAAGACCATCCACCATCATCATCATCAAAACTGAGAGTATTCAATCTCTCAGAAACCTGGGAGTGTCTCTTGCTAATCTTCAAGACACAAAGGTTCCATCTCTTTCCTGTTTAGGTGATCCAACTAGAAAGAAGTTTTAATATCTTCCTAGAGCTTCAAGTTTCAAATATCTTTTTAGGAGACATTGTTAGGAGTTATTGTTAGGGTTTCTGCTGGTTCTGGCTCTTAGGGAGATGGATGGAAGAATGGATAGCATGAGATCTGTTTTCCCCCTGCAGTTTGGGAGTGTAGACCTAAGAATTTGGGCATGGCTACTCTCCTGAGGTGAGGCACTAATGCATTTTTGGTTTTTGAAATAAGATCATTTGAGAGAAAAAAACACCCTTGTTTAATTACAAAAAAACAAAGGTTTATCTCTCCCATGAATGAGAGATACAGAGACAGAAAGACAGCACCTTCAACAAGGTCCTGTGACCTTGACCCACTCCTAGTTTCAGCCAGTCCAGGATCATGGGCACATGCATTGTGTTTTATTACCGCATCACTATCCAGCCCCACTTTATTTAATTTTGTAGTAGGTGATAACATTGGTCCAGAACTGTGGCATAGTGGCTAAGGGAACCTGACCCTCTATGATTGATGGTGGGGTTCAAATTTGAAACCTGATAGCTTGATAAACATACTGGGCTAGTGGGCATGCGTACCCAGAATCCTGCTGATGGAATGGAGAGATGGAGGAGAGGGGATAAGGTGTGGCCACACCCCATTGGGAGATGCTTTCTCCTTCTCCTTCTCTCTTCTGGTCACTGGTGAGCACATGTTCTTGCTGGCAAAACAAACAAACAAAAACAAAACAAAACAAAAACCAAAAAATCCCCCCAAAAAACACAAGTGATATTACATTAAGTTTTCAACAAATCAGCATGATATATATGAACGGTCACTATGCAGAACTGGAAATACTGTAGGAGAAGCAGCATGGGGTTCAGAAGCCCTTATCATTAGCAACCCTCTCACTTTTCAGTGGTTCCTGAGCAACCTGAGGAACCCTGTGTGTGTGTGTGTGGGGGGGGAGAGCGGGGGTGGTCTGTGGTTCTCAATTTAAAAACTGTTCCTTTAGGGAGCCAGTAGGTGACATGGTGGTTAAGGTGCTGGATTTCCACATGGACAACCATTGTTTGAATCCCAGACCGGATGGCTTAAAAATCATGCTGGGTATGTGTGCTTGCATGCCCCAAATCCTAGTAAGACAATGAAGAAGGGATTGTGGTGTAGCCATCCTCCCAGGGGGTCATTTCTCACTTTCCCATTTATCATCTCTCTCCAGCAAGTGTACATGCCCTTTGTCAAAAACTTGGAAAAAAAAAATTCCTCTGGGTATTTCTGATAGCCTTTCTTCACATCTACATACATTTGCTATGACATTTTGCCCTAAAAATGTAGTAATGGCTAATGAGAGACAGATACAATACTCATCTTGCCGCCCTGGGTGCCCTTTGTAATGTGATACTGTGAGATATTAGAGGGAGAGGGAAAAGACTTGTCTGTGGCATCCGCTTTTTACATAACATCCTCAAAGAATAAGGATGTTCATCTTAAGCATTTTAATTTCCCTTCACAAAATAATTTTAGTTTTCTTTATACTGTACTTACTCTGTATGAGTCTGAGCTGATGCATAATAACAAGTCTACAGAGTATTTACTATGTGAGGAGCGCTTTGTCAAACATATCACATGTAGCATTTAGTTATCTTTTTGTTGTTATTTTTTTTGCTGTAGGGTGTGTGTACTTGCTAGAGAGAGAGAGTCACCTCCAGAGGAGATGATCACACCACAATCCCTTCACTTCCATTCTCCTCTTAGGATTTTTTTGGGCACACACTTAAGCTGTGTTTTTCAAGCTGCCACATCCAGGACTTGAACCCCCATGCCACCTGTTGGCCTGGCATTTATTTATCTTCATTTATAAATACTTAAATATGCCAAGAATTATTCTAAGAACTCAATGAAAATCAATTTATTCACTCTTTGTAAAGATTTTCTAAATGGGAGCTATTAGTATCATCCTCATTTTTTTAGATGAGGAAATTAAGGCACAGAAAGTTGAAGAGAATTTTCCAGAGTCACACAGCTAGCAAATGGCAGACCTGAGGTTTGAACAGTGACAGTCTGTTTTCTGAGGTAAGATTTTTTAAATTCATTTTGTTTAAGTTTATTTCTTCCATGAGAGAGACAGAGAGACAGACAGACAGAAGGGGACAGAGATAGAACGAGATAGAAACAGGGTCTTCACGTCATGGTCCACCTCCAGCCTCAGGTAGACAGGATCATGGGCATGCCTAGGGAGACCCCAGAATATTAATCTGGGACCATTTTATGTGACCTCAATATTGCCTATGACTGTGTTGTCACCCCACCCCAGCAGGCTGTCTTCACTCTACATTATATTATTCCATGACACAACACATCTCGTTTGGTCCCCCCTTGGATGGAGGTATTATATCTCCATTCTACAGATGACAAAACTGAAGCCCAATGCATTTAAATAATTTCCTTGAAATTATCTGCTGCTGAAGGAAGAGAAGTGAATTGAATTCCAGGTACTTATGAGTTTAGAGCCTGTCTGAATAGCTGCAACTGAATTTTAAGAGGGAAATTTGGGCACCAGCAGATGGCATAATGGTTATGTCACTGGACTCCCATGTAGTTGACTGTGGTTTGAGTCCCAGATCAGTGACTTAAAACACACTGAGCATGTGTGTGTGTATGCCCAAAATATACAGAGGGGAATGGAGGAAGAGGTATTGCAGTGTGGCCATCTCCCTTGGGGTGGGGGGGACGACGATTTCTCACTTTCTGTGTCTCTGTTTCTCTCTGTCTTTCCAGCGAGCACATGCACCCTATAGCAAAAATCTTCCCAAAAAATAAAAAAAAAAATTAAAAAGAGGTAAATTTGCCAAGGCCACAAAACTATTGAAGATGGAGCCCAGAGGCCCAATAGGATCTGTCACCTGAGTCCATATGCATATGATGTCATATCTATGATGTCACCCAAGTCGACATAATTATGATGAAATGAACATATACTAGTGACTTTCAATTTTTGAGGAATCTATTTAAAGTATTTTTGTTTATTGACAATAAAATAATATTAATGATAGCTAGCATTTATGTTGTTCTAATTGTTAGTATTAATATACATGTATTTTATCATTCATTAAGATAATAGGCATTTTACAAACATAAATCAATATATGAATGAGTATATAGAAAAAAAACAAAAAATCTCAAATCCACCATCCCAGATAATCACAATTAGTATTCTGGTGAGTATCTTTATGTTCATCTTTCTCTAGGTATTTCATCCACATACCATATGTATAATCATATCACTCTATGTAAATAGAATTACAATGTAGACTATTTGTAACCTGTTTTTATCTATTCATCCCATCAGTCAAAATGTTTCCTGAAAACATTTATAAAACAATATGCTCAAAATGATACATTATATGCATTTTCCTACTTTGATGAACAGAAAAGTCAATCTTTTAATGGGTAATACATTGTATTAGTCAGAATAGGGAAGGTTATTCTGGAATAACAAGTTAACACAATCCAGTAGCTTAATGAAGAAAGGATTATTTCTCACTTAAACAGTTGGCTGTGGGACCAAGATTCCAAAATAGTGACTCAGATCTGTGCCTTTCTGTCTTACTGCACTAATACCAATGGGAGACTTCTGGTCATTGGAATAAGAGAGAAGTTCTATAACATGCCACAGAAGCTTTCATGGCCTCAGTCTAGAAGTGAAAAACACTTTGATCTGGGCCAACAGGAGGTGTAGTGGTTACGGCACTGGACTCCCACCTGGCTGATCACGGTTTGAGTCCTGGACCTGGCAACTTGAAACCAATGTCAGGCGCATGTGCATACATGTCCAAAATCCTTAGAGGAGGATGGAGGAGAAGGGAGTGTGGCATGTCCACCCTCTCTGGAGGGTGAATTCTCACTTTCTCTTTTTCTTTGACTCTTCAGTGAGTGCATGTGCCACATAGCAAAAAATCTCCACAAAACAAACCAAATCAAACCAGCTAACCAATCAAACACTTCTTTGTTCCTCCTTCACTGACTTGTAGTCACGTGATGCTAACTTCAAAAAGACTAAGACATAAAGCCTCTCTGTGTCCCAAGGAAGATGAGAAAAATTGAAAATTGGTAAACTCTAGCAATGTGCCCCATATGTCTGTTGTGTAAATATATCAATGTTTAACTAATCTCTCAAGGAATATTTAGACAGTGACCATCATTTCTCTGTTATAAACAATGCAGGGTTAAACATCCTTCCATATGCATCATGTACTCTGATCTATTGATTTCTCATTTTATATTCCTGGAAGAGGAATCGATGAAGCAGATGTATGTAAAATATTAATATAGGTGCTGAATCTATACTTCTCATCCCCACCCTTGTAAGTTCTCCCACATAATAAAAGGGCTTAATGCCCAGAAAGCACATTTCCCAGATTCATTTGGTATATGGTTCTGTTTAGAGTCTGCTAATGAGAGATCCTCACATGGGATGGAAAAGGAGAAACCATTGTTCTCTGGGAGCAGCTAGGGCAAACCCACAGGTAAACTTAGCCATGGCTTTTCCTGTGCCTTTGGACATCTTCCTGAGAACTTTGTACGTCAGCAGAGAGGTTAGCAGAGTCCCCAGGTGTCCTCCCGAGAACCACCCACTTCAGTGTTGCAGGGAGCCGAGCTGTCATTGGTGACCTCCTTGTGATCCTGCATTACTGGATACCTGAAAAGAACCTTCTGGATGTTCACTCCCCCAGACTGCCACCTGTGGGGTAAGCCTCGGCATTATTTCCTCATATCATTCTTCTTCATTCCTGTAATGGCTTTCGTCCTGAACCTTGATGGCTGCAGCACCCACTACCAGATTGCTTTACAGGAAATACGTCCCACAGAAATTCTCAAAGATAGCAGCCTGTCTTCGCACTGTGCACTAAGTAGTCGATGTTTTCCAACTCCGGTAAAGTGAAACTCAAAGAAAATTAATTATGGTTTATATTTGCATTTCTTGTGTTCAAAGCATTTATTGTATTTTACTGGCCATTTTTTTGTTCCTCTCTGTGAATGGTGCATTGGTGTCTTTATTTGTTATGTCTCCTCTTTAGACAAGCCCACTTTTCTAAATGCTCTCCTCTGTAACATAATATGACATAGATGTGCTATAGAGAGCCATGTATTCACTGGAGAGAGACAGATAGAGAGGGGATATGTGAAAGAGCACCCCCTGTGTGTGGAGATGGCTATGCCACAATCCCTCCTCCTTCATTTTCTTAGGATTTGGGGTAAACAGGCATATGCTCCAGGAATGTTTTTCGAGCCACCGGGTCTGGGAATTGAACCATAGAGTTGGTTATATGGGATCCAGCCGCCTTAACCCCTTGGCTCCATAATACTTTTACTGGACATTACTTAGCCTCTTTGGGACTCAAAAGGTAATCATTTGTTTCAGTATATTAGGTTTGAGGTGGGCAAGTGGGTGCTGTGGTGGTTAAGGCAACTGGATCCCACATGGCTGACATCATGATTTGAGTCTATCACCTGGAGGCTTTGAAAACATGCTGGGCCTGTGTGCCTGCATGCCCAGAATTTTGAGAGAATTGGAGGAGAAGGATTGCAGTGTGGCTGTTTCTCTAGGTGGCAGTTTCTTACTTACCCTCTTTCTCTCTCGGCTGAGCGCATGTGCCCTATAGCAAAACTAAATATATGTGAGCAGATTACAAAATTACCAAAATGTGAGTGGGATGTTCATGAAGACACAGAGGGCTATTGAAAGTCTTTACATTAATTAAGATTTTTAGTGAATCAATAAAAGGTAAAAATAAAAAAGGCATGGAAAATAACTGTACATAACAGACAGTGTGGGAGAAGGGGGAGAGCTGGCAGAGGGTGAGAAGTAGGGAATCAAGGGGTGGAAAGAAAAATATAAGAAACAAGAAATAGAAAATTACATGTTGATGATAATATGTATACTAATACCCTTGACTGAGCCAATATACAATGTATACTGGATGGAATATCTCATTTTGTATACTGTATTGATGATGTACAGTGAATGACTGTGAATAAATAAATACATAATAAATGAATGAGTGAATGAATGATACAGATGGGAAACACAATAGCTACCCATTAGGGTGTACTCAAGAGGAAGAGCACTTGTAAATATAAAGAGCGTGTTCGTGTAGAAGGCTGGCTAATGGCATTTGGTTGTCATGTTCCCCTTTGGTATGCCATTTCTGCAGCTGCCCTCTTTTGGCCCAGGTCTGTGAACCTTGAGAAGGAAGAAAAAAAAATCTCCATACCTAAAAGGACGCAGAGAGAGTTAGGTTTATGCAGAAGAAAGAACGTTTCTTCAGCTTAAAGCAGTTAGAGGGAGCAGGTTTATGCTATATTGCTTCTGAGACAGAAAGGGTTATGTTTTCTTTTGAACGTGAAAGATGGAAAAACAGAAAAAGTGGACTTATAAGTATTGTGGTTTGTGTCCTGGACCCAGGAGCTTAAACTCACACCAGGAGTGTGTGTGTGTGTGCGTGCCCAAGATCCCAAGAAGAGAATGGAGGAGAAGGGATTGCGTCATGGACACACCACCACCCCTGGGGAGCAATTTCTCACTTTCTGTCTCTATGTCTCTTCTCTGATAAGCACATGCACCCTATAGAGAAACTTTCTTAATAAAAAAAACTTAAGGTTTTTGCTATAGGGCACGTGCACTTGTTAGAGAGAGACAGAAACAGGGAAAGTGAGAAATTACCCCCCATGGGGATGGCCATGTCACATCTGTTTTCCTTCAGTTTCCTCTCTGTATTTTGGTCATGCACACACAGTGCCTGGCGTGATTTTTCAAGTCACTGAGACTCAAACCTTGAGAATATATGGGAATCCAGCACCTTAACCATGATGCCACCTGCTTGCCCCACAAAAGTTGGCTTTAAGCAGAGATATTGAGATCAAAATATCAGATAGCATGGCTAAAAGGTCAGGATTTTAAAACTGGAAGTGATCAGCCCCAGGACCTAGTGGTTAAGGAAACCAGATCTCTCATGACTGACTACAGTTTAACTCTAGCCCCAGAGGCTTGAAAAACATGTCGGACACACATATGTGCATAACCCAAATCCCAACAGGATGGAGAAATAGAGAAAAAGGGATTGTGGCATGACCATGCCCCACCTGGGGTGGGAGTGGGTGTGCTGTCTCCCTTTCCCTGTCTCTCTCTGATGAGAGCATGTGTTCTTTAGCAATTAAAGGAAAAAAAAACTGGAAGAGAAGATAAACAGCTTGAGGGTGGCTTAGAGCCAGGAATGGAGATGAAGATATGAAGATTTACAAATCTATTTGATTGGAATGGCTCCTGGAGAACTGGGTAGACATAGATTCTGGACAAAGCTCACACTTAATGAGAAAATGTCATAGTCATTTAATGATGACTGCCAAGGTTTGATAGGCGAGGGAGGTAAAATAGATTCCATGTGGCTCCCTATTAGAGCAAAGGAAGAACCTTTTTAGAGATGAGCCTGAATAAAGGTGAATGCAGGATATCACAATGTCCTAGGGAAAAGCAGGACTTTCTAACACGGGCTCTTCCTCCCTCAAATTGTTAACATCTATTAGGTCATCAGGAAAGTCATGATGTATTTTTCTATGCTTTTCCATGCAAAAATGTGTCATGACTTTCTTGACAATCCAATAGTTGCTGAACAGAGGCTGAAGGTGGAAACAAAATTGTCATAGTGTATCTTATCTAGGAACTTAGAAGGATAACTTTCAATTCTATGTAGGCTGTGCAATGATGTCTTATGAATTTGTGCACTCAAGATCAGAAACACAAGGTCTTCTTTGAGGAGACTTGCTTATTGCTGGAAGACATTGGTGAGTAATGGATGTAGATTTCATGGTGCATCAATTATTCCTTGATCATAAACTAAGACATGAGGGAGTTTTATTAATCTGTTCATGTCAGTCCTGTGGTGTTTATTATTTCCAGATATCTTAATAAAGAGAAAACTGATATATTATTGTTTTTATTTCACTCATATATTTACTTCCTACTTGTTTCGACCCAGTCCAGGTGCCACATGTCCCAACCCGGGGGGACAGTCGAACAGGTTTCCTGAGGGAAGGAGTGAGAGCCGGAACAAGCGGCACAGTGTCACAACACGGAGACGACACAGTGTCATCTGTTTATTGTGGGCAGCACGGTACAGCACGGAGACGACGCAGTGTTACAACTCTTTAGGGTCACGTCATCTGTTGTGAGCAGCACGGAGACGACGCGGTGTCACAACTCTTCAGGGTCGTCCGGAGACGATGTAGTGTTACGGCTCTTAAGGGTCGTCTGGAGACTGTGTGGTGTTTTAGCTCTTCGGGCTCTCCAGGGTCGTCTTCGATGTCTTCTGGTAGTCTGGCTATTGTGGGCCAGGCATCGGTGGTTATATACACGCTGGTGGGCCGTGATTGGTTGAATGAAGGATCGTAAAAGGTGGGCTATGATTGGTTGTAAATGGTGGGCCGTGATTGGTTGTAAACGGTGGGTTATGATTGGTTGCTTTTGGATCAATCATGAGGTGCCGGATATGCAAATCTGAGGGACTCTAATGGCCAATCAGAGCAAGGTTTCGAAGGTCAGGTTTTATGAAGAGAACCAATCATGGCAATTGTTTGCTCTCTGAGAAACCTCGGCAGACTCGCTGGTGCGCAGCCTCCCACACCTATGTGCAAAGCACTAGTAACTGGTGTAGCCATAGAACCATAGACATGATTTCTGTATATGAGGAGTCTATGCTCACTGGGGAACAAGGGTGCCACAAACAGAAACCTAAACACTCTGAGCAGTCAGGTAGGAAAAATTTTTATTTAAGTGACACTGAGAGTAGACCCTGGAGATGTCCAGTAGAGGTTTGAGTGCCCAGAAAACACTTCCGAGTAGAACTGGAAATGAAATATGGACAAGAATGAAGAGTAGAAATAGGGGAAGGGAGATTTCTTTGGGAGTTGGGTAGATACAATGAGCATGTATCCTTGGGAGAGGGAGAGTTCTTGAATTAGAGAAGGAGAGAGTTGGAAATACTCCTTTGGTACTTTGTAGCCATGTTTGGACATGTCCAGGGCTAAGTCGAGTCAAAGCCCTGTGGTGCTTCCAGTCTCTTCTGAGGCCCTAGAACTGAGCCTGAAATCTCACGCTGACTGAAACTCCTCTCTCAAGTTTGTCTTATGGCAGCTCATGTTTCAGATTTCCCCTGATCAGCATATTTCAAACCGCTCTAGTGTTTGTTATTAGATATTCTGTTTTAAGAAATCAATATTAGGTCTATTTTTCTTTTTAGCATTTATTTTAAGTATGTCCAAAAGAATACTAAGCTACATTAGCAATACTAAACTATACTGTACTTGGCACGACCATACCAATGTACATGGGCATGCATGTTTTTATTTTGATGTAACGATGTGTAGTCCATATAAAGAGTGAAATGAAGTTGGAGAGGAGATGACCTAATGTACCCATGCATGGTGTTTAAGTTTCTTATGGGCTGCATTTACCAACTTGATAATCATGTTGATGCGTGCTGCCCGTCAAGTGGTTGTTGCACAGTTATGTATCCTGCTTCAGAAAGTAAATATATATTTGTGAGAGTATTTATTGACTGCTAAACATTTATAGCACACAAACTTGTTCCCATGCAGGTATAGGTAATAGGTTTTTTATATGAAAAAGAGAATATAATTATCCTCAAATTATTTTTAATTGGACCAGCCAAAAGGCAGAATACTTCAAAAACATAATAAGTGTCTTCTCTTTTTTATGAAAAAAAGAAAAAAAAGAACTGAATTCTCTGAATCTAGTTATCCATTTTTAGTATATGATCTTACCCAAGAATCACAAAACATTTTAAAACATTTTACTTTTCCTTTCAAAATGTACAGAATTTCCATACCATATGTCAATGGAAGCAAGATATAGGTGGTAAATGGCCCCACCAAAAGATATACACACTTGGTACCTGCGAGTATGAATTCATTTTGAAGATATAAATAAATAAAAACCTTGGGATGTGGTGGCACTGGATTTAGGATGAGTCTTAAATCCAGTGACATGTGTCCTTGTCACAGGAAGTGAAGAACAGAGACAAAGAAGAGTCCATGTGAAGGCAGGCAGAGTTCCCAGTTCTGTGGCTCCAAGACAAGAATATCCGGGTTGCTGGCAGTCGCTCTCCAGAAGCTAGGAGAGAGGCACACAACTCCTCTTTTAGATCCTCCAGAAGGAACTAACCCTGCTATGACATTGATTTTGGAGTTCTCCACAACTGTCAATTCTGTTCTTTAAAGTGACCAAGTTTGTGCTAATTCATTACATCAGCCTTCAGAAACTAATACGTAATCACCTATCACTTCCTTTCTTTTTTCTTCCTTCTCTTTCCCCATTTTCTCCCTTCTTTCTTCTCTTTCTTTTTCCATACCTCTTTCCTTCCTTCTTCCTTTCTTTTCTTATTTCTTTCATTCACTCAACAAAACTTCAAGTGCCTATTATGTAATAGACCATGGACTAGAGGAATTAGATATAGCAGTAATTAAACAACGCTATCGTAAAAACATTTTGTTCTATCAAAATTTTGGGGGGATGTATAAAGTCTTTCTTTTTTTCTTACATTGAATGCTTGTAGCTTCTTCATTCATATCAGCATCTTAATACATTCCTGCCAAATACCACTTTAAGTGGGGGTGCTTGCTTATTTGACTCTACTTGTGTCCAATGTTGTTCTAAAAAACCGTTATTGGCTCTCAGTGCTAACCGTGCTCCCCACGGGAGGCATTGCTATCCTTGGCAATGACTACCTTTATCCACTCCCACCCTGAACTCCCCAACCTCCCAGGACTCTGAGAGTTCAAGACAACCAACCATGGCTTCGTATCATGGTTTCCTCTTCCCCATTGTGCCCACATTCGTTCCTTACATCTCAGTTTCCCATCCTCACTAAAACTTCTTATTTTCTAGTTCCTTAGCTCCCATGCTCTTTGGATCTTCTGTCTTATCCAAACAAAATCTAAGTTTCTGATCCTAGTTTACAAGTACTGAAAGCTTTGGGCTCCCTCTCCTGCCACTCCCCTCCCTGTTCACTAAGTTTCAGATGCACTCACTTCCTTGATGTTTCTGTAAAATTCCCATTATGTTCCTACCTCAATGCATTTATATTGGTGTCTTCTCTGCCAGAAAGATTATTCCTGAGACAGACACTTGGCTCATGCTTTCTCTCTATTCCAGCCTCTGCTTGAATGTTAGGTCTTCCAAGAGAACTCTGGCCAACTTATTCCATATGCTTCCTTACTGTCCTCACTGCATTTTCTACAGCCTGGGATTACAGCATGCATTTATTGACTAGGCAATTGTTTCCACACCCTGAATGTGATTTTCAGGAAGAGAAAGACTTCGTCTGCTTTCTTCACTGCTGTACTTTCAGCCCCTAGAACAGCAATTTGCACATAAGAGGCATTCAATACATCTGTGAATGAGTGAAGTGAGAGCAAAATACTGTGGTCAGATAATGAAATTCTAAGGTGCCTGTTGTCCCTCCTTGGTAAACATAGTTGTGTCATAGTAGCATTTTTTCTGGTGACAGTTTTCTAATCTATTGAGTTGTTAGAAAAGTCATGATGCATTTTTCTATGTGTTTCTATGCAAAAATGCATCATGACTTTTCTCATGACCCAATATATCATAACTAATAGTTACAGTTTGCAAAGCACTTTACAGTCAAGTACCATAGGGACCAGCAGATGGTGAAATGGTTGTGTTGCTGGACCCCCATGTAGTTGACCACAGTTTGAGTGTCAGGGGAACCAGCAGTTAGCGTAATGGCTATGTCGCTGGACTCCCACGTAGTCGATTGCGGTTCGTGTCCTGGACCCGGTGGCTTAAAACTCACGCCGGGCGCATGTGTGTGCATGCCCAAGATCCCGAGAGGAGAATGAAGGAGAAGGGATTGCAGCGTGGCCATCCCCCCTGGGGGGTGATTTCTCGCTTTCTGTCTCTATTTCTTTCTCTGTCTGGCGAGCGCACACGCCCTATAGCAAAAACCTCTCAAAAAAAAAAAAAACAAAAAAAACAACAGTTTGAGTGTCAGACATGATGGTTTAAATCTCATGCCAGGTGTGTGTACTTGCATGCCCAAGATCCCGAGAGGAGAATAGAGGAGAAGGGACTGTGTCGTGGCCACCCCCCAGGCGGGGGTAATTTCTTACTTTCTGTTTCCTGTCTCTCTGGTGAGTACACATGCTCTATAGCAAATACCTCTCTCTTAAAAAAAAAGTCCAAGTACCATAATGTTCACATTAACCCCTAATTTTACAAACAAAGAACTGAAATTCAGCCAAGTCAAGAGACTTAGCGGCTAAGGTGACAGAACTTGTCAATAATAGAGCTGAAATTCAAACTTAGGATACCTGCAGTTCCTTCTCTATTTTCTTCTTGGGATTTTGGGCACATACACATACATACCCAGTGTATTTTACAAGCTACCAGGTCCAAGACTTGAACTGTATGGTCAGCCATGTGGGATCTGGTTGCCTTAACTACCATGTCACCTGCTGGCCCCAAGACCAAGGCATTTAAAACAAACAAACAAGCAAACAAAACAAAAACCAATGAGATAATGAACAACAACAACAAAAATCCTCTATCATAATAGGTTTTCTTTCAAGAGGAGGCAGTTTCTATATGGTGCAAATGGAGTTTAAGAGTGTTATTTCATGTGATGGTGGTCTAGTTAGCACTAAATTCTCTACAGGGGTCATTGATTTCTTCCGTGCTTAAATTATAACCCTGATGATTGCAGATGTGCTTTGGCATTCTGGGGTTCATGATGTCACTGCACCACCCATGGATGTACTTGTATCACGGTAGCTCTGTCTTGCTCATGGGTAAGAACATCAGTAACATGAAGGGCAGCAGTAGCTAACATCAACTGACCACCTGCTGTATGGCAGATGTATTGCATCTATTATTTCTAATATTTATAACCACCCTGAGATGTTACTATCTGCAATGTAAAAGTGAGGAAACAGATTTAGAAAGTTAAGGTAACTTTCTCAAAGTCACAGATAGGGACAATGTTAATATTTTGATCCTAATCCGATGCTAAAGCTGGACTTTTAACCATCATGTTAGATGTTCTATACTACAGAAATAGACTTGATGCTGGTCACTGCAAATGCTTGTTGGCACAGACATTCATACCATTAGTTCCTGACAACTGCAAGTTCATGGTTGATGGCAAATTTTTGTACAGTACAAACCCAGACATACATACTTCATTTAAAATAACTATTTGTAAAAGTTCTTCTTAAAAATTATAATTTGGGGAGTTGGTTGGAAAAAAGGTAAAATATAGTCAATTTGTAGATTGAAATTCTAGTTTTTCCTCCCATTTGCAAGTAAGAAGGTAAAGCCTGGTTGACTATGGTAGGTTTCAGAAAATAAATGTATTTGGCCTAAAATATACCATGGTTTAATACAACTTGACCAGGTAAATGTATTGATTTTTTATTGTTACTGAAACTCCATCCAAATCAGATTAAGGACTTAAGCCATTTATAATTAGATCCAGATCTTCTTATTGGATCTTAGCAGTATCAGGTGATGCAGTGAAAAATAATCTTTCTTTTTATTTGTGAAAATGGGGAGAGAAGCCTGATTAAACAAAAGCTAGGAGCATCATAAAGAAGTTCATCTGTGATGAGTTGGGGCTGCAGTGATGTACACTACCTTTATTTGGCAATGTACATGTATTACATTCTAGAAACAAAACAGTCAATATCAAAGCTTGATGTACTATGAAAACTGCGTTTTCAGGGACCATGGGCATCATTCTGGTCACCAACCATACCCATCCTGAGGCTCAATGCACAGATTACATGAACATCATATCTGAGGAAGACCAAAGTGGGTGCTTTTCCCATCCATCATCTTTGCTTTATACTTACAACCCAAGTGAATCATTCTCTCCCTTCCTTACTCCCTGCCTTTCCTTCTCCCGGCATTTTTTTCTCTCTTCCTTCCTTCTTTCCTGCTTCCCTCCCTTCCTTTCTCTTTCCCTTCCTTCTTCCTTCTTTCCTCCCCTTTTTCTTTTCTCCTTTGTTTCTCTCTCTTTTTCTTTCCCTTCCTCCCAGTTTATTTATTTATTTCTTCTGAGAGAGAGAAAGGGAAAGAGAAAGAGGAAAAGGAAGAGAAAGAGGAAGAGAAAGAGAACGAAACGGTTCTTTTCTTCTTTTTTTGGAGAGGTTTTTGCTATAGGATGCATGTGAGAAATCACCCCCCAGGGGGGATGGCCACGCCACAATCCCTTCTCCTCCATTCTCCTCTTGGGATCTTGGGCACGCATGCACACGCGCCCGATATGAGTTTAAGCCACTGGGTCCGGGATGCAAACTGTGGTCGACTACATGGGAGTCCAGTGACATAGCCATTATGCCAACTGCTAGTCCCAAGAAACAGTTATTTCAACAGGGTCTTTACACTGTGATTTACCCTCAGGGACAGTCAGCCTGGATCATGGGCAAGAGCTGACTCAAGGTACCCAAGGAGGTCTCTGGTTGCAAACCCAAACCATCCATGTGGGTCAGCCTTGCAGTGTGTTGCATTTTACCGCTGCACCACCTTCTAGCCTCCTCTTTCTTTATTTTGTGAACTGGTATAAAATGTTCATAATTTCATGGAAAAAGTGAGTCAATCACAGAGAACCAAAATAAGTTGTTATATATAATGATTACTATTAACCTAGATTTTCCACAATATTTTCCCATAAATCACACTTATTCCAAAACCTTAGCCTGGAACTATGAACTAGAGAGATAGTAGAAATGAAAGGAAGTCTTCTCTAATTTGTGATATGTTGCTTTTCATTTCTAGCTCGAATGGCGTTAAGTTTGAACTGCTTTTGTATCACTCTAGCTACTGCCTGCCGCTACACTACAAGGCATATCCAACCAATGAGAGCAAAACAAATTGAGCAATTTATGTCCCAACCCTAAAGACACAGAGTTATGTCACTGAAGTTGTAGATTTCTATTTAGTTCTTGGAGATCTTAGAAATCAACTAGCATGTCTTTAGGAAATGAGGTCATTTCCAGAGCTATTTCCAGAAGAAAGAGCAAAAGACTTAGATCAAAACTGTTCAATACCATTTCTTCCTTCATGGGAATGTTCGATATCTGTGTCATTCTAATACAGTAGCCACTAACTACATGTGACTACTGAGTCCTCAGATTGTGGCTAGTATGATGGAGAAACTGAATTTTTAATATAATTGTCAATGTTTAACTAGCTACATTTGTGGCTAGTGACTACCATTAGTACAGGCTTAGACTGTTATATTTTTTTTAATTTTATTATTTTTTTCTTTTTCTGGAGAGGTTTTTGCTATAGGGCACGTGTGATCACCAGAAAGACAGAGACAGAGAGACAGAAAGCGAGAAATCACCCCCTGGGGGTATGGCCACGCCACAATCCCTTCTCCTCCATTCTCCTCTCGGGATCTTGGGCACACACGTACACGCGCCTGGTGTGAGTTTAAGCCACCAGGTCCGGAACTCAAACCGCAGTCGACTACATGGGAGTCCAGCGACATAGCCATTATGCTAACTGCTGGTCCCAGGCTTAGACTATTATTATTCCCATGAATATATATGTTACAAGACCAATAATTAGAATTCTTCTTCTTCTTTTGGGTAGACAAAGAGAGACAGAGACAGAAAGTGAGAAATCACTCCCCAGGGAGGATAGCCACGCCGCAGTCCTTTCTCCTCCTGAGGTCTTGGGCACGCACACACACACACACACACACACACACACACCTGGTGTGAATTTAAGCCACCGGGTCTGGGACTCAAACCATGGTCGACTACATGGGAGTCCAGCAACATAGCCATTTTGCTAACTGCTGCTACTAGTAATTAGAATTCTCACATCTAAATTAAGTCAAACCACCAAATCTCATTTTTGCAAATTGACATACATCATCATGGAGGCAGTTTGTTGACAACCGCAGGTCTCTTTGCAGGAATATTGGATCGATCTGTTACTCCAGGCTGTCTTCATTTTGTTCTTGATTGGGATGAAGAATCAGAAGGGGTTGAAAAAGGTAATTTTCCATGTGAGTGTGATTTCTAGTACACTATGACATTTTGCTATTAGAAACTCCTAAACTGAAATTTACTTGCATCTGAGGTTTTTAATCAATATGCTACACACTTATCTGATTTTGGAATCCTTTCATGTAATGATTATATCCTGTGACTTACCACTAAAAGTTTTCCACAGAAAATGAGTAAACAACCTTCTCAAGGTTACAGTTTTCAAGTAAGAAAAAGATACTGCTATTTGGAATTATAGAAATTCGGTGTGCTAGTCATTAGGGCACTTCCCCAGGTGTTTCCAGTTCATTCTTTTCTAGGTTAAGTTGTATTTCCAACTCCTTTATGGTTTGAAGGGGCCATGTGACCAGTAAGTTATGAGAACCCACTTCATGCTGCCTTTAGTTGACCTAAAGGCTCTTTACTGTTGGTGCAAGACACTATGGCTCTCGCCTTTACCTCTGATGCAGCGACTGGTGATGGTTAAGCCTTAGTAGTGCCTATTCCATCAACCTAGGAACCTGGGTGACTGAGCTGAGCCAAGATTTCTTGACTACTTGCAATGGAAGACAGCCAGCTAATACATGTCTAAGGGGAGCTAAAGTAAGGATTATAGATAGAAGATAGAAGGAGTAGGTTATAGTAGCAGTGGAAATGGGGAGGAATGAATTATTTGAAGTTAAATTTAACTGATCTCACATTGGTCAACAACTAGCATGGCACTGGACAAAAATATTAAGAAAGCTCAGAAACATTTGTGAATTAGGCAATTTGTAGAGCTTGGGATGGAATTCTTTTTATATAAATATCATCACAGCTTTTATTTACATATTGGGAAAGGTTTTGAGTATTGATGATGGGGCCCAACAGCTTCTGAATAAATTGTTCTCATGGTAAAGGGCCATGCAGAGTCATTGATCTGTGGCCAAGATCAATTGAAGAGAGGCTAGTACAGCTCTGAGTTATGTTTTAATGTGCACTTTTTAATTTTGAAGAGAAACCTGAACAATGGAAAGAAGATAAATGGTTACAGGTAGGATGTTGGCAAAGATATACAGTTAATTTAACACAATTCTTATATCTCCTCCTGAAGCCTTGGCTTGAAAGTTGTATAACAATTTTCATATTGGGAGATCTGATAGGCTCTACGGCATATAGAGATAAAAATCAGGTTCTTATATTAAACCCTACTTTCATTAATATGACTTTTTAAAGGAATCACTTAAATTATTCTTTCAATAAGAAAACTTATAAAAATCCTTTGCACCACATTCATATTTTAGGTCCAATATATCCTTAGTAATTAATTACTATCAATAACGCATATTAATAATAAAAATTATTAACACTAGTTATTATAACACCACTACTAGTTGTGCCAGTTGAAACAATAACAAGAAGGATAATAATAATTAATGGCTCCTATGCCTATGCTTTCTGTTCCTCTGCCTCCCCCTCTCCAAATCCTGATGTCACAAATCTGTTGAACTGAGAATAGCTGGATTTGTGAATGGGCCAGCCAAGAATTTGCCCAGGGTACCAGTTTATAGGAATATGTGGTGGGTTTATATTGTGCCAATTTAGTTAACCTGAAACTATTGTTCCCAGAATTCCCTTGGTGGGGATGAGTCACAAAAATTACTCTGCAGATTTGGGAGGTAAAAGTTAAGCAGCAATGAATTTCCTTTCCTGCCTTAGAGGTTGGAACCTGCCACAGAGTGCTATCGTAGGGTGTGTGTGATGTCTGTGGTCTACTGGCTCCTCTTGTGGGCATGTGGCAGCTTTTCGTTTATCCGACTTATGGTAGTAGTAGATTTACCTCCGTACAAACAGACCACTTCACCTCCATTTCACTCCCATCTCTAAAGTCAGAGGCTCAGAGATGGCGAGGGTCTGATGCAGACTCTCAACCATTCTTAAGTCCATCCCTGCAGGGGTCCTTTAGGTGGGCTCCTCCCACTTTTATCCTTTTTCCATTCCCAACTGCCAGACCAGGTTGAAATTTCCAGCTGCAGAAGCTGCAGCTCAGTAGATTCTTTAGCCCAGGAGAGCCTAAGATCAAACACCTGTAATAAATCCCTTATTATATGTATCACCTAATGGTTCTTCTCTGATCTAACCCTGATAAATACAGGCTGCTAAAACAGCTCAGGGAAGAGATGTAGATGGAGAAAACAGTATCTGGCAGAATTTGGAATTGTTGCGGAAATTATGTGATTGGAAAACATTTTGGTTAAGCTAGTTGGAGGGCTGTTTAATGGGAAAACTGGGGTGACAGTTCAGGTTTACTAAGTGACCTTTGAAGAAAGGAAATCTAGTTCAGTTGAGGGCTTTTGTTTTCCTGCTGAACAGGAATGCCCATCAGGGAGCCAGAACTACATTGGTGGGGGGCAGCAGAGAATGAGCACGATCCTACTCATGCTCTCACTGCTCCTCTTTTCCTCTAGCAGAGCTCAGAATTTTTTCTAAACACATACTTAAACCTTTTTGAGAAATATTGACTTGAAGGACTTCCAAATTAGTAGGCTGCCTGAGGCAGTTTTGAGTCTTAATGTGGCTCTGAAAGGCACATGTTATTTCTGTCCCACCAATGCCCTCCGCTCTGTGATGACTTTTCAAAAATGGCACCTTCAGTGAAGATGAATAGATGATATTCCTCTTTAAAAAAAATCTTTTTTAGAACGATTTCACTTTATCATTTATTTTTTTTAATTTGCGATAGGACACATGTGGTAGAGGGAAAGAGAGAGATACAGAGAGAAAATAAGAAAGCTTCCAGGTCCCAACCACAGTTGGCCATGTGGGAGTCTAGCACCTCAACCACCATGCTTCTTGCTGGCCCCAATTTTCTTCTCTTTTTAGAGCATTAGAATGGTCTAATGTAGTACCAATCATCAGTTGGTCCTAATTTCTAGTCAGCCACCCTAAAGCACCTTCTATCATTGCAGATAAATAACCCATGTTTCATCAGTAATTCATTAAGTGAAAGTTTCTGTACAAGCAATGAATATTTTGCTTCTTGGTTTGAGAAAATTCCAAAAGTTTCAAATTCCCAGAAAAAACCATAGGAATTGTAAGGCTCAAGTATCCCTAATTGCACAGTGCTATCTAATTCAATTTATTCTTTTCTTCTGTCACCGAGAGGGTATAAAAGAAGTTTCAAAGGATTGTGAGGAAGATTCACAAATATAACCTTAATAACATATATTTAAAATAAACAGAATGATAGTGAATCATGATAGAATTTGAGCACTCATTTTTTGTGTGACTTAGGACCCGTTCTTCCTTGGGGATAGTAATTAGAGACACATAAGGTGGGGCCAGATGGTGACCAAGCATTAAAATGCAGCACTCTGCAAGGCAGTGCCTCACAATAAGATTGCAGTTCAAGTCTGGAGACCACTCTGAGTGGACTGGGCACATCTCTGCCCACGATCCAGAGCTGACTGAGGCTGAGGCTGAAGGTGAAATGCAGTGTCAGCATCCTGTTGGAAGAACTGTCTTTCTTTCTTTCTCTCTTTTGCTTAAAAATGAAAGAAATACATAAGCTTTAACAGGTGGTCTTTGTTGCAAAGACTATTTATGGGCAGATATTCTATTTTGCCTTTAAAAATTACAATGACCTCTTTTTTTTCTCTAAGTTTTCCAAAATCTTCCTTGTTTATAGGCTGAGTGGGGGACCAGCAGATGGTGTAGTGGTTACGTTGCTGGATTTCCATGTAGTCTACTGTAGTTTGAGTCCTGGACGTGGTATCTTAAAATTCACACCAGGTGTATGTGTGCCCAAAATCCTGAGATGAAAATAGAGAAAGGTTTGTGGCATGGCCATCTCCCCCAGAGAAGGAGTGACTTCTGGGTCACTCTGTCTCTGTCTCTCTGGTGAGTATACATGCCCTATAGCAAAAAACAAAACAAAACAAAACAAAACAAAAAAAAACAGAAAAACAAAAAAACAAAAACAATAAAAACAAAAAAACAACTCTCTTAAAATAATAGACTAAGTGGACTTTTACAGGCAGCTCTCTCGGCTCATCCATCATATGTGGACAAAAACTAAAAGGAATTGAAAAGCAAGGTATAGGGTGCTAGCATTATCAGACATTTTATTTTCCTTTTTCTAATACCTGACACTTTTCCACATTACTCTTATATCTGTTGTCTCATGCGATAGTTAAATTTAATGCATCAACTTGTCAAGATGAGAATGGTCAGTTGTTGGGTCAAATAGCAATCTAGATGTTGCTGTAAAGTTATATTTTATATAGGATTCACACTGAAATGAGTAGACTTTCAGTAAAGCAAATTATCCTCATGTGTGAGTGGTTCTCAACCAATCAGTTGAAGGTGTTAAGGTCTCACAAAGAGGAATTCTGTTTTCAGACTGCGTTCAGCCTCAAGATTGCAATATTATTATTTATTTTTCCTGGAATTTCCAGGCCACCTTCGTGGCCTACAGATTTTGGACTTGCCATCCCTACAATTTATGAGTCATTTCTTTAAAATACTGCTCCCCTTCCCCCCTAATCTATTATTGGTTCTATTTATCTGAAGAATTTTGACTCCTATAGCTCATTTAAAGACCACTTTATCAGAAAGATTTGTACGAGTGTGACCTTTCAAATTAAAAGGCTCCAGAAGTTGAATCCTAGCTTTGTAAAGTCACTTTCTGATCTTTGGAATCAGAAACTTATTTTTCAAGTATTTTTTATTTTGTTTAGTATAGAGAGTTTGTGCACTTGCATGAAAGAGAGAGAGAGAGAGAGAGAGAGAGAGAGAGAGAGAGAGAGAGAGAGAGAGGCAGCCTCAACAGGATCTCCTCTGCTGAGATTGTTTCCTCACCACTGGAGCTCGTCAGAATTTTGGGCATGCACACACGTGCCTGGTATGTTTTCAAACAGATCCTGGAATTCAAGCTCTGATAAACCACATGACTTCCAGCAATGCAGTTCAGTTTGCTAACAATTGTGCCACCAGATTGGGAATGTTATTTTAAGCTTCTCTCACTCATTTTTTTTTCCCAACAGCCATTAAGCAGAAATAATAAAAATAGTAACAGTAATTGGACATTTACTACACACCAGACACGTTGCTAAATGTCTTGCATATATTATTTGCTATACACAACTCCCCCATTAAGTGAGGGAGTGACTGGCTACATTTGCATTTCATCAAGTCAAGCTGTCTTCAGTGAAAGACTGATGGAGCCTCAGTGCACATGTGCACATGTGTGAAGACCGAGTCCCAGGCTCTACAGTATAGAATCAGAACTGCCTTTCACCAATCTAGCGGTTCGAGGGTTGGGTCGTTTCTCCTGATTTATCTCAGGTCCAAACTCTAGCATTTACTTAAAGATTTACCTGAGCTTATTAAACAGTTCTCACCATCACCAATGCAAAAATGGCAAATAAAACTCATTTGCTTTTCTCTGAAGCCAGTCCAGGCTGCAGAATCCCTTTAAATTAATGGATGGGCTGTGATTACATCTGGGATTGGAGATTCTCCAACTGATTTTCTCTATAAATCAAAGCTTAATTTTTTTTTTTTAAATGAAAGAGTCAGGGAGAAAAAAAAAAGATGGAGGGGTGGAGAGAGAGAGAGAGAAAGGAGATAGGTATTTCTGACAGGCTTTTGCCACATAGAGATCCTCAACCCATATTCTCAGCTCGCAGGACCGCAGGCATGCACCCCCAGTCCTAGACTGCACAGGCTGATTCGGGAACTCAGCCCTGGCCTCCACGTGGACCCCAGAGCCTTGCACAGCAGTGTCCTTCTGCTGGCACCACTGTTGCCAGACCTCAAAGCTATTTTTTGACTATGCATACTAGTAAATCCAAAACAAGGCCACTAAGTGTCTACCGCTTCTCTGAATGCCAACATAAGTATTTTTTTTAAGAGAAATTTTTTCCTATAGTGCATGTGCACTTGCCAGAAATTCAGACAGAAAACAAGAAATCACCCTTCTGGGGGGATGGCCACACCACAATATCTTCTCCTCCATTCTTCTCTTAGGATTTGGGGCATGCATGCACAGGCACCTGGCGTGAGTTTGAAGCTGCTGAGTCCAGGACTTGAACTGTGGTCAACTATGTGGGAGTCCAGCAACATCAGCATTACGCCATCTGCTGGTCCCACCGAAATAAGTATTTTAGATGAGTAAACCCCTTTCCTATTGCTGTGGCAGAATTCATGTCTCTTATTCCCAGGAAGCAGAAGATTGCTGAACCTCCTACCTCTCTCGTATGTTCAGGATGCCAAGCTTCTTTCTCCCACCATTCCAAGACTAAAATGAGCATCAGTGCAAATTTTACAGGGATATTCTAAGTGCAAAGTGAGCAGTGTGCCATCACATCTTGATGCCCGAAGCCTGCTTCACTGTTTTGACTCTATTCGCTGTATTCCCCACTTCTATTTTTAATTTTCAATACATAAGGCAGGATGATATACTAGTGGCATTGTTCAGTTTCTATTTTTAACTAAGAACTTAACTTCCCAGATAGCTCTTCTAACCCCTAAATTGCTTTAAAAACCAAACAATAAATAATAGCTATTTCTAAGTTCTCTTATGTGCATTACCTCATTTAATACACATACTTTCCTATGAGAAAGATACTCATATCCTAGTTGTTTTAAATGAATGCTTAGAAATGTTTTTCCAGATGGCTGCCGAGAGCAGAGCTAGGTTCTTCCGTGGCAGGACCTGGAGCTGGCATCTCCTTGGTCAACCTTAATGGTGCCTGAGAGAGCCTCAGACCAGGGTGGTTCTGAGACATAGCATTCACTCCACAGCTCTCCTTTGGGATCAGACTAAATCTTTCCTTTTAGAACTTACCTGAGGCTGCTTGGCATCTCTTTTCTGCCATGTTGTTTTTTATCCCTATACAGGTCTTTATTGAGACTCATTAAGTATATATTTTTAAAAGAATTATTCAATTTTATTTATATTACTTATATTATCTATATTTATATTATTTATATTATTTGACCAGAGAGACAGAGAGAGAGAGAGAGAAAGTGAGAAAGCAAGTTTCCAGGTCCAGGACTCGAACTGCTGTTGGCCTTGTGGGAATCCAGTGCCTTAACCAGCATGCCACCTGCCAGTCTGGGACTCAGTATATTATATTTTATTTTTTTAGTTTTAGAGGATGCATGTGCTTGCTGGAGAGACAGACAGACAATGGAACATGGTCACACTGCAATCTCTTTTCCTCCACTTCTCCATCCCTCAGTATTTTGGGCACACATGCACACGCGAGTTGTTTGTTTTCTGAGCCACCAGAGCCTGGATTTGTGCTAAGGTCAGCCATGTGGGATCCAACTTTCTATGCATAGTCTTAACTGCTACATTATAGGACTGGCCCAGGATCCAATTCTTTTTTTTATATAATTATTTATTTTATTATTTATTTATTCATTCATTTATTTTTTAATTTGATCAGAGACAGAAGGTGAGAGTGAGAGAGAGAGAGGAAGTGAGAAAGCAAGCCACCAGATTCAGGACTCGAACCCTGGTTGGCCATGTGGGAGTGTCCAGCGCCTTAACCACCATTCTTAGTTAATCACCTGCACAGGAGTTCTTTCTCAGGGTCTTATACTGGGTGTATGGATCTAACATACCAACCAATCTTTGTTGATACCAGAGTTCAAGCTCTTAAGTACCAACCAATTTGAGATTCATTTGAAAAAGTTGCCAGTTATTCTTCTTTATGAGAAAGACCCTGGCTAGAGACAAATGTAATTAGGTGCTAGGTGCGTAGTGTGTACACACATCTATTTATTCATCATATATTTATCAAGTCCTTACAACATCCCAGGTTTTATTGAGATATAGTGTCAAACAAGACAGCCATATCCTCATTCTCATGGATTTACATTCTAGTACTAGAATAGAGGTAGTGTGTTAATAAAAAAAAAAGAAAAGAAAAAGAAAAAGTAGAATCAAGACAATGGCTAACGTGGTAAGTGGTGTGGAGAAGTGACGGCTGCCACTTTGAGGTAGTAGATGGGACACGGTGGTCAGGAAGTCGCACTGAAATGAGGGGGTGGTGTTTTCCATGGCAACCAACTGAAAAGAGAGAAGTTAGACATGCAAAAATGTGGTGCCCCTTGGAGGAATGAACAACTCCAGACTCTTAAGAAAGAGTGACCTTGGATAGCTCAAAGGACACAAGGAAGGCCAGAGTGTCTAGAGTACGAATGAGGGAAAGTCAGGAAATGATGAAGCTGGGTCACTTGTAAACAATGCTCTGGAGTTTGGGTTTTGTTCCCTTGTCATCACTGGATGCTTATATTTGATAAAGATCACTCCAGCTGCATTGCTGAGAACTGAAGATGGAGGGGCGAAAGGATGCAGGGAACATTTAGCAGGTTATTGCTGTAGTTGACAAGGAAAAATAACAGTGCACTGAACATAGCCAGTTGTAGCAGATATGAGAGATATAGACAGATCTGCATTTGGGGGTAGGGCTGCCAAGACAGAGAGATGAACTAGATGTGGCAAGTGGGGAGATAGGGCTTGCCAGGATGGCTTTGTGCATTTGGGGTTGGAATAACATGCATGGCCATTTACTAAGATAGAATTGACTGGGGAAGAAATGAACTTCAGAAATGGTAGAGATGGGGACCAGCAGTTAGCGTAATGGCTATGTCGCTGGACTCCCACATAGTCGACCACGGTTCACGTCCCGGACCCGGTGGCTTAAAACTCACGCTGGGTGCATGTGCGTGTGTGCCCAAGATCCCGAGAGGAGAATGGAGGAGAAGGGATTGCGGCGTGGCCATCCCCCCTGGGGGGTGATTTCTCGCTTTCTGTCTCTCTGTCTCTCTCTGTCTGTCTGGCGAGTGCACGCGCCCTATAGCGAAAACCTCTCAAAATAAATAAATAAATAAATAAATAAATAAATAAATAAATAAATAGAAATGGTAGAGATTGTATTTATATAATTATAAAATAAAATATTTATTACATACCTTCATTTTTCTAAAATTTGGAATATATTTCAGTTCTCATGGGCTTTAATGAAGAAAGTGGGTCGATTAGCTGCAGACAGTGCCTTCAGTGTTGCGTTTGTTCATTCTAAAATGAATAAGGTCCTTTCAAGGAGTTCGAGCTTTCTTCCATTATCAGGGGTGTTCTCTATGGGAAATTTATCCCTTCTGTTGTCTATTCACAATTATACAAGTTTCCATTCTTAGACATGGAAATAAGAGGCAATGCCCACTGAAAACAGCCATAGGAACTTTTTAGCTTTCACTACTGTGAACTGTACAGTTCACAGTAAGATATGATTTGGATAGTCAGGATTGAGCAAAAGTGTCTTTTGTAAACAGTTCTTAAGCGTGATTCTTATTCTTAAATGTTGAGGCATGACATACATACATATATTTATTAAAATTTGCCAGTGGGTGTACGCGCTCACCACGGAGAGATGGAGAGAGAGGTCAAGTGAGAAAGTACCCCCTATGGAGAATGGCCAGCCTCAATCCCTTCTCCTTCATTTCTCCTTTTTCTTGATTTTTTCCATGCACATAAGGTGTGTTTTTCAAGTTGCCAGGTCTGGAACTCCACACAATTGACCATGTAGGATCTGCTGCCTTAACCACCATGCCACTGGCTGGACCTACATTTATTTTTGATGCCTCAGACTGGGGTGATTCTGAGACATGGTATCTACTCCAGAGCTCCCCTTAGGAATCAAGCTAAGTCTTTTTTTTTTTTTTTAAAAAAACAAAAACAAAAACAAAAAACTTTTACTTGAGGTCGCTTGGTATCTCTCCTTCTGTATTATGCTGTTCTTTAATCTCTTAAAGTTTGTTTATTTACTCCATGAATGAAAGAGAGCGAGCGCGAGCGAGCGAGCACCCCCTACAGGATCTCAACACTGCCATCAACTCCCAGTTTCTGCCAGCCTAGTTATGAGCGTGAGCATGCCCAGTGTGCTCCGCGAGTTCTCTGCACTTGAACCAGACCTTCCAATGTAGGTGGGTCCATTGTGTTTTTACTGCCATTCCACCATCCAGCCCTGGGGGCATGGCTTTCATATGAGGCAAAAACAAAAATAAGTAACTCCCTTATCCCCCAAATATCAATGCTTATGTTACAGTTGTTTGGGGTCTAAGAAACAAAATCGCTGACAGAGAACGAGGTAACAGTATCCTAAGGAAGATGTCTCCACCTGTTACTGGTTTCACTGTTAGCTCAGCTCAGACTCCACAGGGTAGGATTTCATTGTCCGAATCAATGAGGTTTGGCCTCTAGCTTTATGAAAATGGGCTCTGCTGTGGTAATGAGGTTAGTAGCTGATAACCCCATTTTCTCACTGTATTTAGCACTTGGAATTCTGCCCTAAACCAATTTTCTACTCTTCTACAACTTTTCCAGAGTAGAGATTTTGCTGAAGATGGGCAGGGTTTATTAAGAAATTTCTTCTTCATTTCTCCAGAGAAATCGTTTGTTTTCCAAACAAGGGCTTCCTGATTACTTTGCTGTGGTGTGCGTGGTGGTCCATCCTGTAATATCAGTCCCATGCCAGAAGATGGCAGTCACACCACACTATGCGGTCGCAGAAGTCCGTTTCAAACACCAAGAATTTGTCCCTTACACAGAGGGAGGGGCGGGTGGAATGTGCTCTGAGCTTTGGTGAGAGGGGTAACTTGCATGGAGACTAATTCCAGGAAACCCACTACATAAATATATGAATTTGGCCTTGAAGATGGATACTCTTAGTTGGAAAAGGAAACAAAACTGAGTTAAAAAAAAAAAAAAAAGTCCTTAAATAAATCTGTCAAAATGAGCTATGAGGTGAACATCCCAAGGTCTTGGGCTTATTCTGGGCTTTGTTTCACTGATACATGGATCAATATAATCATAGCTGAGGAGGTGGCATGAAAACATAATGGCCAAGAGAATAAGGCTGGAAACAACTGCAAACGTATCTTATTTTCAGGAGGATTAACTGAACTCCTGGTAGCTGGGTGAGGGCAGGAGAAAAATAGAAGAAACTCAGAGGTAAATTAGATCTTAGGAGAGCTTTTCTTTCTTCCATAGAGGAGATATTTCCAAAGGAATTTTTAATAGTAAGAATAAGGATTTTCATCTATAGAAGGGAGACATCGTGTTACTGCTAATCATTCTCACTTATCCTTCTCCCTCCATGACCCAGCTAGTTTTAGTTACTCTTCCCACCTTTCCTTTTAAAAATATTTGTTTATTTAGTTCTTCTATGAGAGAGAGAGACAGCAAAGGGGAAAGAGAGACAGAGAAAGAGTGAGAGAGTGCTCCCCTGGCAGGGTCTTGACACTGTGACCCACCCCATCTTCGGACCTAGACCGTGGGTCTCTGTGTGCGCAGTTCGCTCAGAGAGGTCTCCAGTTCCACACCAGGGACTTTCCCATGTGGTTCAGCCTTGCAGATCATTGCCTTCTGTCCGCCGCAGCTCTGCTCAGCCCCTGCTTGCTCTTCCTTTCCCACTAGTTAAGGATTGTTTTGCTTTTTGTTAAGACTATGCTGACTTTGGGGCAGATGTAGAGTCAGGAGGACATTTTTCTTGACCTGCAGGATGGTTTCAAAGTCTGAGCAAAAGACATATTTTCACTCTGGTTGAGTTGGTATTTCGAGACCAGTAGTTATGTAAAAACAGCTGTTTAGTAAAAAGGACCATAATCCATTGTCAGAGAGAAGTCTTAGTATTTTTTTTCTTTTTTTTTCCACAGGTTTTTATCTTAGTACATGTGTGCTTGCCAGAGAGAGAGAGAGAGAGAGAGAGAGAGAGAGAGAGAGAGAGGAAAAGTGAAAAAAAAAAAAACACTCTTCCAAGGGCAGGTGGCCACACCACAATCCCTTCTCCTCTATTTTCCTTCTGGGATCTTGAGCACACACACACAGAGGTGTCTAGTGTGCATTTCAAGTCACCAGATCCGGGACTTGAACTTCAGTCTGCTATGTGGGAATCTAGTAACCACTATGCCAACTACTGGCCCCATCAGAGAGAATCTTTAAACATCACAGAACTGTACCACATGGGACAGGGATTTCGGGAAATGTTTCTTTTTCCAGGAAAGTATTGAAACTAGGACTATTGTGGAATTTTAGAATAACTGTGATAAAAAAACCCTGCAGATTTAAACATAAAGGCATCAATAAAGGCACTAGCCATTTTCCTGGCTCTGTTGCCCTGTCTGTGGAAGGTTTGCTTATTTTCCATTCCAGTAATTGAATAGTTAGTTACATGATCACCCTTCTGTATTTGTGCAGACACCAGATACACTTGTCTTTAGTGTTTTAGCCAGGGACTGGGCAGTGGAAACAGTTTACCTGAGGCATAGACAATCAAGGGGTGCACTGCCCACAAAATGAAAAAAACAACGAAACCAACTAAAATTTGATCTGCTTTATAAATTGTCCCCATGCCCAGAAATTCTTAAGTACTTTAGTAAAACAGAAAATCTTTTTCTGGTCTGATTTCCAGACACTTGCTGTGATTGCAGCTGAATTTCGATGATGTATATATGAGCTTCCAATGAGCACATTTGAATCACTTATTTAATAAACACTGGATTCTTTGTGGAAGTTAACCGAGAAAACTCTCAACCATGCAGCTGGCTTGTGACACACTGGACTCACCACCAGTTTTATTTTCCGAAGAGGATCCTTATGGTTTAGAATTCTTCAGGCTTGCTTCCAGTACAGTTCATAGTTTCAACTCCCATGGTACCACGTCTTCCTGCATCTAGCAGCACATATGAAATAAATGAAGACAACTGCATGCCATTTTTCTTTTCTCAATTATAGTTTCTGTGCTGTAAAGTTGTAGGCAAAGTGAAGCAGACTCCCAAAATATTTGCAAATAATTAGTAGCAGTTTAATAATGTACCGTAAGGAACCTCAAACGTATTCCTTGGTGAATAGTGTATGGAAAGACTGGAAGAAACTTTTAACTACAAAATATAAAGAACTGACTATTACATGGAAAAAATAAATTAGAAAAAAAATAAAACCTGAAACAATTACAGAAGATGCCAGTCTTACATCGTCAAAAGGAATAAGAACACGATGCTTGAATGTCCTGATTGTTTTCACTAAGGTCTGGACACTAGTTAGAAAGCAGTAGAAAGACTCAGAAGCTTTTACTAAATGGAATACAAATTTGCAATGAATTTCTGGTAGACAATTTTAGGAAACTTTTTAACTGTGAGAATTTGGAATTGACTATGATCGATTCTAAGGAAGCAAAGACCTTGCCTGTACAGGGGCCCTCCATATCTGTAAGTTCAGAATCTACCATCAAGAAAGTGTGGGTCAAAAATTTAGGAGAAAAATAACAATAACAATACAATAATAAAAAACCCCACCAGTAACAGGCACAGCGTAGCAGTGATTCACATGCAATTTACAGTATATTAGGTATAATAGGTAATCTAGAGATGATTTAAGTGCAGTGGAGGAAATGCATGGGTTATATACAAATACTACACCACATGGGAATCCAGTACTTAACCACCACGCCACTGCTGGCCATTGGAAGAGTGGGCATAACAATAATCTTCTGGATATGAATGGTGCTAGGTAAATCATACTGGTTTTTCACTGTGTCCATTGTTCATAGCGAGCTAGGCCATGCTATAGTAATAATAAAACTCTGAAATCTCAGTGACTTAACCCATCTAGAACTTGAAGCTTGCTAGCACAAAGTCAAATGTGGAAGTTTCTGATTGGTTGGCAATGCCTGGTGGTTTTCTGCAAGTGGAGGCTCAGGACTCATTGTCTTGAGCTCCCCACATGCAATTTCAACATTTCTCTGGTACCAGCCAGCTAGCAGAGGGGAAGAAAAGACAGAGGATAAGAGAATGTTTATCATTAGAAAATATTTAGGAAAGTGTCTAGCCGGTTTTGTCACTTCTGTGCTCAAGCTACTGTCCCCGTGTCTTTTCGCCATTGTGATCGTTTGTTAAGTGGTGTCTCTGCAGTCTCTCCCAGTTGCCAGCCATGCAGTAGTGCACTACTAGTCAGTCGGTGGTTTTCAAATCAAGCAAGAGGACTGCTTTATTTCTTTTAAGTGAAATCAAGGAGATTTTAAAAATTTTGCGGAAGGGATAGCAAATAGCATAATGGTTACATCACTGGACTGCTACGTAGTTGACTGTAGTTTGAGTCCCAGACCTGGTGACTTAAAACTCATGCTATGCATGTATGCATGCATGCCCAACGTCCCGAGAGGAGAATGACGTAGAAGGGATTGTGGCATGGCTATCCTGCTGGGGGTGGGGGTGGGGTGGTGCGGTGATGGTGGTGATTTCTTGCTTTCTGTCTTTCTGTCTTTCCAGTGAGCACACATGCCCTATACCAAACAAAACAAAGCAAAACTCTAAAAAAAAAAAGTTTGTGGAAAAATGGATGCAAGTACAAATTTATTTTGGTGCACAAAATGTTTGAAATTCATCTATAATTCTTCCGTAATATGTATTTTCATAATATGAACCTTGAAGATCCTTTGTATTCGATAGAAATCTGTGTATTGTACATTAATAAATAGGATTGGCTCCAGAATGTAGCAGTAAGGTGCTGTGCAGAGGAAGCTGGATTCCATGTGGCCCACCAGGGTTCAGGTTCCGGCCTTCAAGGCTGGAAAAGCAGCAACATACAAGGCATTGTCTTGACAGGATGGAGGATTGAAGGATGGAAGGAAAATGGATGATGAAATGACCAGGTCCTGTTGTGGAGGACTTCCCCCCACCCCCATCTCATATATGTTCACACACCTTTTGTCTGTTCTGGTTGGAATATAGGTGAACAGTATGAAACAACTGATCTTTTCAATAACTCACACATGCCTCCTCTTCCTGCCCTTCCCACCCTTTCTGGGACCCTCCCTAACCTTGGCGTAGTTCCTGGGCTTGAATTAATGGAAATTGAAAAAAAATCACACATTTTTATGGAACTTTTTTAAAAGAATGATTTATTATTTATTATATTAATTATTTAATTGCATTTATTATGATTATTGCTATTTTAAATTTGTCATAGAGCATATGGGCTCACCAGAGAGAGAGTGAGAGTGAGAAAGCAAGCTACCAGGTCTGGGACTCAAACTCTGGTTGGCCATATGGGAGTCCAGTACCTTAACCACTATACCACTTGCTGGCATGAAAAGCATCACAATTTATTTCAATGCTGGGCTATAAAAGCTTTTTGTGCAGGGAATGTTATTTAGAGAGATTCAAGTTTAAACTCTGGCATGTAAGGTGGCTATACCCTGCCCAATACTTTTCAGTTTCTTCTACTTTGCTTAATACTCCTTAACATTTCCTGCTCATTTCCATCTTTATGTTCATATATACAGCCTTTTAACATTACTTTTAATACTGAACTTGTTTTCATCCATTCAACACTGATGAAAACTATGACAGAGACTCTAAACTCAAAGGAAAGAATTCTCATAAAATTAAATGGAAAAATCTAAATACAAAGTTGAGTTCACAGTGCAATACTATAGTGTAGAAAGAACCACTTTATATCTAAAGGTATACATTGAGTCTATTGGTTACTTATCTTAACTCCTTGGGTGGGCTTACGTCCTACCAAGAGCAATCAAGCCAAAAAAACTCCCTTAATTTTCAGGAACCCAAGCTAAACTGCAAAAATCACCATACCAGGACAAAGAGTTTTCTATCTAGTGCTCAGATGCTATTCCATGCAAAAGAGGTCATTAGGAATAGCAGGTGTGACAGCATGAGTATAAACATGTTTTACTTATTTATGCTGATTGACCAAGCCACGGTGTAATGCAGAGCGTGCAGACGTATTCTAACCCAAGACTAAACCTCTGTGAGCTGCAACTGTGAGTCCTTTACCCCCTCTCAAAGCCCCTCAGTAGGCAGAACCAGTTAACACACAGGCTGTTCCATCCAATTTAATGCTTATTTCATTTTCATGGGACTTTTTCCCTGATAACATCATTGACATGAAGGAGAGGTTTATAACAGCGGTGGTGGTTGTGGAGCAGGCCTGCTATCCTGGTTTTAGAGACCTAGGTCTGGGACTCAAACTCTGGTTGGACCAAATTATTTCTGTCTTAAAACATTTGTGAATGTAGACATAGTTCCCCCCAAAATTGATACAGCACTGTTAAACTATTTCCAGCTTTGCATTTTTATTTACTTGAAATTACATTCACCTGGAACTAGTCTAATATTGCTAATTCAATTATAGCACATGCTTTTTACCACTTAACACATGCTAGATACCAACCGTCTATGCAGTTGTCAGAACAAGGGGCGACACATGCTTATGTAAACATGGGTTTGATCATGTCATTTTCCCCCACATATTATAAGCTCACATACTGTTTTTCCTTTATTCTGTTAACATGGTGAATAACATTGATTTCAAAATGGTGAACTAGGCTTCCACATCTAAAATGTACTCGACGTTGCTGTGTTGTTTAATATTTATAGATCACATATCTTTTTGCTACCTCAATAAGTGAAATGGACTAGATTAATTTCTCTTTTGTAATGTTCTGTCTGACTTAATATCAAGTTTATGTTGGTCCCATAAAATGAACTAAGAAGCATTTGTTTATATTCCTGTTCTCTGTAAGATTTTTTGGTAAGATTGGTGTAATTTTCTTGCTTAAATGTTTAATGCAATTCTCAATGATTCCATTTAGACCTAGTGTGGTTTTAGTTGGAGGTGGAAAGATTTTTTTATTATGGTTTCAATATCTTTCACAAATATAAAATTAATCTGTCAGAAAAAAAATTTGGGACACATTTATACAAAATTTATTTGTTGTTTATCTGAAATTGAAATTTAACTGTGCATCCTGTATTTTATTTGGAAATCCCATAATGTCCTTATTATATTCTGAATATTTGAAAAAGTAATGATTATCCCCTTTTATCCCTCGTACAGTTATTTGTTTCTTTTCTTTCTTTTTTCTTGTTTCATATTACTGGAGGCTTTATTTAGCTTTTTCAAAGAACTAAACTTTGATTTGTTTACTATCGTTAACGTATGTTCCCCTTTTCATTAGTTTCTACCCCCATTGTTTTTCTTGTCTATGGTTAATGTTAATTTTGCACTTATAATCTCTTGAAATGAATCATTTGATCTTTGATTCTCAACTTTTCTTTATAACAGGGAACGTAAGTTTCCCTCTAAACATAGTTTTAACCATGTTTATAGAAAGTTCTTAGAGCGTCTTGCTTAGGAACTTGAGTTTTTATCGTGTAGGTGAAATGGAGTCATTTGTTTTATACTGAGGGATGACACCTTTATATATATATTTTTTTTGTTGTTCATGTGCTCCATTTGTTGTGCGATAAGAAAGGTAATTTAGGATGTATTATAGTCTGAATGTTTGTTTTCACTTCTCAACATCCATATGTTGTAATTCTAACTCCCAATGTGATGGTATTAGTAGATGGGGCCTTTGGTAGATGATTAGGTCATGAGGGTGGAGCCCTCAAGAATGGTGTTTGTGCTCTATAAAGGAGGCCTCAGAGAGCTGCATCATCCCTCCCCCATGCCAGGACACAGCAGAGAGGGGCCACTTATGCTGAATGCCCTCACCAGACACTGACTATGCTGTTGTCCTGATCCTGAATTTCTCAGGCTTCAGAACTGTGAGAAATACATTTCCACTACTAATAACACCATCCTGATTACGGCATTTTGTTACAGAGGCCTGATTAGACTAAGACAAGAAGGCGGGAGACTGGAAGTGTAAAAACCACTGGTTAATGACAGGATATTGAGGGGCAGCCTTCAGGAAATGGGCAGTAGAAGGATCCAGTCATCATTAGGGAGAAGGGATAGTCAGAATAGAGAAAACCTGTGGATTATACTGGGCCATAGAGTTGAGGATTCAGAGGCAGGGTGAAAAGCTTCTTCACATTCCACATTTTATAGTGATATTTATGTATTGAATTTTCCAGTAGATTTTGCATATTCAAGTATATGTATAGTAGAATATATAACAAACCTCTGAAAGAATATAGTTAACAACAGTTTCACACATGCTAGTACTTTGGCTTCCCAAGCATAGCTATACTACATTGGTGACCTTCAGCTAAAAATCATGTTGGCCTGGATCAGATGGTGGTACCATGGTAATTCAGCTGGATCCACATGGAAATGGTCTTGGTTTGTGTCCTGGGATTGCCTCAGGATAGCTTGTGCAACATACTCTAGCTTGTCCAGTCTTGCTGAGGCTGGGGGTGATTGCAGGCATGAAGAGCCCGTTGGGGATCTCTCCCTCTCTTAGAAGAAACAAATGCTAAAGGATGAAGCTCAGCTCTCAAGCACTGGCTAAGTCTTACTGGATTGACGTATCAGGGTAAGTCACGGTCTATTTTTCTGTCTTAGCTGGTTGTCTGACTTAGTGAGGTGATGCTATCCAAAACATTCTTAGCCATTTGGTGAAATACAGCTTTTAAGTAAAATTCAGTTTTCATTGCAATTGTAGATGATAAAGGATGAAGAGTCTTAAGTATTTTAAGGGAGAACAGCTGAACTGAACTCACAGAAAATCAGACTCTCTTGATTTTCTTTCTTTTTCTTTCTCCTCCCTTCCTTCTTTCCTTCCTTCTTTCCTTCCTCCCTTCCTCCCTTCCTTCCTCCCTTCCTTCCTTCCTTCCTTCCCTCCTTCTTTTCTTTCCTTTCCTTTCCTTTCCTTTTCTTTTCTTTTCTTTTCTTTTCTTTTCTTTTCTTTTCTTTTCTTTCTTTCTTTCTTTCTTTCTCTTTCTTTCTTTCTTTCTTTCTTTCTTTCTTTCTTTCTTTCTCTTTCTCTTTCTCTTTCTCTTTCCTTTTTCCTTCTTTCTCTTTCTTTCTTTTGTCTTTCACCTTCCTTCCTTCCTTCCTCCTTTCCTTTCCTTTCCTTTCTTTTCTTTTTTTTTTTCCTTTCCTTTTTTTCCTTTTCTCTTTTATTTTTCTAAAAGCACATGCGCTCACCAGAGAGAGAGGGAGAGAGAGAGAGAGGCAAAGTGAGAAAATACACCTTATGGGGGATGTTCACACCACAATCCCTTTTCTTTCATTCTCCTCTTTGGATTTTGGGCATTCATGCACACCTGCCTGGCATGTTCTTAAAGTCACTGTGTCTGGGACTTGAACCTCATAGTTGGCCATGTGAAATCCAGCTGCCCTAACCACCATGGCACTAGCTGGCCTGATATTTTTCACTGAAAGAGAAAAACATTGGCCAAGAATAAAACTCTAGTGGTTTGTTCAGGGATAACATTTCATCTTTATGTAAGGTAGACTAAATTATTTTTCATACAACTTAAATAGTGCGTAGATATAACTTTTTGAATGGTAATCTTCAGAAATCAGCAAATTTTTGGATATGAAGAGAAATAAAACTTAAGATTCTTTGAGACTGAAAGTATTTTAAATGTGTCATTGCGTTACCAAATTTCTATGTTCTGAAAGTCTTGCTCTGCCTCTTTCCTGGTAAATTGGGCAGCAGCTATGGTTTGTCTCTTTTAGCTCATTGTCTCTCTAGACTCACCATGTCTAGGGTTGCTGAGGTGATCTATCTGTGGGAAGGAAAAAATGTCTCTTCAAGACATCATCATTTTTGTGGCTATAAATTTGGTGCTTGGGTAGCTACTGGCCAATTCCTTCTGAAATTTGAAAACTTCCTAGAAGTCCCTACCGTCATACTAATTCATAAGAAGTTGACATCTTTGTAACTATGTGGTCAAAAAAAATTACTTGTAAAGCCACATAACACATCTCATCCACACTATATGACATGTGATGGTTCAAGTTTTAATGACAGGGGATAGTTTCATTATATTGACTGCTAAGATGTGGGTTTGGGTGTAATTATAGGATAAAGAAATAGATTCTTTCTTTGTCCATATTCAGTTGTAACTCCTTATTGTGTTTAAACTCAAAACAAACAAATAATAAACCAGTGTTTTATTTGACCACACCTTTGTTTTAGTTGTAGACTTTCTTGCCAATGACTTAGTAGAAGAAATCAAATAAGGAGTAGAATTAATGAACCACCTATGGTGGTTTCAAGGCACTGATTTTTTTATGATGTTTTCATCCATCCATTTCTTTGGGGGGGGGGAGGGTTGTCAGGCAGTGGTAAAGAGGTAACACAATTAATTCCACATGGGATTGACTTGGATTCCTGTCAGGTTCCTGTCCTGGGAACTTCCGAACCTCCTCATGTGACCATGATTCAGGTTGGCTAAGACTAGGGGTGGACTGCAGTGTGTAGATCCTTTTGGAGGTGCTAGGATCTCTTTTGTGCTTTCTCTCCCTCTTTCTAATAGAAGAAATAAATTAATAAACCTTTAAAAATACCAATGTTCAAATGAAAATAGACGTGAATAAGATGAAATACTTGCTTTCCTGAAGGCCCTGGCAAGTAAGCACCTAGGAGCAATGTTATGTGGTGATGGTAGATCCACATGTGGAGTAGCTTCAATGGGAATAGAGAAAGAAGCAACAAATAGCACAAGGGAAAATATGGGGTTTTGAACCGGGGTAGTAGCAATGGCAATAAAGAGGGAGAGGCAGGTAAAAGTGCTTTTATGAGAGGAAAATCACAGAAGACAGTAGTTTGATTCTGAGTCCTGGAACTACCACTTTCTAGATTAATAGTTGGTTGCATCAGCCACACAAGGTAAGTTTTAAAAGTCTCTGAATACTGGGATCAGAGAATGGTATAATGATTGTGTCACTGGACTCCTATGTAGTCGACTGTGATTTGAGTCCCGAATCCAGCAGCTTAAGACTCACACCGCGTGTGTGTGTGTGTGTGTGTGTGTGTGTGTGTGTGCGTGCGCCCAGAAACCTAAGAGGATAATGGAGAAGAAGGGTTGTGGTGTGTCCATCCCCTCTGGGGGGTGATTTCTCACTTTCTGTCTCTGTTTCTCCAGTGAGTACATGCTCCCTGTAGCAAAAATCTCTCTTAATATCAGCTTCCTCATTTGTAAAATGGGATAATAGTATTAGAGGGTTGTTTTGTGAATTAAATGAGATAATTTGTGAACAGTGTGTAGTATCTAATGCTTCAAACCTAGCGATTTAATACATGTCGGCTATTATAAGTATTATCAATACCAGAACGTGGGTGAGAAGTCACAGAGTAGTTGAAAATACATGGGATTTTAAGTAAGGTGGTTTTAATTTAAATCTCATTACTGCTTGTTAAGGGATTATTATCTGCATGACTTTGAACAAATGACTTAATATCTGAGCCTCTATTTCAGCATCTGAATATCTTTCTATAGGAGGAAAGTTGCATAAATTAGTTTTTATAATATATATATTATTCATAATATATATAATTATAATATATATAATACTGATGTGTATTAAATATATATATATATATATATACATATATGTGTGTGTGTGTGTGTGTGTGTATATATATATATATATATATATACACACACACACACACACAGATGTGTGTAGAAACCCACTGGAATGTTGTATTGTGTAACCATGGGAAGTAGGTGGAGGTGGCCTGAATACGTTTGGAAATCTTATTGAAATACTGCAAGAACATTTGGGTACCAACATGAGTCTATGAGTCAAATCTCTCCCACTTCTTCAACTGATATTTATTTACAGTTATAGAGTAGGCCATGATTTTTCTTGATTTTTGACTAATTCTTCTAGTAAAGGAAAATGAATCGGCATGAGTAAAATCATGAAGAAATGGCACAAAAGTATCAAGAGATTGTCTGGGCTCAAAATATATCACAGAAGAATTCTATTTACAGTTTCTTCATGGCCATAGTATTCGATCATCATTTGCTGTCTTGCACTGGCAGGGGTCTGGTCTTCTACCTTGACCTCATGTACTCTCATCCCACACAAAGCGTCATAGGCACAGAATGGAGGTGGCCACATGTCAGACCCCAGAAGTGTCCCTGTGTGAGCCATCACATGTGGTACACATGAAGGAGCAGGGAGGAGAGAAAAATCCTGCCTTTTTGGTAAAAGGCACATTTGATCTTTCCCAACCGCAGCCCAGGACAAGGCAGGTTTCCTGGAAGAAGGTCAGAGGAGGGAAAAGGAAAATTAGAAGGCTGGATCTAAAAAGTTGGGGCTAAGCTTGAATTCCTAATTGCCAGAAGTCTTTTCCAAGAAGCACGGCTGTCTGTGGTGTACCAGCCTTCAGCTGGGTGGCTCCTGGATCACATCTCGTTCACCAACCAGGCTGATGGCACCAGCACCAACAGCTTCCTTCCAGGAATGCAGTGCCCTTCCCCTCTGGTTTTCTGTTGCATTGGTCTGGCCCTGCTTAAGAGAAAAATAATTGATATTCTCTACTCCTGGTTGGGCAGTAATTTCCTTTTGAGCTATCCTTCACACCAGTATCAGGCCTCTGCAAAAGTACTCAGCATTTTGTTTTTAAGCATTTCTTTCTCTTTTTCTTTCCTGGTACCCATTACCATTTTCCTAGCCTTCTCTCATGGGCCCAAATTTTGGGAGCCATCACAATTTTTATTTTTATGAATGTCAGAGATATTTTTATACTTATCACTGTGATACCTGCACTCAGCCAGCAAACACTCCTTCCTTTTGGAAATGTCAACCTACTTTACAAGTTACAGATCTTTTGTCTCACTTTACCATGTACCAGACACTATATCAGGAATCATGGCTACAGCAATAAATGACGATATGGTTGCTACACTTATGGAATACAGTTTCGTGAGTTAGGTAGACAACCAAGCTGCAAAGACATGAAACAGTATAAAAGACTGGAAGAAATGTCACTGTGACAGAGCATGAAAAGTACCTAAAGATGAGAATGAGAGGCCACTAAGGAAGTGTACTGTAAGGGTGGGGATGAGCGTGAACTATATTCAGGGCTTTGGGAGATTCCAAAGAAAGTTATATAAGAAAATGACAAGGTCGGATTTGTAACTTAGAAAACTCTCTTGTAAAGTGGTCGTGGACTCAGACCACTTAAATCAGAAATCCAGAGGAGGCCCAGCGTTTGTGATGCAGTGTGTGAGTTCCTGTGTATGTGCCTAGGATCCTGGAGGGCTGGAGGGCTGAAGGAGATGGCAGCAGCATAAAGCCCTGTGGAGAACTCCTCTCTCTCTCTTTCTCTCACTCTCACTCTCTTTTTGTGTGCATATACACTATTGCGAATAAAAATAGCTATTGAAATGCCCAGACGAATGATTAAGTAGCCTAGATCAAATAATTACAGTAGAGAGGAGGGGGCAGATTTGAAAGAATTAGGATATAAGAATGACCTGTTTTGGTGATAGCTTTTCCCAACGTTTGGGGACATGGTGGGGGAGAGGAAAGAATCAGGATAGCTCTAGGATTGGAACAAGGGCTAGGGCAGGATGGTATCTACTCAGAGATATGGAATGCACAAAATAAGAAGAGATTGAAGACTCACTTTTTTTGAAAGTTTATTCCTTTCTTCCCTGACTAAGAAAGAAAGGGAGAGACAGAGGCAGAGAGACATCAGTCCCAGCAGAGTCTTGACACCACGACCCACCGTAGCCTCCGCTAGCCCTGGATCATGAATACACATGGATGGCTTATGTAGGACCTGCAGAGGTGAGCTGGGAACCCTCCTGTGTGGCTCAGCCTTGCACAAAATGCTGTTTTCCCTCTGTGCCACTCTCTGGCAGCTTGAAGACTGTTAGTCTGGTGACGGTATGTACAGATGAGGCTCAACTATTTATTTATCAATGTTGTTACTTTCTTACCAAAGTGGTATCGTGTTGGTTTGGTTAAATTAAAACATATATCTTTTCTTTTTAAAATTACATACCTTTGAAAGAATTAGATAATGCTAGCAGTTTTAGAGACCATAATAAATCAATTGAAGAAATGTCCTTCTTTCAGATTGGGCATTGGGGTGGAATAGTGTGTGTAACTGTCTAGACTCGATGTACACAATCTGGGTTTACACGTCATTGTGTTTACATGTGACCTTATCCTCCCTGCACACTCATTATTCACTCACTTGTTTTCCTCTAATTTCTGTCAACTTCATCCTTCAATTCACTCTTTTATTCTCTCCTATTCCAGCATTGCCAAACCCTCCTTTCTCTACCAAGCACACTGATTACAATATAAGTGTCTTTATCTGTTATTACTTTGCTAACAGAAATACGTGGTGACTTATAAAGAAAATAGAGGCTTATTTGCAAAAGTCACGATTCTGGTAGCTGAAGAGTCCAAAAACATCATAAAATGGCAGAAGGCAGGGCTTTTAGCAGAGCATAGTCGATACCCATGTGTCTCTCTCTTTTACTCTGGCTCCATTCCCTGGGTTTATACACCCACCAGAATGCTGTCACAGGAACCCTGTCCTAATGATCTTATCACACCTAAAGGTCCCATTATGAGCCATAATGAAAGGATTAAGTGTTCACTCAACACCTTTAAAATATAGTGAAGTCCCAATGCATGAATTTCAGGGAAACATCTAGTCACTGACCACTAAGACCAAATTCCAAACATGAACTTTTGGAGGGCAAACCATTACCCAAGCCATAACAGCAAGAGATCTCCCAGTTTCAGGTAGCTATAATCTAAAAGGAAAGTAATGAATATTTCCTTTTCATAGACTCAGGAGTTAGAGTCTTTAGGCACTTTGGAAAAAAGGTGATTGCTGAACCAAGTGAGAATTTTCAAATCCCTGCTATTTCCAGGCAGATAAGCCCAATAGAGATGAGAGAGCTTAGGGAAGCAAGACATTTGGGAAATGAGAATGCTTGTTTATTTATTTAGGTCGCAGAGGGATAGTAGACCTGACAGTGCCTCACTATGATCCTCCTATCCTACTCTTAGTGGGGCAGGATCACAAGTATGTCAGGGGCCCAGAGTGTTCAGGTTAGCCTAGTATCTGAACCCAGACCTTCCACAGGACTCTAGCAACAGGCCGCAGTGCCCTACAACTTACACCACCACAGGTGGGCCAAGAAACCTTTTCTTAGTGTTAAAAAAGAGAACCCTGTGTCCTCTGGTTCTTTTGCTTTTATTACTGCAACGCTTATATTTTCATTTTCTTTCTCCCCTTTTTCTTGATCTGTGGGTATTGAGTAAAAAGCCTTAAATTCTCAATTCTCCTACGTCTGTAAGAATTATATTTTGTTAGGATGTGAGAGAAGAGAGAGAGCAATATACTCTATCCAGGAGTTCAAGAAGAAATAGCAGTACATATGAATAGAAAAAATTCAATAAACAATATGGAAACAGATATCTTGCAAATTTTGTATCTTAAACATGATTGATGAACATTTTCACCATTCGTATGACTAGGCACCTAGCTACCTAGGGCCCTTCATCATGTGGTGGGAAAGAACATATCCACTTGTTATGCAATGTGGACCTAGGAAGTGGTTTTCAATTGGTTTTGGCATCTTTGTGATGGTTTTGGATAAGATTCTGTTATGAAAGCTAAACACAAGTTATGACTGCATGCTGTAAAAATGCCCCATATTCATTGGTTATTCAGTCCCCTAAGCCCACACTGAAATCCTGCAGGGCAATTGATGTCAAAGACAATTTAGAAAGCAAAGGATAAATGTTAGTTACTAAAAAATATGAAAATGGCTTAGGGTTTGATTCTGTGGATGAGCAACCAAATTGCTACAACGATGGACAATGCTCAGTTGAGCTTGTCAGAGGCACCTATGTTGGATGACTTTATCCTAGGGGCATGCCAGGGTCCCCCAAAGTTAAATGACACAAGAGGAGTAAGCATAAGAGGAGAGGTTAGAATACACTTACTCCAGTGGAGTTCAAAGTAGGAGATGTCATGTGTGCTTACCCCAACTTTCCAAGTGAGGTTGAAAATCAGTGAATTCATCAACGATTACAGAAAAATATAAAATTTAATAACAAGTAATAGCTGCCAATTGAGTGAGAGAAAGAGAAGGGATGTATTTATGTGAAGGAAATTTTTGTAGAACTCCTTTGTTCTTAAATTATATCAAAATTACCACCAGAATAAAAGAATAAGAATAATTTTCTGAAGAGCAATGACCATGTATTTTCAACTTTGTATCCTCTGCACCCAGGACTGTTTTTGATATATATTAAGTGTGCAATAAGTGTTTGTAAGTTCAAAATATATGTAATTGGAAGCTAAATTTATACAGAAATGTCCACCTACCACATAAATACCATATTATTTATATATGATGCCTACAGTAATATAAACCTTGCCATCCTTTATCTGCATCCAAAAGTTGGCCAAGTTTTTCTCTAAGGGACCAGAAAGAAAGTAGTTCAAACTTTTAAGGCTAGGGCATAAAATCAAGAAAATCACACAGACGATTATACAAAAAGAAAAAAAAACTAATTTTCATAAAATTTTTTTATTTCTTATTTTTTTATTATCATCATAATCTTCTTTATATTACGTTGGATTACATATAACTTTACAGTGTATTACAATACTTTTTCAAAAGGGAATGCCATGTATGTCAGTCAGTACAGAGACATTAATCTCCCCGCTTCAACATTCAATATCTTTTCTATATTTTCCCCAATCATTATTATTATTATTCTAATTAGTTTTTTTAAAACAGTCAATCACTATTTCTCATTTTGCTTGTAAAAAGACTTTGCCCATCATGAAGTACTTCTCAGACCAATCCAGTTGAGAATACTATACATGTCGTCATCAACAGTTAATAGGCCATATCTGTTTCTCACTAACGTCCTGCCTCTCTATTGTTCTCTTGCTATCTTTCTCTATCCTCTTCTCTTCACCTCCCCCATTAATTTTCATAAAATTTTAAATGATGACTCTCAAAATATGATTATAATAATGGAATACACTTTTTTTGTGTAATGAAATGAGAAGAATGGAATTCTTTGGGTGAGATAACATTTTATTTAATTAAGGTTTAAGGTGTTCCCCATTATAAAAATCTGTTGCAACGTTACTGTTCAGGCTGATCTGTATTGAGAAATTATTTCATTTAGAATTTGAATTTCATAAAATTTTTGCATGTCATTTAATATCTTCATTTTTTCCCTTACCATTAAGGAAGGTAAAAGCCATTCTTAGCTTTCAGGTCATATGGACACAGGTGTGCAGACTGAATTGAGCCCATGGGCTGTTTTGTACTATCTCTATCTACAGATTTTGTAAAACAGCCAACTTTTTTATTTTTGAACCTATCATAAAGAGAAATGGAACAAGAGCTAATTAGCATCAAATGAGATATTTGCAATATCTCACACGAGAAAAGTCTCTAAATGTGAGAGTTTTTGTTTTAAAAATAATATGTTCATGGGCGAATTGGTCTTAGAGTCGCAAAACAAAACAAAACAAACTTGGTAACCTCTTGGTTAACTGGTAGCTTCATCCCAAAACTGAGTATGATTCTTAGCAAGACTAGAGGACAAGGACTTCACAAGAACTTCCTTTCCCTGGGATAAAAATACAATGACAAGGAGAGAATTCCAGGGAACTGCCAAGAGCACTGGATGCCCATATTTGAAGTTATTTTTTTTACATTGTCCTTTGGTCGGAAATGCTTGAAATGCTTTTGTGCATTGTAAACCTTGCTCCCCACTGTCACTTCTAGGCTGTCTGTCTTCCTCCCTCAAAACCCCAGCTTCTTTGAAGTGCATGACATGGACTTCATTATCCATTACCCCTTCTTGTTTCTTACATATCTGTGTCTCCAAATGTCTCCTTCTCATTCACTGTGTCCTCACCATCTCACCTCACCTATTTCCCTGTCAATCACTACATAGATTGTGGGTAAGGACTTGGTGAAAAGCGTGGCTCTGTCATTTACTTAACGTGCTCTGCAAATGGGTGTATGCAATGGGTATGACAATAATACCTGCTTGTTAAGGCTATTAAGAGGATTGAGATATTTTTAAAAAGTGCTCAGACTGCGATATAGTAAGTACTCAGAATATTTAGAAACTTAACCATAAATTAAAGTAATAAACATAATACAAATAGATAGTACTAACTACTAATACTTACCAAATGTGATTGTGTAGTAGACACTCTTTAAAGCACTTTATATATATGAATTTATTAGGTGTCACAACAGCTATATTAATTGGTTTACATTATCATCACCCATTAATTTTTTTTTTTAGAACAAGCAGGTGGCTCTAGACCTAAGAAACCTTGTCCAAGGTCACCAGCAAATAAGTGGAGAGGCCTGGAAGTAGAGGATCCATCCACATGCTGGTCTCCCAGTTCTCTGACTTCCAACTATCTTTGTCTCCATCCTACTTCATCCATTTTGTCATTCTCAATAAGCATAGCACCTTTGGAATTTTTATTTCAAACCTTTTCTGCCCTTACTCTCTTCTGCTCACCTCCTAACTTTTAAGTTTACTTCCTTTACACTCCTGCAAGCTTCTCTGATCTCATTCAAGCTTTAAACCCATTGGCCAGCTCTTTCTCACCATCTACGATGTTTACTGAGTTCCATCTTCTCTTCCTACCTAGCCTAAATTTTACATGAGCTAGTATTGTAACTAAGTGATTCAATGTAATATAAACAAGATTTTGATAATAAATAAATAAATTAATTAAAAAAATAAAGTAAAATAAAAACCACTCGAGACCTCTTTTCTTCATTTTTCTCTTCACTGTATTGGTTATCTGGCAAAACTCTAATCCCAGCCAAACTACATTATCCACTTACTCTGTGCCAAGATTTTTTTTATATTTTATTTATTATTATCATAATCTTGTTAATATTATATTGAACCATGTATAACTTTATGATATATTACATTTCTTTTTTCAGAGGAAATCATAATCTTGTTTATATTATATTGAACCACGTATAACTTTACAGTGTATTACATTTCTTTTTTCAGAAGAAATACCATGCATATTAGTCAATACAAAGACATTAAAATCCCCATCATTATCATCAAATAGCTTTTCATTATTTTTTCCATATTATTATTATTCCAATTATTTTTTAAAACATTCAATCGCTATTTATCATTTTGCTTGTAAAAAGACTTTGCCCAACATGAAATACCTCTCAGACCAGTCCAGTTGAGAATAGTATGTACGTCACCATCAACAGGTAATAAACCATTTCTGTGTCCCACTAATGTCATGCCTCTCTATTTGTTCTCTTGCTATCTTTCTCCATACTCTTCTTTTATCCCACCTCATTCCACACTGTCTTCACCATCACTATTTTCACTGCTTTTATGCCTCCAATATTTCGATCTCTACCATAATGTGCAGATAGTCAGTATATATTAAGTGGATACATACAATATCTTTCTTTCATATCCTGGCTTGCTTCACTCAGCAATAGATCTTTCATATCCAACCACTTAAGATCGTTAACAATAAGAATATTACTGAAAATCTGAATTTTGCTAGGCTGTCCCATAATACATCTTTAGAACATACTTCACCTCTTCAGAGACTCACATATTCTCCTCTTTTTCCAAATTTCAAACCTCATCTGCCTATTTTCTGTTCAAAACATCGAAGCTTATACTAGAGAGAAAACAGACACAACTGGGTTCAAATCTTAATCTTCCTTCTACCAGTTCAATCAGCCTTTCAATATTTATACTTAGCTATTGAATTTCCTATCCTATTAAATATTTGACTTATTTCTGTTGCTAAGATCATACCTTCAGTCAGTGTTTTACATCTTTTCAAGAAATTTTTGCCTGTAATTGTTGCATTTCCTATATCAACTTCTTTCACATCATTTATAATGGTATAAAAAAGATTACTATATCACCTATTTTTTTAAGAGATTTTTTTAACCATAGGGCATGTGTGCTTGCTGAAGAGACAAAGAGACAGAAAGCAAGAAATCAGCTCCCAGGGGAGATGGCCGTGCCACAACCCCTTCTCCTCCATTCTCCTCTTGGGATCTTGGGCATGCATACACATGTGCCCAGAGTGAGTTTCAAGCCACCAGGTTTGGGAACTTGAACTGTGCTCAACCCTGTGGGAGTCCAGTACCTTAACTGCTATGGCACCTGCTAACCTAATATCGCCTACATTTAAAAAATGAAATTAAAATGAATCATAAACTTCTTGGACCCTATTTCTTTATCTAGAGACTATGGTATTTATCTTCTTCTCTTTACCTAAAAATTAAAAGAAAAAAATACTGCTTTTATTTACTATGTTTATTTCCTCACCTCCCTTTTTCTTGTGTTGCTTCGTTAGGATGTTGAATCTTACTTTCCACTGAAATTACTTTAAACAACTATGGTAGCAGACATCATTGCTAGTCTATCCCAAGGCTATTTATATCCCTTTTCTTTTACTCTTTTTACTCTTTTTCTTTTATCCTTCTCTCTATTCTTTTTCTTTCTCATCTTTTTTTTTTTACCTTTGTCTTCTACTTGTCCTTTTAGGTGTGTCTTTCATTATATTTGTACTTTTCTGACAGAAAATAATCAACCCCCTTCCCAGTCTTTGTGACTGTGACTTTTAATTGATTTTAACTAAGTAAGGTAATGACTTTATTTATTTTTTGCCAATTACTGATTAGACTTTGGTTAAAGACTAAGCAAATGAGATTTGAGTAAAGGTCTGTTGAGACACTCCTGGTCACTTCCTCAGAAAAGCATATGAAGAAATACCGTTATTTTGGATGTGAGTCAGCCTTTCTTAATAATCACGAAAGAAAGCAGAGTGTGAACAGATGCAAGAAAAACCATGAAGCAGGAAATGTCTCTTCCTGAGAATTTTGGAAATCTTTCACCATAATTAGGCTAGGAAATTAATGGAATTTGGAATGAACAATCAGAAGAGAGATTAGTGAGGCTGACATAGTCATGATTGGTCATGATTTCTTTTTCCTTTTTCTTTTTCTTTTACCTTTTTTATTTTTTAAGGTTTTTCCATAGGGCACATGTGCTTGCTGGAAAGAGACAGAGAGACAGTGACAGGGAATGTGAGAAATCACCAGGAGGAATGGCCACCCACAATTCCTTCTCCTCCATTCTCTTTCTGGGACATCAGGCATGCAAGCACATACACCTGGCATGATTTTCAAGACTCTAGATCTGAAACTCAAACCTCAATCATCATGTGCGAGTCCAACACCTTAACTATCCTGTCACCTGCTGGCCCCATGGTCATTTCTAGACTTCAGGGTAGTCAATCTCCAGGGACAAATTTAAATAATCTTGGTTTCTTTCCAAGTAAAACTTTTGGTTACTTGGAAAGTATTACTATGAAAGCATTCCGTCCCTCCCTTATTTAACATATATATACCATTTGGGACCAGCACTTGGCATAATGGCTGTGTCGCTGGACTCCCATGTAGTCGACCGCGGTTCAAGTCCCAGACCTGGTGGCTTAAACCCATGCCAGGCATGTCCAAGATCCTGAGAGGAGAATGGAGGAGAAGGGATTGCCGCATAGCCATCTCACTTGGGGGGGGTGGGTGATTTCTCGCTTTCTGTCTCTCCGTCTCTCTTTCTGGTGAGTGCACGCGCCCTTTTGCAGAAACCTCTGCAAAAAACAAAAACAAATACCATTGACAGCAGTAGAAGATACAGAAAATGAGTAAAGTGAAAGAAAATAGAGTAACAGTCATGTTGTAGAAGTAAGGAATGAAAACATAAAACCACTGCTCTTCCTCCAAAAAAGTAGAAGAAAGCAAGTTATGATAAGCTATTAATTTTAATGTAATATAGGTAATCAATTTTTTTTTTTTTTTGCTATAGGGTGTGTGTGCTCGCCAGACAGACAGAGAGACAGAGAGATAGAAAGTGAGAAATCACCCCTCAGGGAGGATGGCCACGCCGCAATCCCTTCTCCTCCGTTCTCCTCTCAGGATCTTGGGCACACACGCACACGTGCCTGGCGTGAGTTTTAAGCCACCGGATCTGGGACGCAAACCGCGGTCGACTACATGGGAGTCCAGCGACAAAGCCATTATGCTAACTGCTGGTCCCAATTCATGTGTTTTTTGATAAATATTATTTTTAATTTTATTTTTTATTTCCATTTTATTTAATTTTAATTAATTTATTTTACATTCATTTACTGAGCAGCATCACAGCATACAAAATGTGATTTGCTATCCAGAATACACTGCATAGTGGCTTAATCATGCATGTTATCATTGATAAGTAATTCTCCATTTCTTATTTCTTGTATATATATTTTGCCCCTATTTTTCACCCTTTGCCATTTCCTACCCTCCTTCCACACTGTCTCTCGTGTCTACATTTGCTTTCCATTCCTTACTACCTCATATTTTATTGATTCACAAAATACCTTAATTTAACTATTTTCAGTAACAAATTCAGCTGATATGTACATACATATCTGTGAACACATGACTGACTTTGGGCATGAAGCGCTGAGTAGAATGAACATACTACAAAGTAGCACCTAGCTGATGCAATATAGTTTACTGCAGTCATTAAATAGGTATTTTTAAACTTTTTTTTAATTTTAAGAAGAGCAGTTTTAGCTTTACTATATCAAAATTAAAAAGATGCCAAGAGAGCTTTGCTTAAAGTCAGGAAACAGGTTAAAATTCTATTCAAACAGTAGGTGCATGAAACTATCAGTAGCTCAAGACAAGACAAAAATCCTTAAGTCTGGAAAAGAAAGTCTAAAAGATGAGCAATGTTTTAGTCAAAAGTCATAAGATTCTATTTCACCAGTTCAGTCTCATGTACTTAGTCTATCTTTTGTGTGGTTCGATCTTTTCATTTAACTTCTGATACATGACATTCAACTCAATTTGTCCCTGTCATTAAGCTGGCCATTTTCTTGGTTGTTTTTGAACTCTTATTTCTGTGTGTCTGTATTTAGTTTTCCTGTTATAGCACTCCCTTCAAAACTTCTTGGTGAGCTGGTCTGGTGTTGGTAAATTCTTTCAGGTTTTGTTTATCTGAGAATGTCCTTGTTTTATCTTCCCATATGAAGGGTAATCTTGCCAGGTACAGTATTCTTGGTTTAAATTGTTTTTCCCTTAATATTTTGAATATATTTTCCCATTTTTCCTTGCTTGCACTGTTTCTGAAGAGAGGTCCACAGTTAGCCTGATGGGATATCCTTTGTAGGTAATTTGATGTTTCTCTCTTGCCATTCTCAGTATCTTGTCTTTGTCTGTGGTTTTGGTCAATCTGGCTATAATATGTCTTGAAGATCTTCTTGAGTTGATTCTATTTGGAGTCCTTTGTATTTCTTGGGACTGGATCTTTGAATGCCTCTCTAGGTTTGGAAACTTTTCTTTCAGGATTTCATGGAATAGATTATCAATGCCCTTAATAGTCTCTTCACCTTCTGGAATACCAATTATCTGGATATTTGGTTGTTTAATGTTTTCTAGTATTTCTCATACATTATTCTCATTTTTAGGGGCTATTTTCTCCGTGTTTGGGTAATTTTTCTAGACCAGTGATTCTATCTTCTACATCTGAGATTTGATCCTCTGTATAATCTAGTCTACTTACAATACTTTCAAGGGAGGTTTTGATTTACTGTACTACCGCCTTCATCTCTAACAGCTCTGTTTGATTGCTTTTTCTGATATGTATTTCCTCTTTCAGATTGTGCAAGAACTTCCTCACCTCCTGGAAATTGTCTGCTCTTTTCTCCTGTGTCTTCTGGAGTTCATTTCTCTTCTCTTGCATCTCTGTTAGCTTTGTGACTATGAATATTCTTTATTTGACATTTCCATGAGTTCCATTGCACTGTCTGTGGGTGAAAAGGAGTTATTCTTTTCTCTTGGAAGAGAGGTATTTTCTTGTTTTCTCATATTTCTTGTGCCCCTGTGGTGATCTGTCATCAGATGGGTTGTACATTTCTTCCTAATCTTGAAATTCAATCTGAGCATTCAGAGGTATGCAGGAGGAGGTGATCTGCAATCTCTCTTCTGTTTCATTTTTCACTCTTTGTATGTCAGATTCAGTGAGAATTGAGGAGTATTCTGATCCTAATAGTAATCAGATGTTTGGATATGGTTCACATAGACCTGCCTAAGCTTGTGGAGACTGATCTGCCAAGTGACAAAGTTAAAAGAAAAAGGAAAAGAAAAGAGAAGAAGAGGAAAAAAGAAGAAGAAAAAACTATAAAAAATATAAAGGAAAATGACGATAAAATAATTTTATATTTTCATTTTAAAAGGCAGAAAATGAAAACCACATGGCGCGCCACACAAAAACAATATTTCACAGCTGAAGTTCAGTAGCCATCTCAGAATGGCCTTGGTTTGTGCCTCTCTTAGAACAGAGTGGGAAGGGCACAAATTAGCAAGTTAAATGAGGGGCTTGAGAGCCCGAGAATACTTCACGTTAAAAAAAATAATAAAAAAATTAAGAGACACAGAGAGATAGAGAAAAGAAGACAGAAGTTACCCTACCAATCTAGAAATGGGTCTGGAGAGAGAAGTCTCAGCAGAAAGTCTTCATTTTTAGGCCCTGAAAGCAATATTTCACAGCTGAAAGAGAAACCATCCTCTCCATGGGGCAGGGTCATGCTCCAGCACTTCCTTCTGCAATGCATATACACATGGTGTGTTCTCTAAGCCTCCAGTTTTGGAACCAAACCATGGCCAATCATGTGGGATCTATTCCCTTAACCACTGAGTTACAGTGCTGCCCTAGAATTTATTTTTCAGTTTTCAGGTACATAGTAAAATTGAGCAGAACACACAGAGAGTTCCCATATCTCCCCAGACCCTGCACACACATCCTCTCTCATTACCAACATTCCATACCAGAGTGGCACTTTAGTTAAAATCTTCCTGCATGTCTCCTTTATGTCTTTTCATAGTTTTATAGATCATATTTCTTTAGTGCTGAATAGTATTCCATTGTTTGGACATACCATGAACGTCTTGGTAGCTTACAAATTTTGACGATTATGAATAAAGCTGCTATAAACATCTACATGTGGATTTTTGTGTTGATTTAAGTTTTCAGTTGATTTGGATAAATATAAAGAAGTATAATTGCTGGATCATATAATAAGAGTATTTAATTTTTTAAGAAACTGACAGACTTTAAGATGGCTGTACTATTTTGCACTCTTATCAGTGATTAATGACAGTCCCTGTTGCTCCATATCTTTGCTCAATCTTAGATGTTGTCAGTCTTTTGACCATTATAATGGGTGTGTAGCAGTGTCTTGCTGTTACTTTTAATTTGCAGTTTCCTAAGGACATATACTATTGAACATCTATTTGTATACTTACTTGCATCTCTATTTCTTCTTTTTTTTTTTTTTTTTTTTTGATGGCGTTATTTTTTTTTTTAAAGTTTTAATTTTATTTATTTATTTATTTATTTATTTTAACTGTTTTTTTTTCTTTTTTTTTTTCTTTTTTTTTTATTATCATCATATTCTTCTTTATATTACATTGAATTACATATAACTTTACATTGTATTACATTACTTTTTCAAAAGGGAATGCCATGCATGTCAGTCAGTACAGAGACATTAATCTCCCCGCTTCAACATTCAATATCTTATCTATGTTTTCCCCAATCATTATTATTATTCTAATTATTTTTTAAGACAGTCCATCGCTATTTCTCATGTTGCTTGTACAAATACTTTGCCCATCATGAAATACTTCTCAGACAAATCCAGTTGAGAATACTATACATGTCAACATCAACAGTTAATAAGCCATATCTGTTTCTCACTAATGTCCTGCCTCTCTATTGTTCATTTGTTATCTTTCTCTATCCTCTTCTCTTCACTTCCCCCATTCCACACTGTCCTATTCTCATTAAGTACCTTCACTGCTTTTATGTCCTCCAATTTTTTTTTCACTATCATAGAATGCTGATAGTCGGTATATATTGAGTGGATACATACAATATCTTTCTTTCATATCCTGGCTTACTTCACTCAGCAATATATCCTCCGTATCTGACCACTTTCTATCAAATTCCAGGGCCTTGTTATATTTTATGGCTGAGTAGTATTCCATAGAGTATATATACCACACTTTTCCAATCCATTCATCAGTTTGTGGACATTTAGGTTGGTTCCATGTCTTGGCAATTGTGAATAATGCTGCAATAAACATTGATGTGCAAGCACTTTTCTGACTGAGCGTTCTCCTGTCTTTTGGGTAAATACCCAGAAGTGGGATTACTGGATCGAATGGTAGTTCTATTTGTAGATCTTTGAGGAACCTCCATATTGTTCTCCACAGTGGTTGAACTAGTTTACATTCCCACCAACAGTGTAGGAGGGTTCCCTTTTCACCACATCCCCGCCAACACTTATCACTTTTTATATTCTTAATCTTTGCCATTCTGACAGGGGTTAGGTGGTATCTCATTGTAGTTTTTATCTGCATCTCCCTTATGATGAGGGATGTTGAGCATTTCCTCATATGCTTTTTGGCTATTCGTATGTCTTCCTTAGAGAGACTTTTGTTCAGCTCATTTTCCCACCTTTTAATTGGGTTAATCATTTTTTTTCGCATAAGGCACTTGAGTTCCCTATGTATTCTGGTTATCAGTCCCTTGTCTGAGGCATATTTAACAAAAATATTTTCCCATTCTGAGGGTTGTCGGTTCACACTTGTTACTGTGTCCTTTGCTGTGCAGAAACTTCTTAGTCTAATATAGTCCCACTTGTCTATTTTAGGGATTATTGCCTGTGCCTTGGGAGTCTTATTTAAGAAGTCTTTGCCTACTCCAATGTCCCCCAGAGTTTCCCCAGCATTTTCCACCAGTAGTTTTATTGTTTGAGGTTTTAGGTTAAGATCTTTGATCCATTTTGAGTTGACTGTTGTTAGTGGTGAAAGATGGGGGTTCAGTTTCATCTTTCTGCAGGTGGATACCCAGTTTTTCCAGCACCATTTACTAAAGATGTTTTCCTTTTCCCAATGGATTGACTGATATCCTTTGTCAAAGATCAGTTGGCTGTAAGCTTTGGGGGTCTATTTCTTCTTTAGTGAGCTGTCTCTTTTGGATTTAGTGAGCTGTCTCTTTTGGATTTTTTTCTCTCTTCATATTGAGTTGTTTATTTTCTTATTGCTTTTCCTTTTTTAAAGAATTATTTTAATTTTTAATTTAATTTATTTCATTTTTATTTAATTTAATCTATTATTACTATTTTGTTTTCTCTAAGTTGGCAAGAGAGAGACAGAGAGAAAGAAAGAAAGAGAGAAAAGATGCTGCCAGGTCTGGGACTCAAACCTCTGTCAGCCATGTGGGAGTCCAGTCACTTTAATCACCACGGCACCTGCCGACCCTGTTAATGTTTTCCCTTTAAAGAGGTATTTGGGGCCAGGTATGGTATAGTGATTACACATGAGAAAAGTCTTGGGTTCACATCCCAGGCTCTTCTTGAGCATACAAGGTGTGTGCATGTACTGTGCGCATGAACCAGGTCAGCCGAGACTGGTGGGTGGATTGCAAGCATGAAGACCCTACTAGGGCCTTCAGAAATAAACTTGAAAATAATTATTCAGTTAATTGTATATCTGGTATAATAGTCCCTTATTAGATATGTTTTTTTGCAAATATTTTGTTAGTCTGTGGCTTGTCTTTTCATTCTCTTGACATTGTCTTCCTATATATTCTTTTATTTATTTATTTATATTTTTTTCATTTAAATATATTTATTTGCATTCATTCACTGTACATCATTACAGCATACAAAATGAGATTTTCCATCCAGGGTACACTGTATATTGTCTCAATCAAGCACATCAACAAACATGTTATTGTCAGCAAATAATCTTCCATTTCTTGTTTTCTGTATGTTTTGCTTTTTTATTTTCCCCATCCTTGATTCCCTATCTCTTACCCTCTGCCATCTCCCACTCTCCTCCCACACTGTCTCTGGTATCTATGTTTGCTTTCTATACTGTTTTCCCCCCACATTTTATTGAATTACTGAAGACCTTAATTAATCTAAATATTTTCATAGCAAACACAGGTGATATAAACATTTCCATGAACACAAGTCTAACTTTACGCATCCTATAAAGTAGCACCTAGCTGGGGCTATATATCTTACTGCAGTCATTGAATAGATGTTTTTTTCCTGAAACTTTTTTTTTTGTACCTTAATTTACACTCTTCCCCTAAGGATCATCACAACATACAAAATGTGATTTCCCATCCGGAATATACTGCATAGTGACTTAATCATGCATATTATTATAAAAAATTTTTCCATTTCTAGTTCCTAGAATTATTTTTACCCCTCTTTCTTTTCTATTTTCTTTTTTTTTGGAGGGGTTTTTGCTACAGGGCGCGTGCGCTCGCCAGACAGACAGAGAGAGACAGAGAGACAGAAAGCGAGAAATCACCCCCCGGGGGGATGGCCATGCCACAATCCCTTCTCCTTCATTCTCCTCTCAGGATCATGGGCGCGCACGCACACGCGCCCGGCATGAGTTTAAACCACCGGGTCCGGACTCGAACCGCAATCGACTACGTGGGAGTCCAGCGACATAGCCATTACGCTAACTGATGGTCCCTTTTACCCCTCTTTCTGACCATCTGTCCTTTCCCACCCTCTTCTCACACTATCTCTGGTGTCTACAATTGTCTTCCATTCCTTTCCCACCCACATTGTATTGATCATACAATTTCTTACATAATCTAACTACTTTCAATGGTGAGTTCACTCATTACTATTAAGAAAAACAGTTTTAACTTAAATCAAAGAAATGCCGGGGAACTTTGCTTAAATCCAGGAAACAGGTTAGGATTCTGTTCCAATGGTAGGTGCATGAACCTATCAGTCTCATGTACTATTATCTTCTGTTCTGGTTCAATTTTCCTTGTTAAATTCTAGGATATAATATTCAACTCCAGACTTGTCACTACAATTAGGTTGGCCACTTTCTTAGTTTTTGAACTCTTATTTCCATGTGTCTGTATTTAAATTTCCTGATATAGCACCCCCTTGAGAACTTCTTGGAGATCTGGTCTGGTGCTGGTAAATTCTTTCAGGTTTTGTTTATCTGAGAATGTTCTTGTCTTTTCTTCCCACATGAAAGATAATCTTGCGGGTACAGTATTCTTGGCTGAGATTGCTTCCTCTCAACACTTTGGATATATTTTCCCATTCTTTCCTTGCTCACATTGTTTCCGATGAGAGATCTGCTGTTAGCCTGATGGGATGTCCTTTGTAGGTAACTTGATGATTTTCTCTTGCCAATCTTAGTATCTTGTCTTTGTCTGTGGTTTTGGTCAACCTGGCTATAATGTGTCTTGGAGAAGATCTTCTTGGGTTGATTCTATTTGGGGTCCTTTGTATTTCTTGGGACTGGATGTTCGAATGCCTCTCTAGGTTTGGAAAGTTTTCTTGCAGGATTTCATGGAATGGATTATCAATGCCCTTATGGGTCTCTTCACCTTCTGGAATGCCAATTATCCGGATATTTGGATGTTTGATGGTATCTAGTACTTCTCGTATATTATTCTCAAATTTTGGGGCCATTTTCTCAGTCTTCATGGTGGATTTTCCTAGGCCAGCCATTTTCTCTTCTACGTCTGAGATTCTATTTTCTGAATGATCTAGTCTGCTTTTAATACTTTCAAGGGAGATTTTGACTTCCTGTATTATAGACTTCATCTCTAACAATTCTGTTTGAGTCTTTTGTAAAGTGTGTAATTCCTCTTTTAGATCTTGCAAGAATTTCCTCATCTCCTGGAACTCGTCAACTTCTTTCTCCTTCCTCTTTAGCAGTTCATTGTCTCTCTTCTCTTCCATCTCTGTTAGCTTCGCCATTATGAAAGCTCTAAATTCCTTATCAGACATTTCCATGATTTTCACCAAACTGCTTGTGGATGAAGAAGAATTACTCTTTTCCATTGGAAGAGAGATATTTTCTTGCTTCCCCATATTTCTTGTGATCCGGTGGTGATTTCTTGTCATCTGATGGATGGTGTGTTTTTTTCAAATTCTTGAAGTTCAGTATGAATGTTCAGGCTCAAACAGACAGAGATTATCTAGAATCTCTTTGCCATTCTGTTGTGATTGATGGTGCAGCAGATTCAACAGATATTGAAGAATATTTTAACCCTAATAGTATTTGGCTGTTTAGTTACAGTGCCCTTAGATCCGTTTCGCAGTAGCCATGCGGAATCTTCTTCTGAAGGCCTGGCCTCTCCTGCCACACTAGCTTGTTTGCTGGAGGCTGAATTATCAGTAGAAAATCTTAATTTTTTATGTGCCCTGAAATACCTAGTTTGCAGTAGCCATGCGGAATCTTCTGAAGGCCTGGCCTCTCCTACCTGGGTGGGAGGACCAGAGAGGATTATTAACCTTTATATATTCTTTTGAAATGGAAAATGTAACTGTTTATTGTCTTTTTTATTCACCATATTTGCCAAAATTAGAGCAAGCAGAGACATCTTCCACATGGAATGCAATCCATCCTTAAAGGATTTTAACCAAGTTTAAGCACTTGTCTTTTAAATTTTTATCAACAAAGCCTATTATGAAATGAAATGACTTTATTTCCTCCTGCTGCAACAGAGAAATGCAAGTGTCCTCCTTTATGCTGATAACCTTGTTGTATTGTCTAAGAGTGAATTTACGAAGCGGTATAGGTCTATTGGCATCTTACTTCCATAAAACACAACTCAGCATAACATTCTGCAAGACAGAAAAATCATTATATTTAGTAGACATTCAGTCTTAAATATCCTCAGGCAACATGTCAATTTATTATATCTTTAGTAGGAATTCATTCATACTCAGCTCACTGGTGGATTTATTCTGTTATTCAAGTGTGCATTTTGCTCTTAATTCATCCTGATGGCTTCTTAGGATCTGGTTCCTAAAATGAAAGTTTGATAGTTTTTGTATTGATGCCCTTTTATAGATGAGAATAACAGCTGGCTACACACACGCATGCACGTACACACATACACACACACACACACACACACACACACACATTCACACCCATAGAGCAATAAGATAAATTTTATGCAAATGAAATCTTTTTATTTTATACTGTCTGGTGCTGAGCTAAAGGGTTTCAAACAAGTGTACCTGCTTGAAAAGATTAAACTCTATTCCAAGAAAACAAAACAAGACTTTACCTTTAGGCCTCCCTACTGATCTACCTATGCTAAAATTATAATTACTTTATAATGCATGATGTATTTCCATTTTTGCCTCAGTTGCCAAGAAACAAAATACCATTCACTGCCTGTGATAGGCATTGATTATTTCACTTGACCCTAGCGTTCAGACATGCTTAATTGCCTCTGAGCCCTTTGGATAATTTTCTTTTTATTGCTTTTTATTCTATTTAGCAGTATATTTAGTTTTCAAGCAATTTAAGTGATTTTTGAGGAAGCTCTAAAACATTTCATTAACTTCTTTTAACAAAAATTTATTGAGTACTGTGTAAGCGATTAAGTTATTGTTGCTTAACTTCAAACCCACCCTTCTACATTTAGCCTTGTGATGTTGGAATCCAGATTGGCCAGAGCACACTTTGGTTTGACTGGTAGGCTCCTCATTAAAAAGTACCAGTAGGGGGCAGTAAAGAAGAACTGCCAGGCTTGAAGATAAGGGTCATTCTCCTTCCTCCTAGGTGCTTATGAGCTTCCTTTCTGCTTTGTGTTCCCAGTAGTATCACTCAGGCAATGTGTCTTTACTCAAAAGCAGCAGTTCAAAAGCAGCAGCTCTTCCCTCTAGCAACAGGTGGCTCTAGTGAACAGGTAGTTCTTTCAACATGAACAGAGACCACTTCATCACTTTCCATCTTGCCCACTCGGCCTGCTGTCAGTTCCTGTACAAAGACTTGTGTCCCAAGCCTTCTACGCCACTCCTCTGAGTTCAGAGACATTTAGTGTGGAAGGCTTCCCACTCAAGATCTGAGTTTCAGTTCCACATTCTCTTGTAGCTGTCTAAGACTTAATGATTCCAACATCTTTCTTGTTCGTATAGTGCGAGAAGTGATGACTGCTCCTTGTAGTTGCTTCTTCTGAGATATTGAAGACTTCTTTTTATTATCCTTTTAGGTCCCTTGTTAACAACTTTACATAGTCAACACTATGTTAAATTCTCTCTCTTTAAATAACTGATGTGGTTATCTGATGAGATTCAGGTGCTCCTTGCTGATCTAGGTATTTCGCATATACTTAAATGCCAGGGGGCAGTTATGATCCCAATAAAACCCCTGATTTCATAGAGATGGTTTTCTTGAAGGATTAGACAGGCAACACACATAAATACACAATATGTTTAGTGATGCTTTTTATTTCTTTCTACATTATGAGAAATAAAACAAAAAACAAAGCATAGACATGAAGGAAGAGAGCAACCATGCTGGCATGTAAGGGCTGCTATTGTAAGAAGATGGAAGAAAAAGGCCCTTCTAGGTAGGCGATGTCTCAGTAGATTTGAAGGAAGTGTAAGATCAAATGATATGAAACTGGAGTATTTGGGCAGAAGGAACAGAAGGACAAAGGCCCTAAAGGTAAAGCCTGCTTGCGAGGGTCAGGGAATGGAAAGACCAGTATGTGTCTAGCAGAGGGAGCAAGTGCAAATGTGGTGAAAGATGAGAGCAGAGAGGTGTCTGAAAGACTAGCTCCTGCAAGGCCCTGTGAGCCATAGTAAGGATTCTGACATGTCATCCAAGTGAAATGGTAAGTTTCTGGAGGGTTTTAAATAGAGGTAGGCAAGAAGTCCTCAACTATTGAAATTTTACTAAGCATCTATATTGTGCCAGGCACTTTCCCAAAAGCTCATAATATAGCAGTGAACAAAATGAGTTTATTCCTGCTATTCTGGTGGAGAATACAGATGAAGAGATGTTACTTCAGTTTAGAATATGTTGGATGATAAGTACTATGGAGAAAGATGAAGCAGAATCATGGTAAAGGGAGTATTATAAGAGCCTTGAAGGAACAAGGGAAGATAGGAAGGCAGGACTCCAGGCAGGAGTTGGTAGTGGCTTGGGCCATGATGAGGGCAAAGACATTATAAAACATAATCAGATCCTGGGTGTATTTCTTATATAGAATTTTCTGATATTTTGACGGATTTCCACTGCTCTTAGAGTAAAGTTCAGACTCTGATCCTGGCCTACAAGATTTTGCATGATCTTGTCCTTCCTTACTTGCATTTCTAACCTTCTGTCTCCCCACTTCACCATTGTGCACTGTTTCTTTTGCTCTACTGAACACTCACCAGTACCCCAAAAGAGCCATGCTCCTACTGGTTTCAGTTATTTGTCAGACTCTAGAGACCCAATTTCCCTTATAAACCCTTTGTCTTCTCCCTAGTGTAATGGTTGACATTCTCCCTATTCACAGCCTGTCCTGTTTCTTGGAGATGAGGTTGTGTCCCTTCCATGTGTTCAACTCAAGGGCTAATTTCTACTGCTAATCACCCAGGAAGTGGTGCATATTTCTTGTATAACAAAAAAAATCAGTTTATTTAGACAGCTTACTAACTCTGTTTGAGCATCAGAGATCTAGGTTGGAGGATGATTTCAGAAAGATCCATTTAGACCACAAACACAATGGTCTAGCACCCAAAGCAACAGAAATACTTGACAGGCATCAAACCATGTAACTGAATACTTAGTGTACACAGTCCTCAGTGTGTTTATACAGTATTCAGAAACAACTTGACACTAATGAGGAACTATTGGCTGAATCACTGAATATTTTTGTTTTAGAACAATATTTTGCCATCATGGCCTTAATAGAGCCCCCTCAGGATTTCAAAATCTTATATTTACTTTTAAAAAGTGCTTTGTTATTACTTTCTTATGAACTATAGCAGCTTTTAATCAGCATCTCACAGTGCCATGTACAAAGAGCCATTGTTCCTTCTATTAAAAAAAAAAAAAAAGGTAAAAATGTCACATGTTCATTTCCCAAAATATGGAATAAACTTCTTCAAATCTTGGAAACACTCCATTTACATGAAATAAAGCTGCCCAGACTGGTAAATGCCCTGAGATGATCATAACAGACCTGTTAAGCTGAACTGAGACGGGGGTTTCTATTTTGAGAGAATACTGCTTTTGGCAGCCAGTAGAGCCTTCTATAGATATCTTTTTGAGAATGGAATAACTCATCTGAATTCATTGGAGCCAGAAATAAAAGTTCTTGGTGCCTGATGTAGATGCATTACTGGAAAGGTGGCAAGACTGGCTTAGTATTTTTGCAAAAATCATTTATGGTTGGTACTCCAGTGTGTTTTAAAAGCCTCTTTTCATATTATGTTAAATGTTTCTGTCTCGCTTTTCATAATTTATTTGAAGTCTATCTTCAAAATACTCAAAGTAAGGTTGTTGTTGGACAGACCTCTATCTGAAATTCAAGAAATAGTTTTCATTTTGGCCCTAGTTGAAACCTATCTCATGTATATAATGCAATTTTCTTGTTCTAAACTATTTTAGTTTGTTTGTTTCTTAGTTGTGGACATGCTTTTATTAACATTTTAAGCCAATAAATCAACACTTTTACTGGATTACAACTAATCATGTCCTATAATCGTGTTCTTTAGAACTCTTCAGAGTTCTAAAAGCAATTTGTCAAATCTATGTTTGTGCACAGACCACTCCCACTGAAAACAGACCAGCTACAGGAAAAATACATTTTCAAAGAACTATGTTGAATAAGCTCTTTAAAAATCTTCCCCTGGGTAATGACATTTTAAACAACTTAATTCTGTACTTGTTATTTTTGCTGGAGGCATGCAAACTCTTCCTAGTAGTATTTACAAATCTACTTAATCATTTCTTCTGGTTAGAATGCTTAACTTATTGACAACATTCTGTCCTTAATGAAAATATATAGTTGGGTTGACTCCGTGGTCTGGTAGAGAAGGCAAATGAATCCCACGTGGTCAACCACATGGTTTGAATTCTGGAACCAGTGGCTTGTGAAACACACTAGGCATGTGTGCGTGCATGCCCCAAATCCTGAAATGATGGGGAGATGGAGAAGGAATTGCCATGTGATTATTCCTCAGTGAGGCTTTCGCCTCTCCCTTTCTATCTCTTCATCTCTCTCTGGTGAGTGATGTGTCTTCTAGCAAATATATTTTATTCCTTTACTAGAATGACCTCATCATTCCACTTTTTATAGCTAAGTATTCTACTTCCTTTCAATCCAGCTAAAAGTGCAACATCTTCAATTCTTACCTAATTATTCCTTATCATTTTGGCATTGTGTAAATCAGAGAGGTCCCACTAGTACATGTAATATCTTCTGGAAGATTTGTCTAACAATAAAAATTACTCTAATTTATCATTTGTCCTAACAAAAATTACGAGTTCTGAAATAAGTTTTTCTTGTTTATTTTTGCAGCAGACCTAGGACATATGTTATTGTAGGAGCCATTCATTGTGTGTCGCTTTTACCTTTCCCAAAGCCATTTACCTTTATTCAGGGAATAGCATGTAATTCTTTCCAGTGTTGCCTCCAAGTTTGGGCATATAACTGATCAGGGTATCAGAGTCTATGATGTTCAATTTTCAAACTTTTGTTGGAACTTTCAGCAAAGAAAAATATCATTCCACTGGATTTGGGGTTTTGAGGATATTATCTTTGAGTTTGGAGAGCCACCATGACAGGAAGCATGCTTGAAAATTCAGGCATTTCAGAAGATAGTAGGTAGACTTAAGGAGGCTATCACTTTCTAACAACATTGAGCACCTGAATCCACGTATGTTGGCTGGAAGCTAGAGGTTCCTAAGTTTTTCAAGTATAGAGTTGATACATTTTTTAAATTTTTTATTTATTTATGTACTTTTGCTTAAGCAAAATTGGGTTTAACTTTTGCAATTGGAAGAGCTCTCTGAGCAACTGTAACTATTAGACCTGATTCTGCATATAAAGAAGTGAGGGTGAGAGAGATTTAGAAAACTGGAAAGCAAATAACAAATGGAACTTGATTTAGCAATCAGGTATGTCTACTTCCAGGGTCCATTCTTTATCTGCTCTGTCATACTGCATTATGATTTTTTGGTATATTGTGGTTTCTATGATGTGTTTTGGTTCCTCCAAAATTTTGTTTCTTTGGCTTTTTGGTTTTTGTTTGTTTGTGAGACAGAGGTCACATGGGCTCACCAGAAACAGACATAGAGGGAGAGGGAAAACTCACCCTGCTGCAAACCAGTTTGTGCATAGTCATGCTGCAATCCCTACTTCTCCACTTCTCCATCTGATCTGGATTTTATGCACACATGCATATGTGCTCAGGATGGTTTTGAAGCCACTGGGACCACATTTAAACCACATGGTTAGCCATGGGTAATCAGCTCCCTTAACCACTAGGTCATGAAACCAGCTCCCCAGTTTTTATGTATTTATTTATTATTGGTGGATAAAAGCCATGACTTGTTGCAGTATTCTCTACTAGTATTTTGGAGGATGAGAATATGAGAGACACAAAAGCATTTGTTTTCTGAGGTTTTATAATGGAAATACCATTATTTTTTGTTGAGATTTCTAGTGACTAACATCCATTTTATGTGAACTATCCATGGATTACTATAATCTTGATTAAAGTCAATGTCATTTCTGTTCATGGAGAAACCTGTTAGTATTTGAATCTGTATTACTTCAGTGTCCCATGTTCTCAATGTCTATCTCCATACATTTGGTTTATTTTATTTTATTTTATTTTTTAAAGAATTATTTTATTTAACTTTATTTATTTTAATTTGACAAGAGAGGAACAGAATGAGAGAGAGGGAGAGGGAAAGTGGGAAAGCAAGCTGCCAGGTCGGGAGGCTCGAACCATGGTCAGCCATGTGGGAGTCAAGCACCCTTAACTGCCATGCCACCTGTCAGCCCCAATTTGGTTTATTTTTTAAGAATCACAGACAAGGGTTGACTTAGTGCATCACAAGGACACTTAAATTGAGAGTTCTGGAAAAATTACGACTATTCCTTAGCTGGGTCAGAGACAAAGTGGCAAGAAATGTCTCCGTTTTATTTCTGGAATTGTCACCACATTTCAGAGTGGCCTTGAACAATGTTTTTTTCTTTGTAAGTTTCACCAAGAGGAAGGTAATAGGGTTGAGAGATAAATTACTAAATAGTCCCAAATGAATAAATTCCCTCTTTACAGTGCTAAGTGCTATATTCCCATTTTCCTGAAATTACTGTGAACTCACAGGCTAGATTTCAGAAAGACTTTTGAAATTTCAAAAGTAGCCCTCTTATAGCCAGAAGAACAAAAACAGAAGTGAAAACCAGACACGTAGCAAACAGGCTTTTTGCACACACAAAGGCAGGTGGACCATTCTGGTCATTCAGAGTCACTTACTAAGACTTAATTAGCGAGGCTGCCTTGGTGGCATTTTCAGAAAGGAAACTGGAATCCTTTGCCTGTAAATGTCTCCATTAGCTCAGTGTGTGTGTTTTCATTGGCCTTGGGAGAAGGCTCTAGGTCTATTATGGTTTTGTTGATGGCTAACAGTGTTCTTGGCGCCGAGCGAGATATAGAAGAAGGCACAGGATCCGCCCAAGGCGCTTACAACCTAAGTTAGTAAAACAAATAACTCGCTGTTGGTCTTGACCTTGCTGGAAATTGGGCTTAAATATCAGTGGTGCTCAATTCCAGGGTATTTCTATTTATGCCCCTTTGGGATGGACAGGAACGACATTGGCGGAGCAACTGTAGTGCCTGGTATGCTTCCTTTCTTCCATTTTTAGCGTGTCCGTCTTTATTCCATACTTCAGGGCTTTTTCCACACTGAGTTAACCACATACATGGCCTCTCGGCACCCATTTCTTTTGATGGAATATCTGTACTTACTTTAGTTCACTATGGTACCATTCTGTGTATCTCTCTCTACTTCTCTCTAATTTTTAAGTAATCTTTTATAATCTTGTTGATAGAGAAAAGCATTGCCCCAGATAAACTCTAAATAGTTTTTTAAAAATGTATAAACCAGAGTTTGTTCTTATATGTAAGTATGTACTATCTGTGGGACTTCAGATAGAATAATGAATCTGCAGTGTGACGATCCAGCTGAGCAGGGTTCGAAAAACTGTCCAGCATTCTCTGCTTATGTCAGTGTTTTTCATAGTGGTAGGAAAAGAAAAAAATATTCCACCTTAATCCCTGATGTTCATACCATGAAGAGGCTGGTGAAGTAGGAGAGGTGTTGGGGGAGGTGAAGGATGACTGGTGGGGCAGAGCCTAGAAAAGGGAGGTGAGACATATGTCATTTGAGAACCCATTGTATGGCTGGGCTTGGCTTGTGCCTAAGTGGAAGCTGTATGAGAAAAAAATAAATATGGCTGTTTCAGTGTTAAGCCAATTGTTGGTCTTGCCTCTGGTTCATGCATAGCTCCTACCTACAATACAAGCACTCAGAAGTGTACTGGGTTTGATACATAACACTAACGGAAATTGGGTAAAGAGGATGAACCTACAGCAATGAAAACGAGGGAACTATTGTTGCCTGTTGTACATGTATGAATCTTAGAATCATATGTCGAACAGATGAAGCCAGACACAAGAGATTAGAGACTGAGTAGTTGCAGGTAAGTGAAGTTTAAAAACAAGCTAGCTCCTCCATGGTGTTAGAACTCTGGATAGTGTTATCCTGGGGGCTGGTGACTGAGAGAGGTGATAGGGATGCTCTGGGAAGTTTTGAATATTCTTGGTCAAGGTAATGATTATATGGACATGCTCCTTTTGTGAAAATTTACCAAGTTGTATGCTTCTAATTTGTGGGGCTTTTTTTTTTTGGTATATATTTTATACTTAATTTAAAAAATACTTAAAAATTGCTAAAGCCTGTTAGATATTTCTTGTTCTGAAGATATCAAAAGCTTCTGCTAAATAACTTTATTTGCCTTTTTTTTTTCCCAATTAGTAGCTGAGTGATATTTAATTTAATTTCTGGGAGATTTCATTGGAGAGGAAGAAAAATGATCTGTATTGTCCCTCTAATCCTGAGCTATGTGGCAGTTATGGTTATCAGAGCTTCTCTCCCTTCTTCAAGCACTTCTAACCAGCACACCTAGAAGAACAACCTGTCAATACCCTTCTGCAGTAGGGACATTGTCCTTTTTCTGTGTGTCTGTCTCTCTGCCTCTGTCTCTCTCTATCTCTTTGCCTCTTCCTCTTACGGGAAAGAGTAGGCATTTGAGAGGCTATTGTTGACCTGGTGTACAAGGGATTAGAGAGAGAAAAAAATAGAAGATAGAAATATGGAGAAAGAGGAGGGAAAATAAAAAAGAAAAGGGAAAAATGGAGTAAGCCAAGAAAGACCTGATGATGTGGTTTGGAGGTCATGAGTTTCAAAAGGCTCAATCAGTAATAACAAAATGCTAAGGTCTTTGTACTATCTTTTTTTAACTTGTCAGTGTGCATGCACTTGCCAGTGAGAAACTGAGAGAGAAAGAGTGAAAGGTCCCACACTGTCCTATTTTAAAAAATATATCCAAACTTACTATACTCTAGGAACTACCTATATGTTTTATGCCCTATAGAAGTCTATTTAATTTTCATTATCATTTCATAGATAACAAAATTAAGGGGTCAGAGAATTAAGAACACAGTATTTCAGACTGAAGTCTAAATCTTCTTATTTGCAGAGCAAAACCATTTCATTCAGAGCCCACTGATTAAGAATTATACAGGGGGCAGGAGCTGGCAGGTGGCATGGTGGGGGGCGCTGGACTTCCACATGGCCGATCACAGTTCAAGTCGTGGACCTGGTGGCTTGCTTTCTCACTCCCTCCACCCTCCACCTCCCCTCCCATCTCTCTCTGGTCAAATTAACAAAATAATAATAATAATAATAATAATAATAATAATAATAATAAACTTGAACAGATAATTTAAAAAATAAAGAAGAAGAATACTAGGAATCAGCAGATGGTGCAATGATTAGGTCGCTGGACTCCCATGAGGTTGACCATGATTCAGGTCTAGACCTGGTGGCTTAGAACTTAAGTGGGGAACATGTGCATATGTGCCCAAAATACCAAGAGGAGAATGGAGGAGAAGATATTGAAGCATGGCCATCTCTCCTAGGGTGAGATTTCTCGCTTTCTGTCTCTGTCTCTCTGGTGAATACATGGGCCCTATAGCAAAAATCTCTCACTCTAAAAAAAAAAAAAAAGAAGAAGGATACTGAAATGCATTGAGCCCCTGCAACAGCCCAAGAACCTTCATTTTGTCTTAAAGAAATTTTCTTCATTCCCTCTGAGCAGTATAGGCACATGGCAGAGTCTAGTTATCCACACCCATTTCTATCTGATACTTGCTACTGGCTATGACCTTATAATTTAGGGCACCAGCTAAGGGACATCCTGGAGCTGGACTGGACCTCATGGAACCACTCCAGGCCGCATGGACCCTCTGGTCACTCTGGTCTGGACTCGTTCCTTCTCATCTTCCATCCTCCCCACCAGGACTGATCTGGAACTGAAGCAGTCCCCAGGGGTAAAGACAGGTCACTGGGCAGATGACCATGGGCCTTTAACTGCTGACCTTCATTTGCGTGTACTGGCTTTGAGGGAGGATTTTTGTGGCTTCCTCTGACCTTGAATTTATATCTAAAGGGAGATCAGATTTGCTGCTCTTCTCTTACTACCACAGGAAAGGTTGGGTGTGCCTCGCTGGCTAGCATCCTACAAACCAAAGGGCAAGCATAGTCGATGTTGTCATGTGTGAGTGACCATTCTGTGCACCCACTTCACACTTTTGTCCCTATGAAAAATGACTAAAAAGTTTTACATAAACAAGTTTAGGATAATCACAAGTATTTGAGTATGCATGGCACACAAGTACTATGACAGGTAATTTGGGGCTAAAGAAGTGTGATATTAACAAGGAAGCAACAGAGGTCAGGTTGTCAACACTTTAATCAAAAACCAACCCAGCTCAGTGAGGGTAATTAGGAAAAGGAGCTACAAATTGGCACATGCTGAAATGAGTGAAATCATTATTTCACAGTAGATGACATGTCCTTTCCATACTTCTCTGGAAGTGATCACTTCTATATACTTACAAGCCAGATGCAATGATATTTGGTGGTTTGTATAAAGTGTGTCTTCATTGATCAAATAAGTTAGGAAATGCATACAGGTGTCTTTAGAGCAGGACTTTCCAAGCATTTTATAATTGCTATTTTTGAAACTCAAAAAGAGACATTAATTTTCTGGTTTCCTACACTCTTTGAACCTTGAAAGTGTTTTTTTTTTTTTTTCTTTTTTCTTTTTTCTTTTTTTTTTTTTTTAATTTGCTAGAGTGTATGAGTGCTTCTAGAGAAAGACAGTGAGAAGAAGAGGGAAAACTTATTTCCCAGTGGGTATGGTTATGCCATGATCCCTTCTCCATTTCTCTATCATGTCGGGATACTGGGCATGCATACACATATGCCGGCACTGTTTTCAAGCCACTGGGGCCAGGATTCAAACCACGTAGTTGGCCATGCGGAATCCAGCTGCCTTAACCACTAGGGTTAGTGGTTAATATGGGGCTGGCCTTGAAAGCAATTTTATATGTAACATCTCCTACAGCTACACTCAGGGAAATGCTTGAAATAACGGTGGAACATTTTCCAAGTTATCTGTCTTTCACTTCCTGTTCTTATTTCTATCAGGTTTCAGAAAAAAAATTTGGATAGTATAATGAGGTGGGAAAATGACCAGAGTGGCCCAAGACCTGGGATCATCACGCAAGTTGTTTTGGTTTCCCCTTTTATGAAAATCAGTCATCCCTACTGTCTTCAACAAGTAAGCCTGGCTTGAGACTCATCAACCCGGAGACTTAATTGACCAAAAGATTTCAGGTATTCTATGGGACCAGCTGATGGTATAATCGTTATGTTGCTGGACTTCCACATGGGCAACCATGGTTCAAATCCTGGACACCATGGCTTGAAACTCACTATGGGTATGTGTGAGCATGTGCCCAAAATCTCAAGGGGAGAATGCAGGAGAGGGGATTGCAGCATGGACATCCCCCCAGGGGGTGATTTCTCATTTTCTTTCTCTCTCTATCTCTCCAGTGAGCTCACATGCCCTATAGCAAAAATATCTCTTAAAAAAGGTTTTTTCCAGGTTTTTTTTAAAAGCCAGGGTAAAAAATTCAGCCAAAAACTCTTTACATGCATTCTCAATAGACATTTCTCTTGTCTTTTCTTAGAATAGTCAAAGGTCCTAAAAGGACACATCATTCCAACTGTCTTACTTTAGAGATGAAGAATCTCAACCTTCTTGGGAGTTTGACTATTCCTTGGTTATAGTGCTAGTTAGTGTGTGCTGTAATTAGCGAATTAAGATTGCTCAGTTCAGAGTCTATGCCACTTATGATGGCATACAGAGACCTTGGAGTACCCTGAGGTTTGAGTCCCTTGACACCAATATAACCTAAAGGGAATGCTCAGGAGAAATCCACGTTTCATCTAGAGCCATGCATTATTCTTAAGTATACTAGTATACAACTTATATGTAGCACTTACTATCTCTTAGAGAAGAATACTCAACACAAGAAATCAGGGTTTATATATTCCATTGGTCTGTTACAAACTTACCTCTGTCTCAAAACTAAACTAAACTGGGAATCAGCAGTTAGCGTAATGGCTATGTCGCTGGACTCCCACGTAGTTGACCGCGGTTCGCATCCCGAACCCGGTGGCTTAAAACTCACGCCGGGCGCGTGTGCATGCGTGCCCAAGATCCCGAGAGGAGAATGGAGGAGAAGGGATTGCGGTGTGACCATACCCCCTGGGGGGTGATTTCTCGCTTTCTGTCTCTCTGTCCCTCTCTCTGTCTGGCCAGCACATGTACCCTATAGCGAAAAACTCTCAAAATAAAAAATAAAAATAAACTAAAGAAAAGAAAAAGAAAAAGAAACTCTATTAACAAATCTGAGGTGCTATCAGATCAAGGGTCCCAGGAAACAATTGGGTTTAACACTCGAGGGTTTCAGAATAAGACCTAGGGAAAAATGCATGATGTCTCTAAACCTCAGGCAATTTACTGTGGTTGCCAAGGCTTCCACAGAAAGAGGTTTTCAATTGGTATATTTATACCTTCTTTACTTAGTATTGATTCTAAATACGGAGAAAACCCATCCTTGATGGGAAGCCTATGAGTAAGAACAGATGAATTAAAGTTTGTTTTATCTTCCCACTTTCCTTTTGCTGTAGCCAAAAAAAGCCTTCTTTTTAGAGACAAACGGGAGGTATTCTAGAGGCAGTGGTTATTGCTTTCAGAACAACCAAATGATGAAGTAGTCAGAGAGTCAAGGGCAATAGGAGCATTGGGTTCTGGTACAGGTTCAGGGCTCTTTAAGTCTCCACTCTGTGAAATGGGGGAACATAGACCATCTTGAAGGTCTGCAGTTCTCCAAACCATCCATGCTAGATGTTAATGCCCAGGCTCGCCATTTTCTAAACTCTATAGTCCTCTTAAAAGATCCTCAATAGCTAGGGTCAATGCCCCTTTCCAGCATGAAGCACTTACAGAAGACAGACCATCCACCTCTAACTTCCCTGAAAGATTTATGAGGATCATGCCTCTTAGGGGGAAAATGAGACAGGAGAAAGTTAGCAAATGGAAGCCAGTAAGAGGGCTGGAGCATCCGCCCTTGTGGCTAGATAGAAAAAAAAAAAATCAAGGCAAAAACTGTCTTGCCCAAGGCAATTTAGGCAGATTAGTGGGGGTGTCTAGCTGATTTAGCCACATTTAATGTAGACAATGAAAAATCAGTGGGTCTGGCCAATGATCAACTGACACTATCTAGATTACAATGATAAACCTTACAGAAATGCAACTGTTGGGGTCTTTGAGTCACTCCCTCTGTCTGCTCAGGCCCCCCTCCTACCTCTCAGGAGTGTATCTTCACTTTTACATAATAAACTACCTTCTCCTTTCACCAAAAGAAAAAAAGAAAGAAAGAAACAACGACAAAAATACATGCTTTTGAGCCACTAAGAAAGCAATTTATTTCTCTTTCTCTTGCTCTTTCTGTCCATCTCTCTCACTTTTAGATCTTGAAACAGACTAATTTCAATATAGATCTTGGCTGATTGGCTATTTGTAGGATTGAGAATAATCCCTGGGTAATTTGTCTTATGGGAGGAATTGAGAGGAGAGAATCAAGGACCCAGGTGTGATTGTTAAGATATTAGATGCGGGACCAGCAGTTGGCATAAAGGCTATGTCGCTGGACTCCCATGCAGTCGACTGTGGTTCAAGTCCTAGACCTAGTGGCTTAAACTCATGCCAGGTGTGTGTGTGTGTGTGAGTGCCCAAGATCCCAAGAGGAGAATGGAGGAGAAGGGATTGCGGCGTGGCCATCCCCCCTAGGGGGTGATTTCTTGCTTTCTGTCTCTCTCTCTCTGTCTTTCTGACGAGCACACATGCCCTATAGAAAAAACCTCTCCAAAAAAAGGATATCAGCTGCTCCCACTGTAGTGTGTTTGTGTGCATGTGTGTGCGTGCGTGTGTGTTTGAGCACTTGAAAAACATCAAGCCAATTACTGAGTCTTCATATATCAGTTTTCGTCTCTCTACAATGGATGTAATAATTACCTTTCTGGTTTTTGTCAGATATAATGAGCTAATATAGGTAAAGAGATATACACAATGATTATTGTGTGATGAATAATAAATACAAGATTTTATTATAAATAAGAAATGATATTGGAATGTATCTTTTTGTCATGTTCTTATGGTTTTAAAAATACCTAGAAAGCTGGTATGTTTCCAAAGTGTGTGTTGAATAAGAAATAACTCCCTAGACATATTTTAAGTGCTTATTTTCCCTTTTAGTCCTATGTAGCTGGCACAGAAATTTCATATAGTGCTGCTAAATGAATAAAAATAGAATTTTTGATAAGGTAAGCAGAGGTATGAAGATACAATTGTTCCAGGCCATTTAATTTATACATCAAAGTCACAACTCCATGGGAGTTTATTTATTAAATTGTCTTTATCTTGAGAATTTTCTATTGTTCCGAGTACTGTACTTGGAGGGCAGTAATGATCAACAGTAGCAGTTGATAATTATTGAGTGCTGATACGTACCGGCCCTGTGCATAGGGTTTTAGATGGATAATTTAATACAAGCAATACCAATAATAATCTTCTAAGGTGGGTATTATTATTATCATTTTAAAGAGATTTTTGCCGTAGGGGGCATGTGCTCACCAGAAAGATAGAAAGCAAAATATCACCCCCAGGAGGGATGGCCATGCTGCAATCCCTTCTCCTCTATTCTCCTCTTAGGATTTTGGGCATGTACACATATGTGCCTGGCATGAGATTTAAGCTCTCTGGGACTTGAAACCACGGTCAACTATGTGGGAGTCCAGTGACACAATCATTATGCCATCTGCTGGTCCCATGGTAGATATTATTACTATCTACAGCTTAAGAGATGGAATAACTAGCCAAGATTATAGCGGTATCAGTGTGAGAAGCTTTCTCAAATCCAGGCAGTTTGTCTCAGCAAATCCACTGTTACTACCATACCATTCAAGATTTTTTTTTTTGTCCTTAGGGAGTTACACTCTAATTGAATGAAGTCAATGCAGTATAATATGAGAGGCCCTCAAAAAATCATGAATAATGGGTATTATAAACAGGCTATGCATGGATTGCATTTTTTTTATTTTTGCACCAGAATAAATTTGTACTTTAATTCCATTTTTCTATGAGCTTTCTGAAATACCCTTAAGTGTGCTTCAATCCAGGGAAGTCTTAGGTCACTTGGGGCATTTTGAAGTTTATATATGAAAAACAATTGATTTGCTAGACTTTCAGGTTTGTTTTTTCCCTATTGTTTCTTTAGTTGCACTTCAAAGTTTCTTGACTAGTTATTAGTGGGTTTTCCCCTCACTCTCTCATAGAACTACTCTGACTCACTTAGCAGGAGGTTTCCACTGAAAGGGAAAGTACCAGCACCTGGTTCCATTTACTCACTGATGGCCGTTAGGGGTTACATGTGGTCATCCAAAGAAATCAAACATTTGATTATATTTGAACCTCAGGGCTGCTAGCCTCTAAAGAGGAACTAGATAACCAACCCTTCTGTTATCTCTAGTTTCACTGAAGTAGTTGCCCAAACAATGCAGCATGATTCTCACAATGCCCTCTGCATAAACATTGATTCTTTCAAGGGTGGCTCTGGAACAATCAGAGAGAGAAGATGAAATTAGAATAGCAGTAGTTGGGTGGTCAGATGTATTCAGATCTTACATGTACAAGGACATTTCTCTGAAGCCACTTGAAGGATCTCAAGGAGAAAGATTGATTAAATAGGTATCTTTCACCTATCTGATACAGATCTTGACATTGCCCCATTATGGAGACCCACATTAGGTTCTTTGCAGACAAGAGTTTCCCCAGATTAAGGATTTTGATTTTTTGTTAAATTGATTCATTAGTATCTTGTTTTAGGAGTTCCTTACATGATTAATGCATTCACATCTGATTATTACTCAGTAGAAAGAGAGAGTTAGAGAAAAAGAAGGATTATTTTCTTTTGGAGAGGTTTTTGCTATAGGGCGTGTGCGCTTGCCAGAAAGAGACAGAGAGACAGAAAGCGAGAAATCACCCCCCCCCCCCCCCCCAGGAGGGGATGGTCACACCACAATCCCTTCTCCTCCATTCTCCTCTCGGGATCTTGGGCATGCACGCACACCTACCCGGCGTGAGTTTAAGCCACTGGGTCCGGGACTCAAACCGCAGTCGACTACATGGGAATCCAGTGACATAGCCATTACCCTAACTGCTGGTGCCGAGAAAGAGAAGTATTCTGGTACAAACACATGAAGGGAAGGAGTGCAAAGCATGGGGTGGAGAGAAGCTAAGGCATGACAGAGGGCACTGATAACCAGAAAGAGTAGACTTTATAGGTGGATGAATTGGGAAAGAAGAGAAAGAATGCCTTTTCACCTTAGATTGGTCCAAATGACTCATTTATCAATGTTATTACCACTCATTCTTTTATTCTTTAGAATTAACTCTTTTCCAGGCATACTACAAAGTAAGTTATTGTATAAATACAAAGAGGAATAAAATCTAGTTTCTACTTCAAGTTCATGCTCTAGCAAGGAACACAGGTGTGCACAGTTAAGACTGCAGAGGACCTGGTTTTAGAGAAGGAGATGTACTCACAATGGCATGAAGTCATGGAACTTGTGTTCTTTTATTTTTCCCTTCTCTATTTTCTTTTATAATTTAAAAATTAAATTTAGTTATTGTATATCTTTGTGGGGTACAACATGGATTTTCAAAGCATGCATGCCATGTGCAACAATAAAATCAGGGCTAATACCAAAAAACACAAAAACTGCTTTTCTTGAAATTAAAAAAAAAGTGCATTAAAAATGCCCATTTGAGGGCTGCAGTAAGCTATATAGCCCAAGCTAGTTGCTACTTTATAGTATGTTCATTCTACTCACTGAGGTTTATGCCTAAAGTCAGACTTGTGTTCATAGATAAGTATATATCAGCTGTGCTTGCTATTGAAAATATTTAGATTAATTAAGATCTTTAGTGAATCTATAAAATGGTTGGGGGGGGGAAGCATAGAAAGCAAGCATGGATACCAGAGACAGTGTGGGAGGAGGGTGGGACACGGCAGAGGGTGAGAGACAGGGAATCAAGGATGGGGGAAAAAAAGCAAAATATACAGGAAACAAGAAATGGAAAATTATTTGTTGACGATAACACGTATGTTGATGTGCTTGATTGAGCCAATATAGTGTATTCTGGATAGAAAATCTCATTTTGTATGTTGTAATGATGTATAATGAATGGATGTAAATAAATAAATTTAAATTAAAAGAAAAGAATGATTTAGACAAAAAGATTTTTAAAAAATCAGGGCTAATACCATATTCAGCATTTTCAACAAAGAACACATTTAAGATATATGTGTAAGATTGATAATGTCTATTTTTTTTCACTTAGTTGTAGTATACTATTCCAAGACCCACTGGTACTATCTACCTGCATTTCTGTATCTGTTAAAATCTTCTTTTCCTAATCTCCTTTTTCTCCTCACCTCCCACCACTTATACAGTCTCTAGTGTCTACAATCGTTCTCTCTTCTTCCATGTCTTTAAATATTTCAGTTTTTGCCATAGACTGCAGACCTTTGGTATACCAAGTTAGTTTCACATACTAAGGCTTAATCACTGTGCTCCTGCTTACTCTATACTTTATAACACAGGTAAGTGGAATTGCTCTTTCGAGTAGCTCTGAGAGCACACCTTTCAGACACATATTTAGATGCTAGCAGAGAACACAGCAAGCCTCACAGACTTCTAACCACAACTGTGAATCCAGACGGCTGGGAAGGACTGATTACTGGTAGAAAGGAAAGTAGAAGCTTCTATCATCCTAGTTCATCCTGCAATAAGCGTGGTCATTTGGCTTTCAGAGAAGGGAAGAGTTAAACAAGAAAGAAAGACCTCAGTAACATTAAGTAGTGGTCGAGTGCAGGTATTTGGTTAGAAGGACTGAGAATGGTGTCTTCCCAGTGAGTCAAGAAACTGAGTTTTGGGCCGGCAAGTGGCATGGTGGTTAGAGGCGCTGGACTCCCACATGGCCGACCATGGTTCAAGTCTTGGACCTGGTGGCTTGCTTTCTCACTTCCTCTATCTTTCTCTCTCTGTGTCTCTGATCAAACTGGAAAATAATAATAATAATAATAATAATAATGAAGTTAAATAAAAATAATTTCATAAAAGAAAGAATTATTTAAAAAAAAAGAAACTGAGTTTTTTTTTCTTTTTCTTTCTTTTTTTCTATAGGGTGTGTGCATTCACCAGAGAGACAGAGAGATACAGAGAGACAGAAAGCAAGAAATCACCCACCAGGGGGTATGACCATGCTAAAATCCCTTCTCCTCCATTCTCCTGTTGGGATTTTGGGCACGCATGCACATGCACTTGCCGTGAGTTTTTAAGCTGCCGAGTCTAGTACTCAACTATGGTCAACTACGTGGGGGTCCGACAAGGTAACCGCTAGGCCACCTGCTGGTCCGGAAACTGAATTTTATATCCTACTGATGATCCTGTTTTGAAGAGAAAACACAGTGATGTTCTCTGAGTCTAAGATTTGCTGAATCTCTTCCCAGGTAGACAGATATTATTCTTGTCATCTTCGTGTTCAAATCTAACATTGGTACCAATTGAATATGAAAACTGTAGTCATGTTTTTCTTTTTTTTTTTTGTCCAATGGATAAGTTTAAATAAATATTATTTTTTCATCTGTGGGAAAGTATAATAAAGTGGAACTAGCCTTCACACACAGGTTGCACTATATAATTAGATAGATAAACAAGGCTGTTGAAATGAGAACTTCAAGAACCTTTTACAAACAGTAGAGAAAAAATATTATAATCATCTATTTACAATAATATGATTCTAACCGTGGACAAAGGAAAAATGATTTCTCAATGATAGCTTTAACCACATGCTTTAGTAAAAATGACTTCATGTACTATCCTGAAAGAGTATGTTTTCAGTTGAAGGTAGTCGGTTTTCATTTTAGCTTTTACCATCAGTACTAGCATGTATTGATATAAAACTTCTTAATTGGTTTTCTATAGCTATAGCCTTAATTTCAGATGGCAAAGAAGCACAAGTTAGAGCATAAAGCAGAAGCCTGACTCTAAATGTTTTGCACACAGGTTTTGGATATTTCTTTGAAATGAGGGAATTTCTTTGAAAGATATAGTTGCTATTTTTTTTCTTTTTTTGGAGAGGTTTTCACTATAGGGCGCGTGCGCTCGCCAGACAGACAGAGAGAGACAGAGAGACAGAAAGCGAGAAATCACCCCCCAGGGGGGATGGCCACGCCACAATCCCTTCTCCTCCATTCTCCTCTTGGAATCTTGGGCACGCACGCACACATGCCCGACGTGAGTTTTAAGCCACCGGGTCCGGAACGCGAACTGCGGTTGACTACGTGGGAGTCCAGTGACATAGCCATTACACTGACTGCTGTTCCCCTTCAAAAATATAGTTGCTTTTCATGCTGTGTCTCCTCCAGCCTTTCTAGTGAAGTGAGTTGTGGGCACCATCCTTTAAAGTGTAATTTTTACTTACTGCAACATTATGATCTTTTGAGAATTATGAATAATCTAAATGTTTAAAACAGTTTAGATAAATACATGTTTGTACATTCACATAGTGTTATGTAGCATTTTTAAAACAATGAGGGATTTTACATATAATAGCATAAAATATTTAACATATATTATTAAATAAAACTGAATCAATTTGTAGGACTATACATACAATAGGATCCAATTTTGTTTAAAATAATTTGTTTATTTTATAAACCCAGACACACATATGTATCTAAAGAAATAGGAAAAAAGTTACCAAATCAGAGACTTGGTAAGTGTAAAATTAGAATTCTACCACTTATGAAAATTTTACAATAAGTTTATATGTTTTATAATTAAAAACAGTAAAGATGTTAAAGTCTGCAATTTTAAGCTATTTATTAATGATTTTACTTTCTGCAGTAATCTCTTTTCATTATCATAGGTCATTTAGAGTGGACTATGTCTCAGAAATCATATATTTTCTTTCATTGCAACACTATCTATAGATATAATTCAGGAATATTACCATCATTATCATAAAGATCCTTTTAACTATGACTATGTGCCAGCCACATAATTAGTTAATTGTGTATATCTCTTAATCCTCAGAATATTCTTTGGGGTTAGATATTATTCTTGTTTTATATATAACATAAAATGAATTTCAGAGAGCTTAAGTGACTTGCCTAAGTTCTTCAGCAAATTAGTCTAGTAGGGAATCAAACATTAATTGCTGACTCCAACCATGGCTTCTCTCAATAACATACAGAAAAAAATTCTTTACTTTAATAAACAGAAGCTAGAGAGACTTTTCAGAATTGTAGTCCACAAGCTTATTTTTCCTATTGTGTGTGTGTGTGTGTTGAAGCTTATTTTTTCCATGAGCAAGAGAAAGACAGAAAGAAGAAGAGACACAGAGAGACGGCAGCTTCAACTGGGTTTTAATGCCACCCTAGCTTCAGCCAGATCCAGATCATGGGCACACAAACCCAACATACTCAGTGAAATCTCTGAATGAGAACTGAAACTTCCTTCTGTAGGTCAGCCTTATAGTGGGTCACATTTTACTGCTGCACCACTGTCTGAATCCTTCTTTTGTATAATAATTCATTAGGATATAAAACCAAATTATGGGGATTCAGGGAAGAGAGCTGTTCATTTTGGCTGGAGAGAAAGGTATCTCATAAATGAAATCCCAATCTAATTTCAAATATCTATATATTGGGTTGTCTGGAAAGTCATGATGCATCTTGCATAGAAAAATATGTCATAATTTCCCCCCAATCCCAACAGAACATTAACAACTAACAGTGAGCAATGTTACTCTCAAATTGGATTTTTTTCCCATGTTGAAATAACCAGCTTTACAATACATCCTTTGATGTATGCTGAATCCATGACTAGTAGCAAAAGTAATCCATTTTGAAAAATAGATATTTTGGCAAAGGGACATATGTGTTGTGTTTCAAAACTGGGAAGCTGATTGAGCATCTCCACAGGTCTAGAAACTAAACTGAAGTGGGACTGCAGCTTCTGTGTATCTGTTGCTAAACTTCTTCTGAAATACAGATGCAAAGGGAAGTCAAATATGAGTGGCCTCTCAGGGAAAACAGTTTCTCAGATTTGCTTGTTTCAGTTGCACTCTCTGTCCTTGATTGATGGATGGATTGTGTGCACATGCATGGATGTGTAACTCTGCGCCTTTCGTTACTCACACTTTTCTTAGAGAATATTTTTATTTTCAAAGGGTTCTCTATTAGAGTTAGGAAGCAATGTAACAAGAACAATTAATATTAAATAAAATTCAGATACAACCTAAGGAGAAGCTGAGTAGGAGAAAGTTGCTTTTGAACTCTTAAATTAATTTCCCCTTCTTGCCTCCTTTAATTTTCCTTTCTCTAGTTGCATATTTTTCCAGATACTAATTAGAGAGGCAAAGCAAAGATAAAACCACCAGATAGTAAGAGGAGGTTTTCCAGAAAGTGTTTCATCACATATTTGTTGATATTATTACATGCCACGTACATACATTCACCTAGTTACACCAGAGAACACATGGCCGTTATGTATGAATTCCCTTCAGGAGGGACAGGAGTTTAGGAAATATGATGAAAACTCATTAGACAATAGCCCTCATCCCTTCTAAAAATGAGAATAAACTAAAATCAACTTCCAGTAGGATTTGATGGTGTGAAGGTGAATGTCTTCCTAGTTCAAGATGATGCCTGATATGCTAAGGCCACCTCCAGGCGTGCTTCTTGAAGGCTCTATTCAGTTAAACTATTTCATTGTCAAAGTGGAGTTCCTTCCCAGACACATGAGGGTGGCTGAAACCCAGAACAGTTGTAGCAGCTTATGCCAAACTAAAGATTGGCTAAGACCAGAAACATTTTGAAGAGAAAAAATCGAGTCAGGTATCTAGCTGTTTCTTCTTAAATTCAGAGATAGAGATACTCTTTATAAAACCCAGAAATTGAAGCATCAAAGAGCTGAATTAATTAATTTCAAAATGCAAAAGAATGTGGGGTAGACCAAGGAACTCTGGAGGCCACCCATCTTTTTTGTACTCTTTATACATATACTTGTACTCTTGAGTCCACACTCTCCTCACATGGTAAAAACAGCGATTAAAGCGTTTAATGAGGAGAAACAGAAATTGAAGAAGAAAAGAGATGAAATTTTTTATTGGGGCATAGGTGAATTGCCTATTAATTCTAAAATAGTTTGACCTGTGAAAGCTAGAGATATTCATAAGATATTGCATTAGAAATGCAGTTCTCATTTAACTTGGAGATTTAGAAAATAATGTCTTTTGGTTGAAAGAAACTAACTTTGTAGTTTTTTTAATTGCCAGAGGACACATGTGCTTGTCAGAGAGAAACAGACAGAAAGAGAGAGGGAGAAGGCACCATCGCAGCAGAGTGTGGTCATGCCACAAGTCCTTTTCCTCCATTTCTCACACATATACCCTATGTGTTTATCAAACTACCAGTGCCAGCATTCAAACTGCAATCAGCTATGTGAGATCCAGCTCCCTTGACCATTAGGACACAGGGCTAGCCCTAGCTCTGTAGATTTTTTTTTTGTTTGTCTTTATATTTTTTACTTACTTATTTATATATTTATTTATTTACAGTCATTCACTGTACATCAGTACAGTATACCAAATGAGATTTTTCATCCAATATACATCGTATTTTGGCTCAATCAAGGATATTACCATACATGTTATCATCAACAAATAATTTTCTATTTATTGCTTCCTATATATTTTGCTTTATTTTTTCCCTCTTAGATTCCCTACCTCTCACCCTCTGCCAACTCCCCCCCCCTCCTTCCACACTGTCTCTGGTATGTACAGTTGTTTTCCATGCCTTTCCCCCCCCCCACATTTTATTGATTCACTAAAGATCTTAATTAATTTAAAGACTTTCAATAGCAAGAACAGCTGATACATGCATATTTATGAATGCATGTCTGACCTTAGGTGTAAACCTCTGTGAGTAAAGTGAACATACTATTAAGTAGCAGCACCTCGCTGGGGCTATATAGCTTACTGTAGTCATTAAATAGGTTATTAATAGGTATTTTTAAATGCATTTTAAAATTTAATTTCAAAAAAGTTTTAGTTTAAATAGATTGAAATAAAAAAAAAGTTAAGAGAAATTTGCTTAAAACTTAAAGCCAGGGAAAAGGTTCCGTTTTTTCATCTACCTACTATTCAGTTCAAATAGTAGGTAGATGAACCTATTAGCAGTTCAAGAGAAGACAAAAATCCTTAAATACAGAAATCAAAGCATTGAATAAAATCAGTAATGTTTTAGTCTAAAGTAAAAAAAAAATCTATTTCACTAGTTCAGACTCACATGATTAATCTCTCTTCTACTGAATTTGCAGTGTTACTGAGGTCTGAGCTTTCCATTTAAACTCTGGGAGTTAACTTTCAACTCTGGCCTTGTGCCGGCCATTAGGCTGACCATTCTCTTGGTTGTTTCTTGTAGTCTTATTTCTGTGTCTGACTTTGGTTTCCCAGGTACAGCACTCCCTTCAGCACTTCTTGGAAAGCTGGTCTGGTGCTGGTAAATTCTTTCAGGTTTTGTTTATCTGCGAATGTTTTTGTCTTTTTCCCATATGAAAGACAATCTTGCTGGGTATAGTATTCTTGGTTGAAATTGTTTTTCACTTAACACTTTAAATATATTTTCCCACTCTTTCCTTGCTTTCATTGTTTCTGATGAAAGGTCTGACGTTAGCCTTGTGGGATAGCCTTTGAAAGTAACTTGATGTTTCTCTTTTGCCAATTTTATTATCTTGTCTCTGTCTGTGGTTTCGGTCAACCTGGCTATGATGTGCCTCGGGGAAGATCTTCTTGGGTTGAGTCTATGTGGGGTCCTTTGTATTTCTTGGGTCTGGATATTTGAGCATTTTCTGGATTTGAAAAATTTTCTTCCAGGATCTCATAGAATAGATTATCAATGCCCTTATAGGTGTCTTCACCTTCTGAAATACCAATGATCTATATGTGAGGACATTTAATGGTATCTAGTATTAATCATATATTACTCTCATTTTTGGGGGGTTATTTTTTCAGTCTTTTTGGTGAATTTTTCTAGGTCAACAGTTCTATCTTCTACATCTGAGATTTGATCTTCTGCATGATCTAATCTGCTTTTGATATTTTCAAGGGGAAATTTGGATTTCCTGTATTACAACTTTCATCTCTAACAATTTCATTGATTCTTTTTTTATGATGTGAATCTCCTCTTTCAGATCGTGCAAGAACTTCCTCACCTCCTGGAATTTGATGTCTCTTTTCTCCTGCATCTTCTGAAGTTCATTATCTCTATTTTCTTGCACCTCTGTTATTTTTGTCACTATGAATATTCTAAATTCTTTACCTGACATTTCCATGAGTTCCCTTGTATTCTTAGTGGAGGAAGAGGAGTTATTTTTTTCCCATTAGAGGAGAGCTATTTTCTTTGTTGCTCATAGTTCTTCAGCTTTGTGGTGGTATCTGGTCATTTGATGGATTATATATTTTTTTCCTATCATTTTGGAGTTAAATCTGAGCAATCGGAGGAATGCAGAAGGAGATTACTTACAGTCTGTAAACAGTACCGCTTTTCTTCCTTTGCACAACTGATTCAATGAAAATTGAGGATTAATCTGACCCTAAGTTTGTTCAGATATTTGGCTACTGAGCACCTGGACTTGCTCAGTGTATGGAGGCTGAGCAGAAAAGTGATAAAGGTACAAAGAAATGAAAAAGGAATAGAAAAAAACATGACAAAAACAATAAGAAAAAGAGAAGGTGTTTTTTGTTTGTTTGTTTTTTTGTCAAATAATGAAAACTACATGCCACATGAATGGGGCTGCTCAGAACTCAAATATAGATGGCTGCTGATTGGTTTATCCTATGGGGGCAGGGAAAAGTAAGAATTAGAAAGACAAAAGAGCAGCAAAGAGCTAAGTTTAAAAATTAAAAAATAAATAGAAATAGAGAGAGAGGGAGATGGAAAGAGACAGAGAGAATAAGTAGAATGCTCTAACCTGAATCCTGCCTAGACTGAGGAGTAGGAGGGTGAAGTCTGGGTAGAGGGTCTTTGGTGGTTGAAATCTCTCTAGCTCTGTTGATTTTTACTAACAGTTCTTCCAAAGAATACTCAGTGATACACTCTACCCTGCTCTGTGAACAAGTTTGGCTTTCATATCACAAATTAAAATTACAAATACTTTCCAAGCAGCTTTATAACAAAATAATTTACAAAATTATGTTGGACTTATTATGCCATTGTAATCTTTGTCTCTAACTATTTAATGAAGATTGTATCCTTTAGAAAGACAGGTTTGACCAAGATGAGTTAGTTTAGAGGTCTGAATTCTAATTTTAACTTTGCTGCTAAGTAGATGTATGATCTTAGAAAAATCATCTAGATTTTGGATCTTTCAATTCTTCTTTCATAAGCTGGAGAAATAATACTCAAGCTAGCAGTCTGATAGAATTTGTCAAATGACAGAATAACATACACATTTTCAAATGTTAAAGAAATTAAATTTCCTATAGATGCTAGGTAGAATTAGCTTAATGAGGTTTTCTTGGATTTGCTTTTCAATATATAAGTGACATGGTATTATTTAATTCAAGTGGAGTGAATACATCTTTTAAAATATGTAGGTTAGTGGTTCAGATTCTAGGCTGGTATTAAGGTTTTGAAGATTATTCTGTCCTTTACAGACTTGGTTGATTGCTTGTCATTAAAATCTCTTACCTAGAAGAGTTATCTTCATTTACTAATAAGTCAGATTTCCAGACCAGAAGATCGTGTAATGTTTACGTGGCTGGACTCCCATGTAGTCAACTGCAACTCGAGTCCCAGACCTGGCAGCTTAAAACTCATGCCAGGCACATGTGCGTGAATGCCCAAAATCCCAAGAGAAGAGTGGAAAAGGAATTGCAGCAGCATGGTCATCCCCCAGGGAGTGATTTCTTGCTTTCTGTCTCTCTGTTTCACCAAAAGTGTAAGCACCCACTAGTAAAAATCTCTCTCTAAAAAAAAGAAGAAGAAGAAGAAAAGAAAAAAAAAAAAAAGCCAGATTTCAGTGTTTTCCAGACCCATGGCTAAAAAGAATACATGATGTTAATTGCTTCACTTATTTTACATTTATCATGCATTATACGCCAGTTATCAATAGGCACTGGAGAAAGGAGATCCATTTACCTTTTTTTTTTTAATTTTTTTTTCTTTCTTTTTTTCTTGGAGAGGTTTTCTTTTTTTGCTATAGGGTGCGTGCGCTTGCCAGCCAGACAGAAACAGAGAGACAGAAAGCGAGAAATCCCCCCCCAGGGGGGATGGCCATGCCGCAATCCCTTCTCCTCCATTCTCCTCTCGGGATCTTGGGCACGCATGCACACACGCCCGGTGTGAGTTTTAAGCCACCGGGTCCAGGACGCGAACCGTGGTCAAGTACGTGGGAGTCCAGCGACATAGCCATTACGCTAACTGCTGGTCCCAGGATATCCATTTACCTAACAAGAGGTCAGAGGAGGACTTAGTAAAATAATTTGATCCAAAACAAACAAGTATTTTTCAGAGCTCCTCACTTCAGAATTTTGTCTTTGGTCCCACACATAAAAAAATGTGTTGGCCTTTCCAAAGTGACCAAACCTTTTGCTATCCTTCTCAGTCCTTTGAAGGATTTCTAGATATTTATGCTAAGGCTGTTCTCCCAAAAACAATAATTCAAGAACTTGTTAAATTAAGTATTGAATTTACACATACACAACATCATTTCGAATAATCAAACTAAGTTTGGGTTGTGTATAGATATAAAATATACGATTTTGAATTGTTTCTGGTTCCTATCAAAACAAAACCCAGGCAAATCCATTAGAAGGAGGGATTGTAGACTATTTTAGTTCCCTGAAGACCATACCATGTATTCCTTTTATATCTGCTGACTGATTTTCTTTTGGAAAAAAAATAACTTTAGTATTTATTTCTTAAAAACCCTGAACTCATTGACCATAATTTGCTGCTGCCTCACTGGGGACAAACTCTACTAAATAATGCCTAAGAGAAATGTCTAGTCTTTGCTCCATGGTTTGAGAAACCTAGCTGGATTACACACATTTCTCATGTTACACTTCAGTTTTTTCTATACCCATTAGTATAAGAGTTTAGTCTGTGCTCTATAGCAGAAATGGACAGATTGGAAGATACAATAGCTAGGAGAGCAACTGTAGATACTAGAGAGAGCAAGGGAGGGGGTACTAGCCGGTGGGAGGGAAGGGAGGGACCAGGGAACAAACAATGCATTTAATTGGCATAAAAATAAAAAGTTATTTCCTGACAATAATCAATAATGTATATGGTAATGTCTTTGTCCTGAATGATATGCTCTGTATTTGTGCTGGGAAAAACCATGCTGTACACTGTAAAGGTATATAGTGATTCTATGTAAATTTATATGTATATATATATATATATATATATATATATATATATAAAAACATTACATATATAAAACATTATATATATAAAACATTATATATATAAAACATTATATATATATAAAACATTATATATATAAAACATTATATATATAAAACATTATATATATACAACATATATATATACACATATATATATATATATAGCTATATAAATATATAAATATAGCTATATAAATCTACCTTAGTTTTGAAATTTTATTAGTGACAGTTAGGTAATAACCCTTACCTCTTTGAACTGTGACATTATCTCCAGTTTACAAAGGAAGAAAGTATTAACCTTGAAGAGTTGTTGTATTATGTGTTAATATTCATAAAACACCAGGCAGAGCTCCTGATCCATGGGACTAAACTATTAAGCACAATTTAAAAATTATTTTAAATACTATTATATATTTGCTCTAAATCCCTCCTGTCACAACCAATGCAAAAAAATGTAGACATGTAAAACATGTTTCAGATGAGCATGTGGAAGTTCCTGGGGGGTGGTATACATGGGAAGGACACACCTCACCCTATGTATCTCTTCCTTCTAGCTATTCATCTGTATCTTTTGCAATAGCCTCTTTTAAAAATTGAATTACATTTTTTTTAATTTATTTTATACATTCAATCACTATACATTATACATTTTGTAATGTGAGTTTACCCAACATGAATACACTTCATACTAGTCCAGTTGAAGATACCGTACACATTATGATCAACAGATAATCATCCATTTCCGTGTCCCATAAATGTCTTGCTTTTCTATTACTCTTCTTGATTCCTTTCCTCTCACTCTCCACCTTCTTCCACCCTCTTCCCACACTGTCTCCAGTATCTGTAACCATTTTCCATGCTTCTGTGTACTCTAATTTTTCAGTTTCCACCATAAAGTGTGGACGGTCAGTATATATTTAGTGGAAACATACAATGTCTCTCTTTCATAGCCTGACTTGCTTCACTTAGCAGTAAATCTAACATATTCATCCACTTTCTATCAAATGCCAGGATTTTATTTTATTTTTTTATGTCCGAGTGGTATTCCATAGGGTATATGTGCCACACTTTCCCAATCCATGCACTTGTTTGTGACTAGTGCCCTAATAAACATAGATGTGCTTTTCTGACTAAGCATTCTCCTATCCTTTGGGTAGAAACCCAGGAGTGTGTGGGAAAGAGTAGGGTCTGAGGAAGCACATTTAGAAGAAAAATAGGGTGGCAAAGCATTAATGGGACAAAAAATGTGGTATTATCTGTTGAAGATATTTTATAGTTTTATCAACTGGACTAGGGAGAAATGTTCACCTGTTAAAAATATTCACTTTGTAAGCTAAATAATGTGATTGAATGTATAAAAGAAAATGAAGTTAAAAAATGAGATAAAAATAAATAGTATTATAGTTTTTTGTCAAATAAAATGACCCAAATCTTGTTGTTTCAAAAACAAAAACAAAAACAGAAACCCCAGGAGTGGAATTGCTGGATAATATGGTAGTTCTATTTGTAGATCTTCAAGGAACCTTTATATTCTACTTCACAGAGGTCTGACTAATTTACATTCCCACCAAGAGTGTAGGAGAGTTCCTTTTCACCCCAGCCTCACCAGCACTTACCAATTTTTGTTCTCTTAATCTCTGCCATTCTGACTGGGGTGAGGCGGTATCTCATTGTGGTTCTGATTTGCATCTCCCTTATGATGAGAGATGTTGAGTATTTTTTCATATGCTTTTTGTTTTTTTTGTATGTCTTTCTTAGAGAAGTGTTTGTTCAGCTCATTTTGCCATCTTTTAATTGGATTGATCTTCCCCCCCCCCCCCCAGGTAAGCTGCCTGAGTTCAATGTTTATTATGGTTATCAGTCCTTTATCTGAGACATAGTTTACAAAAATATTTTCCCATTCTGAGGGCTGTTGAGTCACACTAATTACTATGTCTTTTGCTGTGCTGCAATAACCTTTATAATATAAATGGGGAAACATTAAAAAAGATATGTATAAGCATAATTTCTAAGCCTAGTCCACTAGAGCTGATTTGTATTGGCTCATGGAAGCCAACTGAGAATTATCAGGAAATTTGTGAGCAAATTGACACCATAGTGGTAGCTTGGAATTGGCCATAATTAGGATACACATACACACACGTGTGCCTGTTTTACTAAATAGTGAATATTATGCCAAGTTCATTGTAGTTATTTATTATTTAAAATTTTTTTAAAGTTTATTTTCCTTCTTGGGTGGAAAGGGGCACTTTTAATACATCACTTTTCTGAAAGAGGCTATTTTCTATTTGTTATGAGCAAACATTTCAGGCAGTCTCTGACACATGAAAATTAGGCAGACAGAGAGAGAGAGAGAGAGAGAGAGAGAGAGAGTCAGAGGGGCAAGAATAGATCTGAGTAGGTAGTAAAAGAAGATGTAATTATCAAATGGCATAAATAAGCATTGGAGGGGATAAGAAAGGAAAGAGATCACACAGGTTTGAGCTACACCCTGAGAAATATGCTTCAGTTCAGTAAAACAGCTGAGTACCTACCCTGTGAGAGGCATTGTTCTGTGTTCTAGGGATACAGAAACAAAAAAACACAGTTGTTTCTTTTTTTCACAGATAATTCAGTAGTTAATATGACCATGCTAATGACAGAAGCACCAGTAGGATTATTATGGCCATAATAAAAATGGCAGATCGTAAGTAAGTGTTGATGGGGATGTAGAGACATAGAATCTTATACATTTCTGATGAGAATATAAAACAGTGCAGCCAGTTTAGAAAACATTTGAGCACTTTCTCAAAACATTAAACATAGAGTTACCATATGATCCAGTCCACTACTAGGTCATACTGAAAAAAACTGAAAAGATAGATCCACACAAAAAATCTGTACATGCATATACATAAAGGCATTTTCTTAACAGCCAAAATGTGGATTAATGAATGAATGAACAATTCATGAATTGTTATGAATGGATAAACACACTGTGCTTTGTGCATGCAATGAAATATTATTATTCAATGGTAACAAAGGAATGAAATACTAATATATGCTACAACATGGATGAGGTTGGAAAAGCATGATGCTAAGTGAAGAGTTAGTGACAAAAGGCCACTTAAAGGGGGGAGGAGGAGAAATAGAGAAAGATAGCAAGAGAACAATAGAGAGGTAAGACGTTAGTGAGAAACAGATATGGCTTATTACCTGTTGGTGATGACATGTATAGTATTCTCAACTGGATTGGTCTGAGAAGTATTTCATGATGGGTAAAGTCTTTTTACAAGCAAAATGAGAAATAGTGATTGACTGTTTTAAAAAATAATTAGAATAATAATAATAATGATTGGGGAAAACATAGAAAAAATATTGAATGATGAAGTGGGAAGATTAATGTCTCTGTATTGACTGACATGCATGACATTCCCTTTTGAAAAAGCAATGTAATACACTGTAAAATTATATGTAACCCAATGTAATATAAAGAAGATTATGTTGATAATAAAAAAAAAGTTTTAAAAGTGAAAAAAAAAAGTATGATTTTATTTACATGAAAGGTCCAAAGTAGGTAAATCCATAAAGTCAGAAAACAAACCAGTGGTTGCCAGGGTTAGGAAGAAGAGGAGCTAGGTGTGACTGCCAATGGTCCTGAAGCAGCAGGATTTTTTTTTTTTTTTTTTAGATTTTTGCTATAGGGCACATGTGCTCGCCAGAGAGAGAGAATCACCCCCTGTTGGGGATGGCCATGCTACAATACCTTCTCTTCCATTCCCCTCAGGATTTGGGGCATGTGCAGATTCATACACAGCTGGTGTGAGTTTCAAGCCTTCAGGTTCGAGACTCGAACTGTGGTTGGCAATGTGGGAGTCCAGTGATGCTGGTCCCAGCAGCAGGATTTCTTTTGGAGGTGATGAGATTCTGAAATTAGATAATAGTGATGATTGTGAAACTCAGCATATACTTTAAAAAAATCACTGAATACATGCTTTAAAAGAGTGATTTTTTTGGTATGTAAAATGTTACACTAGTAAAGTGGGTTGTTTTCTTAATTTTTTTTTTAAGTAAAGGCATCACTCCAAAACCACTTAGAATTTTATAGTATGACATGGCCTTCTTAGATAGTTCTGATTCAGACCCTAGGTTAAGAATTACCACAGTGTCACACACTATGCTACCACTGTGGGTAAGGCTACACACACACTTAAATACACATACCTTGAGCCTGTGTTTTCTTTCTTTCTTTCTTTCTTTCTTTCTTTCTTTCTTTCTTTCTTTCTTTCTTTCTTTCTTTCTTTCTTTCTTTCTTTCTTTCTTCCCCCCCCCCCCCCCATAGAGTGCATTAGCTCACGAGAGAGAGAGAAAGAAAGTGACAGAGAGACAGTGGGAAATCACTCCCAGGGGAGATGGCCACATCACAATCTCCTTTTCCTCACTCTCCTCTTGGAATTTGGGGCATGCACGCACACACACCCAGTATGATTTTCAAGGTGCCAGGTTCAGGACAAGAATTGCAGTGGGTCATGTTAGAGTCTAGCATTTTAACCACCTCATCACCTGCTGGCCCTGTACCAGTGTTTTCTTAGCAGTGAGTATTATGCTAGTTTCCTTTTACTTATTTATTATTTAAGACATTTTTTAAGTTTTTTTTTTTCCCCTAGAGGAAAGAGAGAGAGAAGGGCACTTTTGACAGATTAGTTTTTTGAAAGGAACTGTTTCTATTTGTCATGAGAAAAAATTTCAGACACTCTCTCATTTCCTCCTAACCTCTTATTTTATATGACTTGTGCAAAGTCTCCTGCTTTTCATTTTCGTTTTTGCCATAGGGCGCATGTGCTTACCAGAGAGAGACAGAGAGGAGAGAGGGTAAGTGAGAAAGCACCGCCCAGGTTGGATGGCCACACTGCAATCCCTTCTCTCAGGATTCTTCGCTCAGGATTTTGGGAATGCATACACATACACCTCTGTGATTTTCAGGCCACTAGATTCAGGACTTGCATCACACAGTGGACCATGTGGGATCCAGGGCCTTCACCTCCATGCCACCTGATGATTAGGTCTCCTTTTTAGCTGTAGAGTGGAGGCTAGAGTCATGATCTTGTGTCTCTTGGATTAGTACCATCCTAACATCTTCATTCAGACAATCAAAACGCAGTATTGTTAAAATAAGATTTTGGAAGAGCTCGAGGCTTAGTGGTTAAGATAATTGGATTCCACATAGCCAACCACACAGTTCGAGTCTCAGACCCAGTGGCTTGAAAATAATATGCTGATCGTGTGTGCACGTATGCCCAAAATCCTGAAAGAAGAGAAAGAGGAAGAAGAAAGGATTATGGCATGAAAAAGCAAAGACAAGATTTGACTCAATGTCAAAAAGTGCTTCAGGATCATAAATACCTTGATGAAAAATCAGATATTAAATTTGAATGTTCATGAGAATAAAAGTTTAAGAATGGAGCTATACAGTCTAGTTGTGGTGGCACAAGCAGGAGGGCACCCCTGCATGGTGACTGTGACTCCAGCACACCTAAAACGAGCTGGGCACAGAGATGTGTTCCTGTGTCCTAGCTACCTGGAAGGCTGGGGCAGGAAGATCGTGGCATGATGAGATCCTACGAAAATTACCTCTCTCTCTCCTTCTACCCCCCACCACCTTAAAAAATAAAAAAGACCAGAAGTAGTTTTGAGTAGTTTGGGGCATAGAGTTTAGTATTTTTATGTTGGCTTCTTTATATTAACTGGATTTCCATGACTCTGTGTACTTGGATTGCAGTTGTAATTATGTAGCAGTTAACATCTTCTCTGGGCCCAGCATATCCCATAATTAGCTGTGTTCTCTCCACAGCGTATGACTCAACTTCATGTGGTTCTTCTATATCAAAGGCAGGGTGACCAATTTTTTTTTTTTAAACCACAATATTTGAGCATGTAGTGGCAGATGGCTGCACAACCTAAGTGCACCGGGTCCTTTTGAAGGACAACCTCACCAAAAACAAGCAAACACACAAACAAAACCAGACCCTGAGATTTATTTTTGAAAAAAGAAAAGAAACTTCTTGGGGATGTTTCCAAATACTGCATCATTTTAAAATAAAAGTATGTCTTTTTTTGTTGTTCTGGAAGAACTAAAATAGAAATAAATGAGTTAGACCTTTGAGGTCAGCCTTGATCAGGAAGGAGGGCTCTTCCTGGTCTGTAATCAGAGGTCTGCAGGAGTTTACTTGGTTGAGCTAGGACACTGGGTATAATGTAGGATGTGGTGGAAAACACAGGACTAGGGGTAAGGAGATCCAACTTCTTGTCTTTGTTCTACTGTTCATCAGGTATCTGAAGCTTTCTAAACTTACTAGATCAAACTCCTATCTGAGATCATTTATGCAAAATCTGTTTTACATATGCAAAATCTCATATTATTGGGATGGCTGAAAAGTAGAGAATCTCAAGGTCCCTTCTGCTCACACATGTTAGTCATCTACTTTTGAAGAACCCTAGAGAAGGAGAAGACTCAATAGCTGCCTTGGTAAACAGATCACAGGCTTAGTGAAACCCTCAGGGAGTTCCCTATATTAGTAATAACATATCAGAATGGGAATGCATTATTCATCAGAAGTCCATAGAGGAAAACAGCTGTATTAGGGAAAACAGCACAAATGGAAGACTAAACCTTGTGGGTCTAGTCTTGGTAAACAGATCACAGGCTTAGTGAAACCCTCAGGGAGTTCCCTATATTAGTAATAACATATCAGAATGGGAATGCATTATTCATCAGAAGTCCATAGAGGAAAACAGCTGTATTAGAGAAAACAGCACAAATGGAAGACTAGACCTTGTGGGGCTTAATAGTTTTATTGCTCTGTGCTTTGTAAGGAAACAGATTTTTTTAGACTTATCAGAGAGATGGTAGTGGCAAAGAGGCTAAAGAGCCAGCTTGATGGTGAGGTTGTCACATAATTTTCTAGGTGACCCCATTCCTAAACCTTAAAAATTGAATTGTTTCCAGAATACATAAATGCATATGTATGGATGTGTAGATGTGGGAAATAGTCAAGAGAAAAGTCATGAGGAGACCCTGCTTTCCATTCACATTAAATCTGGATTATAACAAGGTTGACTATAGGAATGAGGAGGTAGAGAGATATAAGAGAAAATCACTCTTGGGGAGTGGTAGGAATATTACGAGAGTTCTGGATCCCCAGTCTATGGGACTGAACTTTCATATCCGTCAACAGACCTTTAAGAACTACTTGTAACTTGGAACCAGCAGATAGTGTAATGGTTACGGTGTAATGGTTACATTCTCACATAGTTGACTGTGGTTCAAGTCCTGGACCTGGTGGCTTAAAACTCATGGTAGACTCGTGTGCATATGTGCCCAAGACTCTGAAAGGAGAATAGAGGAGAAGGGATTGCAGAGTGGCCATCCCCTCAGGGGGTAATTTCTCCCTTTCTGTCTCTCATTCTCTCTGGTGAGTGCATGCAACCTATAGCAAAATCTCTCCCTCAAAACAAAACAAAACAGAACAAAACAAAACAAAACCAAACCCACACAACTATTTGTAACTTAAATACACCTGCGAAGACCTGTGATCGATATACTTTCCATCTTCTAGTTACTGTCTAATGGGAAATATGTATTTAAATATATACCAGAGGTCTTCACGAAGTTCATGAAAAATTCATATTATGAAAAACTATGCAGGGATTTAAAATTTTTTGTACCAATACTAACTTGTACTTTACTTTTATTTTCCATGAACTACTTGAAATCCCCATGAACATGCAATAAAGATGATAAGATGATTCTTTCTCTTTTTTTTTTCTTTTAAATTTTGTTAAAGGGTATATGTGCTTGTCAGAAAGACAAGGACAGAGAGAGAAAGTGAGAAGGAATCCCCTCCCTCACCACGGGGAATCAACACACTATAATTCCTTCTCCTCCATCTCTCCATCCTTTTGGGAGTTGAGCATGCAGACACATGTACCCTAACTGATGGTTGGCTTTGTCGGATCCAGCTGCCTTAACTACCATATCACTGGCTGGCCCAAGATGGTTCTTTTTAATCTTTCTACTAGTCTTGCAAAGTGGGTATTTTTGTTTGTTTCCTTTGTTTGTTTTGGTGAAGTGGATATTATCTTAATTTCATATTTGAAGAAGATAAGACCCAGAGAAGTTACATTTTTTGTCCAAGGATATGCAGCCATAAATACAATCTAGACCCCAAATATGTTCTAATATTATATTATTAATTAATATAAAATATTTTGAGCCCTTTATTTATTAGACATCAAAGAATGTACAAAGATGATTCTAAAGAAAATCTTGCCACAGGGTATGTATTTTCTCAACTAACAGGAGCCAAAATATAAGGATAGGTGCATGTTATTGAAACAATATGAAGCATGGGACATGTCCTAGGTTTAAATCTGGCCATGTCAGGAATTAAAGATCTAGCACCCACAAGGTAGCCTGAGTCCTTTTCTCCTGTGACACTGGAGAATAATTTATTCTGAATGTGACTCAAAGCCAGGTGTTCTGTCCTGAGGTATGGACTATGACAAAGACTCTACCTCTTCATTTGTTTCAATATCTTTAATAGTAGCTATTGAAAAATCCTTGAGGTTATAAACTGTGGACATCTCAGGAAAGATGCTTCATTTACCTTGTACACTCCCAAGCCAATGTTTTTCCTCTCCTCAAGCTCCTCTTCTAGGTTTTCATTTTTCTCTCATCTACCACATTCTGTCTCTTTATCTCTTGAGTATCATCCCTCCCTCCTGTGGCTACCAATTTACCTTTCCTTCTCTCGTCCTTCCCTGTAGAGATCTTAAGGAAATATTTTTTCCACAAAGTTGGTCTCATTAAGTGAGGAATTTCCCACTTTGTTGAAAAGATAACAAATTCGTTTTCATGAGCAAAACTCTTTAGTGAATTTGTAGACCCACAAGAGCCTTCCTTCCATTTCTCAACAGTTCCCTACATTCCATGACTCCTCTGGGTCCACTATCCAACATCCATTTTTGATCTCAATGATCTTCATAGTCCACTGCTAAGAAGCTCAGCATTTTCTCTACATATTGGGCAGGGATGAACAATTAATACAGGAAACTCAAATCAGCCAAATATCTCATGTCCAGCTTGCATACAAGATTTGGAGGGAGAAGCTACACTTTCCTTGTTTTATTAATTCTAAAGTTGAGATCACTTTCCAAAGAAAAATGGGTCCTTTTTGAATCCATTAGTGTGATACTATGCTTTAAAAAAATTGTATTTTGGAGTTAATACTGGACCTCAAGCCAGAGAGACTATATAAACTCCAGCTTGGTCACTTCACAGTTCTGATTTGGGCAAGGTTTTATCTAATTACTCTCATTTATACATTGGGATGATAACACCATGTACTTGATAAAATTATTGCAAAAGTCAAGTAACATACATATGTATTTAGAACGTAGTAAGTACTCCATAAATGGAGATATTGGCTATACTGGGAATCTAAAACAAGTCGTTCGAGGAAAGCAACTCATGTACAAACATCAAAATTCTTTCTACATTTTTCTCTGACTGCTTCACACTAGTACTTGAAGTTATGTATGAGTTGGCTAACGTTTATCTATCAATAGTAGCAAATCTATAATTATACCATGGGAATGTTTGTAATTGAATTACAAATTCTGCCAACTTAGAGAAGCCTAGCGTTAGCATTCATAGATGAGTATATGAATTGATTGCCTATAATCCATTTCCTGAGTAGTCTTCCAACTATGTGAATTTACATAGCTTTAGGCTTTGTTATCAGTTAAAGACCTCACTGGGGCTTATCAACAGTTCTGGCAGCTGCTAGTACAGATGGCTGCACATAGTTAAGGGTGGGGAAAGAATGGAGGTGGGGGCTTTCCAACCCCATGGTAGAAGATTCTTTGTATTACCAAATCAGATACCTAGCTAATCTGTGATATAAGATTTCTCTGAGGAAGGAAGTAAGGGTACACAAATGGAGTGTGCTGAAAAATTAGAGTAATCATTGAATTCAATAAAGCTTCAATGTAAAACAAAGCTCTATATTCATCCTTGTGTTTTAATTGGGAAGTTGCAAGAGAAAACTCCCAGAACAAATTTTCTAACTTTTCTTGGCTTTATATACCTGTTATCTCAGTTAAAAAGTCTAAGGAAAAATGACCAAGAAATAACAAGTACCTGTTACCATACATTTAGTAATTAATTCCCCAGAATTTTTATATTAGGCATTCTTATTTCCAATTTACAAATAAAGCGCATGAGATTTAGTGATACTGATGATACTGAATGATTTGCTCAACATTCTAGAATCATGAACTTACTTCCAGGAATCCACCTGGATTCTTTCCATTCTAACACTAGGAATTGTCTAGTGAAAATTTGTCTTTATTCTGTCTTATTAGTTTTATAAGACATTACTAGAGACTTATATGTAATACTTCTTTAATATGGAAGAACCTAGTTGGAAGGTGTGATGATTATGTAACTTTTTTTTTTTTTATATAGCAGAGCAGCTTTTCAAGACAGCATCTAAAATCCTTAATTATGCGAAAAATATCTTTGAGTCTTCTAAGCCCAATATTCTGAAAAGCACAAGAATAATGTTAATAAAATATACTTGATATCTGAATTCTAGGAAGTCTTAATTATAAATATTTGAGAGAAAAATAACACCAATCGAAGAAGTGAGACTCTATTTCTTTTAGAATTTAGCTTCTTTAGGATGTGAAAACTTGTCTTGGAATTATTCAAAGCACTCAACACAGTTTTAGCAAAGAATATTGCTTACATGAACTTCTATTCGAATGAACAACATAAAAACATCACAGACTGGAAACCAGCAGTTAGCGTAATGGCTATGTTGCTGGACTCCCACATAGTAAACCATGGTTCGCGTCCCGGACCCGGTGGCTTAAAACTCACGCCGGGCGCGTGTGCGTGCGTGCCCAAGATCCCGAGAGGAGAATGGAGGAGAAGGGATTGCGGCGTGACCATCCCCCCTGGGGGGTGATTTCTCGCTTTCTGTCTCTATGTCTCTCTCTCTCTCTCTCTCTCTCTCTCTGGCGAGCACACACGCCCTATGGCAAAAACCTCGCCAAAAAAAAAAAAAAAAGTAAAAAAAAAAAAAAAAATCACAGACAGCTCAGAAAGTCTTGGTTCTATGTCTTTTTGTAATTAAAACACTGTGCCACAACATAAACAAGAAACAGAATGAGGATAAACTCCCCTGCAAATGTGTGAAAGATGCAGTTATTTAGGGAAAATGAGATTATGGTTCATTGAAATTACTGTACTAAGAGATGAGAGCTCACTTTATTGACTGGTGATCATGTAGCAAGATTTTCTATATGTTAACTCCTATCCCGTTATGGTTATTCCCATAATATTGACAAAGAAATGGAGGCTGATAAATATGTAATGGATTGCCTAAGGATATACATCGGGTTGAATGGATGGGCAAGATTTAAACTCTTCTACTTAAACAACTAATTTCACTTTGAATTCTATTCTTTTCACTATATTTTACTTTCTCAGCCTACTGAAAATTGGTCCTGAAATTCAGGATACCTTCATCTGTAGCGATTATTCATAGATAAGGAACAATCTCCCAGAGGTCTCTGGACCAACAATATCAACTGTACATAAATGTTTGGAAATCCAGACTCTCAGACCTCTCCACCTACTGCAATAGATTCCTTTGCCCATGATCTGCTGATTTGTATGTGTATTAGTGTTTCAAAAGCACTGCCCTAGGTGTTATGCCCTTAACATTATATAAGGGGTTTTCTTTTTAGTGATAAAACAAGATTGTGACATTTCCAATAGGCCTTGTTAAATTCATGGTAGTAAAAATATTTGACCGTTAGGATTTCTGTCAGGAATATGGCAGAAGATCAAAAATTCGTGCTTTGGAATCATACACTAATTCCCTCTGCCAGATCACTTTTACATTATCAGTCTGAGGAAATTCAGCCTTGACAGGACAGTCTCTCACTGGAGGCACTGACATGCACAATCTTTCCTGTCTGAGGGGAAGCAGATGGGCTTGGACATAGATATTATGCATTCTGATAGCAAAGCAGTCATCTTTCATGAGCTGCCCTGGAGCAAAGTGGGAAGAGTTCTGTGTTAATTTTTTAATGTCTTTTTAATTAAAAGTGTCAAGCTATAGACCCTGAGTTTCAAAGAGAGGACTGAATTCTTCTCTGTTATATCATCTTTGAAATGAAAGCCAATCCATTTGTTTTTCTTAGTCTTTGTTTCTGGCTTTCTTATTTCTAATTTTTCTATTTCGGGTGCATTTCTAGCTGAAATCCAGTTATTATTTGTGGTTAACTGTCAAGTTTGCATTTGAAGATTAGATACCCATTTGCATTAGTCACCCATGACCACAATAATGCTGCATAATAGCGCAAAACATCCACGGCACTCGATAATAAGCATTTTTCCTCACACCACAGTTGTGGATCTGCGGGAGCTTGGTTTACCTAAAAGGAGCTTGGTTAGAGCAGCTACCTGGCTCTGATTCGTGGGTCTCTTACCTTCTCCTAGAAACTTCAGGCTGAACATAATCTTGTCAGAGATGGGAGAGGTTAAAAAAAAAAAAAAAAAAAACACACACAGAAGGAACCATGCATAGAGATGGGGGAGGTCAAGAGAACAGATGGAGCCATACAAAGCCTTATGTCACACAGGCTCACGACTGATACATTGTCACTACTGCTTTGTTCTGTTAACTTAAGCCACATGGCCAAATCCAGAGTCAAAGGATGTTGTGCTTGAATGTTTCTGCCTTAGATTTATGTATTGAAATTTGTTTGTATTTTTAATTCAATGATGAGATTTTAAAATGGGGCATTTGGGAGATATTAGGATGTAAGGTCATTGGGGTGGCACACCCGTGATTGAATTCTGATAGATTTATAAGGAGAGAGAATGAGAGACACAGACATGCTCAGTATAGTTCTGTCTTGCCACACAATGCCCTGGGCCACTGTGGAACTCTGCAGAGTGCCCTCTAACAAGAAACCCCTCACCATACAGTCCCTGAATCTTGGACCTCCACATCTGAAAGCAAATACATAAATCACCCAATCTGGTATTCAGATATTAGCAATGGGAAAGCAGACTTTAAAAGATGCCATGAATATTTATTCTAGTTCTTTTTGAGAGAAACTACAACCTCACAAAGCAAAGTGTGGAAGGAAGAAGAGGTGAAGAACTGAGGCTGCTAATACAGTCCATATAATTTACCGCACTGTTTGTTTTTTTGGATTTTCTAATATTTAGAGACTTCTAGCCTCCTATTTCTGATAACAACAGGCATTCTGATGTAAATAGCATGATAAATATTGCATGGTTTGTTTCACATATGCTGAAAAGGGATTTACTTGACACTTGAGCTCAAAATTATATCCAGTCTTTTTTCATGCTCATAGTTAATGTGACATTATAGAAAACCATGTCATGTTAATTAAAAAATCATTTAGGTTGCCCAATAGTATAGATTTTTTTTCTTTCCTGATACTATAGTCTTTCAGGGGAGGTCCAATTATGTTGAGGAGAATAGCTGGATATAAACAGTGGAGAAGAATTCAAACACCAGTCATCAATCTACTGAGAGATTAGTTCAGATAGAGAATACAAGAACCTCTACTATGGAATAATGTATTAAAATTCTACTTTTCAACAACTCTTTCAGATTAGAAAGTAACTTTCTTTAATTTTGAGCTTGAAGTACCATATGAAGAAAAGGTTTCCCAGAGTTTGGGGAAATGACAGGCAGATTTTGCCTTAAAGGTAAAGCAGAATGATGAACTTAGGCCTTATGATTTGAAGGTCCATTGTTTCAATATCTCCCTCCCTCTCCCAGTATCTAAAATTTTACCCTTAGAGAGTCATTCTTTGTGCTAAATTTTTATTTATTTTTAGGACATTTACCATCTATCAGTTTATCTCCCTTTCCCCTCAGCTCCCTGAATGCTCATGGGAGATTTAAAAAAATCAATTTTAAAAATATTAACCTCTAAGGCAGACAATTATTTACATCTTCATCACTTTAGCTACCTTTGTTTTATCTTCTTCATCCCATATTGGGTTATTGCCTTGACTTTTATAAGCAAGAATCTCATTAATAATTACGGCTTTATAAAAGCAATTTTTCCTTAGGATGAGTTCTGTTTCCTTCTTAGCATTGCACCTCATGGGATTACTGTGAGGATAAAATGAATTAGCACATGCCAACTACTTAGAAGAGTGCCAGACACATAGTATGTCATTCCTAATATTATTTTGTTCATAGTGTCTGCATCACTTTATTGTATTTATTTCTGAAGTTGTCTGTCTTGTTAGATGGAAGCTTTTCAAGATAACTGTAAAAATCCAAATATTTATCAATGAAATGAATTTTTTGAGTGCTCATTATGTGCCAAAATCAGGATAAAATATTTGGAATGTAAAAATAATGATTGCCTAATATCTGTACTGGAGAAAACCATAGTCTATGAGAAGAGACACACTTCTACACAAATAGCATGTAACATTCATGGGATATAAAGGGTAATATAAAGAGGGGCCAGTAGGTAGTGTGGTGGTTGGGGTGCTGAACTCCCACATGGCCAATCATTGTTCATGTCCTGATGGCTTGCTTTCTCTTTCTCTGTATCTCTGGTCAAAAAATTAAAAAATATAAAAACAATAATAGAAAATAAATCATTTTTAAAAAGAGTAATATAGAAACCTAGAAGTAAGAAAAGCACTCAACCCCAATAGATTTGATGTGTGCATCAGAAATGCCCTCTGGACAAATTAAGGAAAGAAGTTACAGCACTAGTTCCCAAATTTATCATGAAGCAAAATCACCTGAAAGGGCCATTACACCACAGTGTGTTGGGCCTCATGCCCAGAGTTTGATCAGGGATGAGGCAGAAAATTTGGATTTCTAGTAAGCTCTCAGATGATGCTCATGCTACTGATCAAGGGAACACACTTTGAGAATCAGGAAAAAATAGGAAGGTAAAATGATAAACATGTGGTTATCTAAAGTCTGTTATGCTGAAGGAAATAGAGAAGTGGAAAAGGCCCCTTTGATGTAAGGTACTTCATATTAATTCTCATGTATTTCTCCAAAAGTGTTGCGAGGTAAATTTATTAGGGAGAGTAGCTTAGGCTATGCTGCTGGTCACAAGTTAGCCATGAAATCTCAGAGTTTAAAATACACACACACACATACACACACACACATACACACACACACATTTTGTTTTCACTTATGCACATATGCTATATAGGTGGATGTGGGTTCTGCTCCACATAGTCACTCAGGGGCTGTAGTGGATGCTGTCATACACCACCCACAGTGCTGAGGTAATCTGTCCCCTTCGCTGTTGACACTTGTCAACAGAGAGCTGCCACGCTCAAGGACACATTCTTTCCCTAGGGCCAGCCCATGTTCAATGACTGGGCAATATGGGGGATAAAGACCTGGCTTGCTTGCCAAAAGGTGAGACAACTTAGAAGATCCACTTCAGCTCTAGCATGTGATTCGATTGGGCTTACATCAACTTGGATTCTTGTGGGTCCCTGTCTTAGACTAGGTTCCCCAGGGAACATACTAATGTTTTTCATTTAGGAAGTTCTTTGGAGAGTGCTTTCAGTATCAATAACTGGGGAGTGTGAAGAAAGCAAGATTAAGCAAAGAGTGAGACTTAATAAAGGTCTGAAGCTGAGATGAGTGTGCACAGTTAGCAGGGCTGCTGAGCTCAGAAGCAGTAGTATGGCCCCAGCAGTGGGGGCTCTTCACCATCATGCAGGAACAGCACCATCAGTGGATGAGAATGATGGGTTTTGGTTATCTAACTCTGTTGAGAACCACATTGGTGTTCTCCATGGATCTTCACTGTCTTTAAAGACATCTTGTAGCAGTTCCCATGCTAATCAGAGCATCAACATCATCTGGAGAAAGATTTGTTTGTTTGTTTTGTTGTTGTTGGTTTTAGATTTTGGCCATAGTGCAGGTGAGCTCACTAGAGAGAGAGAGAAAGAAGGAAAGTGAGAAATACAGATTTGAGGCTCTTGTGTACATATACCCGGAGTGTTTTTAAGCTGCTAGGTCCAGAACTCAAACCATGGAGTCAGTCATGTGGGATCCAGCACTGTAACAACCGTATTATTTGCTGGCCCTGGAGGAATATTTTTAAAGTATATGATCCAGGCTTTGCTCAATGAATCAACTCTGCACCTTGGCATCACCAGACTTGAGCATATTGCATTTCATTCTAAGCAACTTATTATTCATATGAGCATTGAGAAGCAGCATCCCACACAGAAGAGGATGGCCGGCATGGGATCTGTAAAACTCATCAGATGAAGACTTTCAAGACATACATCCTAGAAAGGAGACAGAACTTGAGGAAACCTGGCCATCATCTCAAATGCTGAAGATGTCACATTAAAGAGGCTATTTACTCACTCTAGTTTACTTCAAGAATTTTCCTAAACTAGATGTATATCTTTGTGAAGCTAGGGATAGTGTCTGTACCAATTGTCACTGTATACTCAGGACCTGGGATAGTACCTTTCATGAAATAGTTACTCAAAAACATCAGATGAAATAAAATAAATGAAGTAAATATTACAAGAGTTTGGATTTCAACTCAAGGAAATGGAGCTCTGCACACTTAAGACTCTCTAACAAAGAAATAAGCTGCTTTGCAAGCTAAGTCAAGACCTCATCACTGAATGGGCTCAAACGTAGGAGGAATGACCTATCCTGAACACAAGATACTGCAAGGCCAAATTCTTGCTCTGTTTAATAATTGAGTTTCTAATGCTTCTTTTAACTTTAAGATTCACAGGATAAATAAAATGACTATTCCTTATGGGAAGAACTGCCAGAAGGCATGGTGGCTACCGTACATATGAAGTTTTGAATTTTCTACTTCTATTGAATTCTCACATAAACTCCATAACCATCCTGAAGGAAGAGACATTTACACTTTGTCACTCAACTTAAAACCACAATTATCAATCTTGTAATTATTTTCTTGCACTCAGAGATGGCCTTTTGGTGAAAAACATGGATGCCAGAAACTCTAGACATAAAGGATTACAGATACAGGTCTGCCTTCTCTTCTCATTTACTCAGTACAAGCCAGCATGAAGAGTTAAATACTTTACTATAATTCAAGATAATGAAATAGAAGTAGAATTATGGTGCAAGGTCCATGGGGTAGGAGAGTGTGAATTCTAGATTTAAATATCCTAATTACCTTGGAGGGTTTGAAGAAAGCTTGTATCAAGTACATGAAGAAACGTGCATACATATATGAATTTTGCTAATGTAGACCTCTTGAAATCCATTCATGATTTTAACATCCCTAGGATAAAAATATAAATTTTTATAAATTTTAGAGGTCCTCTGTGCCTTCTGGGTATTCTCCTTGGAATACAGAAAACTCTTCTCCTCTCTGATAACCTGAAAGAAAGTAATTTACAGAGATATGGCATATTTGCATTTATGAAGTCCAAGAAATTATGAGCAACCTGACATGGGTCAAATAAGATAGGTGGGGAACTGGCATATCATTAGGCTGGTGGATATATTAAAGCAAGCCAGGCTTCAGCTTGTGGCTACAAGACTTCATCATAAATGGTGTTGATTGGCACTTGGTCATAGAAATGTCTGTGTGCTTGAATTATGTTTCAAAGTCCTCCTAGGATGACACTTCATGAAGATAAAGTGAACATCATGTCTACTTTTGTGATTAATAGGCAGTGATGGACCTGCCCATTCGAATATTGGTCAAGCCATAATGGATGCATGTATAAAATCACTACCAATGTGGTAGGCCCCTCAAGGAATTTCTGGATGCATGCATTACTTAATAGAAAGAAGGCTAAATGTGATTTGGGAAGCCGTGAGGTAAAGGGGAAAAGACAGAGTTTGGGGTACACAAAGGTCTGGTCTGAATTCAGCTCTGCCACTTGTTAACTGTATGATGCTATGATGTATGATGCCAGATACTTAGCTATCCTTAGTCTCAGATACTTCATCTGGAGGATGGGGCTTAACGTACCAGTTTTACAGTTTTGTTGTGATAGCGCATATAAAGTACCAAGCTTAAGGTGTGGTATGAAGAAAGTGCTCCATTTTAGTTCTCTCCGTCTTCTCACATAAGAAATAATTCAGATAAGTATTTGACAATAATAGATTAATTTTTTGATCGCAAGAACATCAAGATGTATATTAAACAACCCTCTGCAAGGGAGTAAACCTAGGCAACACTGATAATGTGGGATACAAGAGGGAAAAAGTACCAGGACTAAAAGAACGTGGGGAACAGGATGGAGAAGACAGCAAAGCTTACCTCCCTCATGATTTATTTTCAGGACCAATCCCACAGTTTTCCCTCATTTCTTCAAGATCCACTCATTTTCAAATGTAAACTTTCCAACTGGATTCTTCACAATGGCTCAGAAGAGAATGGAATTGAAATTCGTGTCTGCCTGCTCTGTCTGTGTTCCTGTTCCCCAACTAACCTGCAGTGACCCATGACATCACTAGGAAAGAGAACCTGAAGGTGGAGAGTGAGCATATTAAGTTGGCTATGCTCAGAGGAGTGGTGGGTGACTCTCCTTTTGAAGGCTAGAGAGCCGGGAATATAATACTAAGGTATTTTACAGTTGCAGGCTAGGATTTCTCAACCTCCAGAGTAGGGAAAATGTGAGCGAGGCAATTCTTTGATTCTGACCTATGTATCCCATGGGAAGACATTCAGTACATCTCTGCCCACACCCCCTGCTCTTAACCACTTCTCTTTACTGTGTACCTCAAGATGCAGAACATTGTTTAAGCTGATGTAGGATTCGAATGGCCAGATCAGAATCTACAATGTCATGGAAAGACTCTAGAGGCTTGGAGGAAAGTCATTTCTTTCTTTATTTTTATTTTTTTTTTCTTTAAGAGAGATTTTTTCTATAGGGTACATGTGCTCCATGGAGAGACAGAAACTGAGAAATCACCCCCCCTTCCCCCAGGGGGATGGCTACGCCACAATCCCTTCTCCTCCATTCTTCTCTTGGGATCTTGGGTTTGTATGCACACATACCTAGTGTAAGTTTTAAGCCACTGGGTTCGGTGCTAGAACCGCGGTCGACTATGTGGGAGTCCAGCAATGTAATCATTATGTCATCTGCTGGTCCCAAGAAAAGTCATTTCTGTTTATTTATTTATTCTTTTGAGAGGTTTTTGCTATAGGGTGCATGTGCTTGCTTGAAAGACAAGAGAGACAGAGAGGTAGAAAGTGAGAAATCACCTCCCGGGGGGGGATGGCCATGCTACAATCCCTTTTCCTCCATTCTCCTCTTGAGATTTTGGGCACGCACACACACACATGCCCAGCATGAGTTTTAAGCCACTGGATCTAGGACTCGAACTGCAGTTGACTACACAGGAATCCAGTGATATAACAACTATACCATCTGTTTGTCCCAAGGAAAGTCATTTCTGAGGGAACTCAAGGCAACTGGTGTTTTTGTGCCGCTCTGTGAAATAATGTGGGGACTCTATATTTCTCAAGAATGGCAAAATAGACCAAAGCATTTCCTGTTTTTCATAGTAGCATGTCTTATTGCCCAATGATGTAAAATTTAGCCAGTCTGGTTCTAATGGATTAGTCTTTCTAGGTTCAATCTCAACCCTGAAAGAAATGTTCCATGGTTCACTTTTCTCCATCACTAAATATATCTATTTTCTCTCACATCTTATACCTGGAATTGTGAGAATGGTTGGTAAGAATATGTTTGTGATGAATTCTTTGATTTGTTTTAAGAAAATTATACAAATGCATAACATAATAATCTGATTTATATGACCTGGAGTAAGTTCACTGAAGAAGAAAATTAAATGATTATGAGCCTAAGTAGATGATTTATGAGTAAGAGTTAGAAAAAAGGAAAAACCAAGTTACTACAAAGGCTGAGGTGGGAGAAAAATGAGGTGGGCTGGCGAAAGGCTTCTAAGTAAGATTAAGAGGCTGAATTGAAAAGAAAACAATTTTGTCCCTTTCAACAAGTATCAAGACATTCAGATTAATGATATACTGAGTACTTTTACAGAGAACCTTACAGCCTCTGATTTTAGAGGGTCCAAAACCAAAATCTGGCAACATGCGACATGTGTGGAGGTAAGAAGGGTGAGAGGTGGTGGCATACAGTGATACAGTGATTATTGGTTTGGAGATCTTCAGAGAGGAGGTCATTAGTGCTAAGGTTAACAGCAAATATGGTTTCTGTGATCCCACTGCTCAGACTTGCAACATAATAAACCATACATTAAGAGTTACAATGCCTCCTTCAGAGCATGTGGTTTATAGACTCACACATATAACCTTAGTCTATTGAGATAGACTATTTCCATAATACAAACTGTATAGAGTATTGTGAAACTCTATACCAGTGATCAGAAAAGGTATAAACTGTGTAACTCTCTTCAGGGAAATATAAACCAATACTAGACAGGAATGCTTGAGCAGGGTCTTGTTATAGTGAGTGGCTTAGAGTAGACCCAGGAAGTGCCTAGTGCCTTAAACAGTATTTCTTCCTCATCGATGATTTAATGCTATAAGTTGCAGGGGATTATGATTTTAAAACAAAAGTAAGTGCTGGATATGGAGGTAGCAGGATGAAAATGAGAGTCGTAAAATAAATAAACACAACGATCAGTTATTCTTGGTTAAGACCTGAGATGATTCATTTCAACACAATGAGTATCTATTGAGAAATGGTTCTATGTAGAGCACTACTTCAAGAAATGTGAAGTGAGTACAACAAATATTACCTGAGTGCTCAGAGTTCAGTGAAAAAGACACAAATTGACATTAAAAATGATCTTTGAGGAGGAGACATGCTAGAACAGCAGTATAAACAGGAGCTTATAAGTAGAAAGAAATGATGAGGAAAAATTCATATGAAATGAAAAAAACTAGAGTTAGCTTTAAATCCCTGAGGTTGTGAGGGATAGCAAGCGAAAAGAGATTTATGATAAAAAATGTTTCCCAGATCACTTTGCTAGATAAGTAGAACTGCCTTAGTTTTACAATTATCATGAAAGAAATATTCTTTTTATAACTTGGTTTTGGCTGTGTTTCAGCACAGGTATAAGGCACATCCTCACCAGTTTGTGTAGGTATGTGCAATATTTTTCATATTAGAATAGTGGATGATTTGGGCACCAGCAGGTGGCATGGTGGTTAAGGGCGTTGGATTTCCATATGGCTCTGTCCCTCTCTGGTTAAATTAGAATAAATTTTAAAAAAGTTAAATAAAATTATTCTTAAAAAATAAGAACAGTAGATAATTTTAAGAGTGGAAAGAAGAAAAGAAGGAGGAAGAAGAGGAGGAGGAGGAGGAAGGGAGGAGAAAAACAGGATTCCTTTATAAGTTACTTGTAAGAAATGTACCTCACTGATAAAGACATATAATTTATGTAACTACTCCTCCTTTTCAGAGTTGGGGAGAGTATCTTTTGATTTAGATCTGGGCTTTAGATACTGACTTCCTGCCGAAGAGCACAATACAGAAAGTGGGGAAGGAGCACAGCTCGACAGGGGAGAAATGGCAAGTGCTCCTCAGCCAAGTGAGGGCGGTCAGCATCACAAATGCATATGTATCATCAGTGGGATGTGATGAGAAGGCACTTGACCTCTGCCATCTTCCCACCCAAAGTTTATCATCTCGGCCTCACGAGAAAGAAATTATCAGATTAATTCAAATAAAGAAACAGCATCCACACAGCATTTGACCAGCTCTCCTTAGAGCTGATAAGGTCATCAAAAACTAAAAAAATCTGAGAAACAGTCACAGCTAAAAGGAGGCAAAGGAGATGCAACGACTAACGGCAGTATGATATCATAGATAGGATGCCGGAACAGAAAATAAAGGAAGCAAAAAAAAACCAAAAGAGGTAAAAAGTAAGAAAATGCAAACAAATTATGGACTTCAGTTAATAACAATGGATCAATATTGGTTCATTAATTATAACAAATATACCATACTAATTTAAGATCTTAATAAGAAAACTGGGTATAGAGTATTACGATAATGCTCTGTACTCTTAACTTTTTCATAAACCTAAAACTCTTCTAAATGATAAAGCCTGATTTTTAAAATTTGCATATTAACATTTAGAAAATAGATTTGCTATATTTAAGCATATGAATGTATAGTTACAGAAAAATACCAGTTTAAGATTATATGGACTGATCTTTAAACAAGGATTTATTATTTCAGGGTGTTTTTGATATGTAAAAAAGATATTTATTCAGTTCTGAATTTCAGTTTTATCTCTCCAGGAATATGACCAGCCTTTAAAGATGATAAAAGTTGGAAACACAAAGATTTTTTTCATGCTATGTCATCTGGAGAAGTACCCTTAACAATGACCCATACAGATCTGAGAAATGAACACCAATACATTTAACATTTAAAATACTCCAACATACTTACCTTGGGGTGCAGCCCTGGATTAACCTACCACACTCCTGGACCAGCGATATGGAAACCATGTCTGTTTTGGTCTGTGAGGCAGCTCCACCACACATTCCCTGCATATGGACACACAAGAAGTTCTCAACAATATCAGGCAAATGAATGCATGAACTAAATAAAGAAGGAGAAAGGGACGTTATTTACGTAATTTACGATTCATTGTGGCTTTTAAATCTACAAAGCCAACTTACCTGGCGGCTTGGTGTCTATCAAGGGATTACAGAATAAACAAGGTAGAACTGAAAGAAAGAAATATGGATTTCTTACCCTTCTAACATGGAAAAATGGCCTTTGTGTATTCCTGAAAGACTGAAAGTGTCATTTGAGGAAGGCCAATTTAACTTTAATCTGGTCAGTGGGAACTTTGCCAGATAAAGATTTAAACATTTGGTTTCTTAACCAGCTGTTGAGCAGCTAGTAAGAAACCTGTTAATTTGTTGTTCTTTCAAATAGGTATTTGATATTGTAGAAGAAATTTCAGTGAACGCTGTAGATATTTATAAAATATCATCTTGCTGACTGAAGTATGATCTTTAAACATCAAAACTAAAGATCTCATTTTTGTTCCTCTGTATGTGGAATGTCCCTCTTGATGGCTATATTTTATTAACATCCCACTTAGTTTGAGACTTCCAAGAAAAACTATTGCTCATTATCTACTTTTGGTACATATATCTTCTTAATTCACTTAATTGTATAAAATTTGTATTTTCCTCTACTAATCTGAGTGCTTATTCTTAAGTTCTAATTTAAATTTTCCTAAATAATATCTTATAGTTCTACTTCTTGACATCAACTTTAGACATTATTGATTCTCCAGAATGAAAGATAAGGATGTAAACATTCATGTACTGTTTGGGTTTAAATTATAGGTAAAGATGCATTTTAAAAATGATGAATATTAAAATTTTATTATGGTTTCGTTGCTATTTTTCTGGTTATAGAAACCATATTCACTAGTACACACATTCCTGGTTTCTGCCTGGATGCCCGTTGGTGAGTTGTTGCACCTGTGTGCTAGCTGCTGTGAGTGCTGGTTGCCAGTGGCTCTTGCCCTGCTCAGGGATTACCCTCACTCCCACAGCCTGGGCAGCCTCCATGCAACTACTGACAATGCCTAAGACCAAGAGACCATTGTATGAAAAAGTAAGTGTGGCTGTGGAGACATGACTTCACTGGCTTTACCACAGGATCCAGATACTGTAAGTCTGACAAAGTGGTGGACCAGACACTTAAACTAGCAGCTGAGCTGTCAGCTCAGAGATAACCTCATCCTTCTGATAGATGTCTTAAAACAATGACTATTAAATGGTTTTGAGACAGAGTGAACATGGGAGCACAATGAAGAGATGGAGATAGGAGTGCTCTCATTCACTGGCATTCTCAATGTCCACTAGGAGCATCTATGTTTCTGTCCTACAGCCTTAGGCTCTAAGAGAGCAGACACTTCTCAAAGGGGTACAGCCACAGTCTCATTAAGCTCAAAGTTATGGTTGTCACTTGTCACTTTAGAATTTTTATACCAACAGGCCAGCAGTGAAAGAATAGAGTGATGTAGTCACATCACAATCCCTTCTTCTCCATTTTTTCATCTTGATGGGATTTAAGGCACTCATGCATGCAATCCAGCATGGTTTGCAATCTGCCTGGGCTGGGATTTGAACTATATGTTCGACTATATGGAATCTGGCTCCCTTAACCACCAGACTACAGAGCCAATCTCTATGCAAGTTCTTTATAAGAATTCGCCCTCAAAAAGTATTCGTTCAGGAATTACTATTAAATTCTGCTTCTAGGAAATTCAAAACAGGAACCGTAAGCACTGAAGAAAACTTTTTAAATGCAGAAAATATTTTTAAGTGATCCAATCTTACAAGGTTTGTCAACAGTGACTGTATATTGTCTTCCGGATGCTTCTATATTTACTGAAACATTTCTACACAATGCAATCATAATATGGTATATGTTCGTGGGCATGTGTACACATATGCATGTAGTATGTGTTGAGGCATCTATTGACACATACTTTTCGGTGGATATCTTTTTAAGTCAATAAATAGAAGTACATCATTTTGCACATATTCTTTGTACAAATATAGGTATTTAACCAATTCCTATTAGTCCTAATAGCTGTACAACTGGTATAATAAAACTATTTATACATACATCTTTACACCTTTGAAATTATTGGGTTGTAGGGAAAGTCTTGACACATTTTTACATAGAAAAATATGCCATGAATTTCCCAGTGACCTAATATCTTCCTGAGGTAAATAATTAAGGTTAAAGTGCATATAATTTAAAGATTTTATTTTCTTCTGGTAAATTGTTTCTCAATGATATATGCATAAGACTGCCATTTTCCTCATATCTTTCCCAACAGCTGGATTGTCTCAATCAGCCTAAATATTAGAACTGAAAATTTAGAACAGAAGATTTAGATTGGCCAGTTGCATTGAATATTAAGATTATTGGCTAGTTAAATATTTCAAGTGAATGCTTCAAATAAAAGAAACAAAAACACAAGAACTATTGTCTGCATGTAAGTGGTTAAAATAACATCACTGGGGATCAGCAGTTGGCATAATGGCTATGTCGCTGGAATTCCATGTAGTCAACCGCAGTTCGAGTCCTGGACCTGGTGGCTTAAACTCATGCTGGGCATGTGTGCATGTGTGCCAAGATCCCGAGAGGAGAATGGAGGAGAAGGGATTATGGTGTGGCCATCCTCTCTCGGGGGGTGATTTCTCACTGTCTCTCTGTCTCTTTCTTTCTGGCAAGCACATGCGCCCTATAGCAAAAACCTATCCAAAACCAAACAAATAAATAAATAAAATAACATCATTGAATTTTTATAACCTGAAAAGGTAAGTTTTGTAATTATTAATTGTAATCATGAATAAATCATCAGTGAGACAGATTAATTTACTTCTGTGTGCACAGCTAGTCAAAGACAATCCATGTGAATCCTAAACTCTGAATTTTCTACATACGCCAGTCTCTCTCGTAGATTGGCAATTTAGATCAATAACTCCCTCTATTGCCAACAGCTAAATGGTCATGGCCAAACCAGAGACATGATACAACTAGATCTGAAAAAGAAAGAAAAGATTTAAAAGTTTTCAGAACAATAAAACAAAAGTCTACTTCATATGGAGTCTCTGAGGTTTATTTACAAAAGGCTTCAGGAATCTAGAGGATTTTATTCAAATGGAAATTTAGAGGGCAAATGGACTGTCCTCTTTCCATTTTTTCCCCCAACTGCTGGCTCCATGTATAAATAGAAAATTGTAAAGAGTCAGATGTCAGTGAGATTGTCAGTCAGTAACTAGTTATGCATGATTTTAAGACTCCAAAGAGAATTGCTAAAACCTATGCCATCCCTTCATTCTGGTAGAAAATTTCCAGAATAAAATGAAAAATCAGTACCCATCTTTGAAGAAATTAGCTTTAAGGGTTTGAAAGTAAAAGCAGACTAGCTATTTTCTTGGAACTGAAGGCATAGCTTGTGGTTAGTATACTGTGACTATGGCCAGGGCTCCAGGGGGGATTTGATGTGATGTTCACAGCTCAAGGGTGATGACTGATGGTGCCTTTGCTCCTTTTTTTGCACATACTGACCTCATTGGACGCTAAGCTGAGAGAAAACCCCAGGCAGGGTGAAGTAAAGATTAGACATTTAATTGTGTCTAATATTCCCTGTTTTGGTGGAACCTCTAGCTCCTTGGTCCTAAATCTATACACATTTAAAATCACTTGAATGACTTTTGAAAATCCTAATGCTGCATTCCAGACCTATTAATCTCAGGCATTGGAACCTAAGCTGGATGATCCCAGAACAAGGTCAAAATTGAGACCAAACACTAATTTCTCCATCCTTTCTCCAATATCATTATCTAAGATCCCAGGCTGGAATGATGACTACTTTTCTGATAAAATATTTTAGGGGCTACTCTGTGGCACAGTGGTGGCTCAGCTGGACCTACATGTGATGGACCCACCATAGGGTGTGTGTCCTAGGATCCCCCTGAGCACATTGGGGCACACGTGTGGATCGGGGAGGGTCATGGCATACAAACCCTGTTGGGGGTGTCTCTCTCTCTCTCTCCTTCTCTCTTTGTCCCCTAGGAGACATAAATATATATATTTTTAAAAATTTAAAATTTGGGTAGGTATCAGTATTGTGTTTACTATTTCAAATTCTACAAAGATGATGTATATCATTTGAGAGGGTGAGAAGTCTGTTTACTCCTCAATTTTGCTATGAAACTATGACAGCTCTAAAAGTCTGTTAAGTACATTTTAAAATAAATCTTAAAAACAAAAGACATATAAAATAGAAATAAATGGGCTTATTAATACTCATATTGCTAGAGAATGTGCTGGCTCACAACTCAAGGGAAACCGGGTATGTGTCACTAACACAGCTTGGTGACATCTCTGTGTCCTTATCATTTTACCTGCAGTTCGCTTACCTGTCATCTCAGATTAGCTTTGTGAGCTGGTAAATTCAGCTCCCCTAGAGCCCAATTGGCTAGCCTGTATATGCCTTCTAACATTTAGAACCAGGGTTTATTTCTTTTTTAACATCTGAAACCCTGTTGTGTACTATCAGATAAGTCCTTCCTCTCCAATCTGAATCAGCTCCCAGACTTTCTCTCCTTTGCTGAGTCCACATGACTTAATTTCTCTTAGGACTGATTGCCTCACCTGGACCAAGTTAATAGCGCCATTCAATGCCAGGTTCTTTTTTTTTTAATTTATTAATTTATCTATTTATTTACAGTCATTCACTCTACATCAATACAGTATACAAAATGAGGTTTTTTCCATCCAGTATACAACAAATAATTTTCTATTTATTGTTTCTTACGTATTTTGCTTTATTTTTTCCCTCCTTGATTCCCTACCTCTCACCTTCTGCCAACTCCTCCCCAACTCTCACACTGTCTATGGTATGTACAGTTGTTTTCCATACCTTTTTTATTCACATTTTATCAATTCACTAAAGATCTTAAAGACTTTTAATAGCAAGCACAGCTGATGTATACCTACTCATGAATGCATGTCTGACTTTAAATATAAACCTTAGTGAGTAGCAAGAACCAATGGAGGCTAGAGGATTGCAGCGTGGAGTCCATCTGCAAATGTCAGGCTCTTAGGTGCTCCAAAGGAGTTAATTTTAGTCACCAATGTTAGCAAGTATTAGATGGGACAATTATAAGTGCTAGTGAAGTAAATTCTGCCCATGTTTGGCAAGTCTCCCTGGGGGTCATTTATGGTGTATACTTTGCATATTCAACTCTGGCTGCATCTGAATGTCAGAATATTTCAAATGGAAGCAAAATTTTTTTTTCTCTTTGCTATATTACAAAGACGGAAAAATATTTCTCTTCATCTCTGGGGAAAATCTGAATTTTAATCTCTTCTTGCCCTTAAGGAAAAAAGAAAGGAGACTGTTCAGTTGCTAATGATTCTGGCTTTGGGTTTAATGGCCCATAAAGGTTTAATGTGGAAAACCACTACCACAACAAACAGAGAATGGTGGTGCTAGGGGAGCAGAGAGGAAGTGCCTCTTGAGAAACTTGGACATTGCAATAGGTCATAAAACTAAGGGGAAGTAACTAGGAGGCGCAATCAGGCTACCTGGGCCTCTGAACACCCAGGCACCCTCAAAATGAAAGGCCCTGAACACTGGGTGGGGGCACTGGGTTGATGAAAAGAATCCCTGCATCTAAACCTTACCAAGTGGTGATAAATCCAAACTAAGTCCTGAGCTGAGACAGTGGCTAATGACACACAATTTGGCAGTCCACATTTATATTTGCGATGTAAGCATAACCTGTAATTAGAATCTCACCAACAGTAACTATCACCTGCTAGGGAGATGATCTTCCTTGAGCTGCTGTGGTCCTGCTGCAGCATCCTCTGTTGGTTGTGGAGTTTTCTGGAAGAGTCATTGTCCCTATAGAAGATTCTCTTGTTAACCAGAGAATGTGTTAAGACTATCTTATTCAAAGAAATAGGGGGACCTTTTTCCTCTTTCGGTTAAATTTACCTGGAGTGAAATTCCAATGATTAGACTGTTTAGGTTACTGTAAAGAGTTGATGAATTATGTCCCCCTAAAATTTTTATACTGAAGTCAACTTCCTAGTATTTCAGAAAGTGACTGTATTTGAAAATAAGATCTTTAAAACAGTAATTAGGCTTACATGAGGTTATTGAAAGAGCTTATTCAGTACCTCCTAAGTAATTTAATAGGAAGTGCACATTCAAAGCTCCTCAGATTCCTGGGCATTTTCTTTTTTCTCTTTTTCTTCCTTCCTTCCCTTTCCTTTCCTTTCCTTTCCTTTCCTTTCCTTTCCTTTCCTTTTCTTTCTTTTTTTTCTTTTCTTTCTTTTCCTTTCTTTCTTTCTTTCTTTCTTTCTTTCTTTTCTTTCTTTCTTTCTTTCTTTCCTTCCTTCCTTCCTTCCTTCCTTCCTTCCTTCCTTTCTTCTTTCTTTCTTTCTTTCTTTCTTTCTTTCTTTCTTTCTTTCTTCCTTTCTTCCTTCCTTCCTTCCTTCCTTTCTTTCTTTCTTTCTTTCTTTCTTTCTTTCTTTCTTTCTTTCTTTCTTTCTCCTTTTCTTTTTCTCTTTTCTTCTTTCTTTTTTTTTTTTTGATTAGCCCTTGGATATTTGTCTCTGCTTTTGGAGGGAAAACAAGTTCTCTATCAGCCTTGAGTACCCTTGGCAGGCCTGGGAGAAAGGTTTAAAAGGTCAAACCTCAACTGGCTGGTCCCAGTGGTAAGGGACCTGCCCTAGTGGGGAATTCCTGGAGATCAGAGAAAGATTTCCACCTGAGAAGAGACTATATTAGGCTGAAAATCTTCTGCACAGCAAAAGAAACAATAACTAGAGTGAGAAGACAACCCTCAGAGTGGGAGAATGTATTTTGTATGTCCCCACTCAATATATATCAAATGTCTGCTCTATATAGCAGAAACTGAAAGACTGAAAGATATAATAGCAGGAAGGGCAACTGTGAATACTTGACTTAGTGTGGGAGGAGTAATAGGGAATGGGGAAGAGGGGGAGGGAGGGGAACATGGGGGGAAAAGATACATTTTCTTGACACAAAAATGAAAACTTAATTGCCTATGATAATGTATAGGATAATGATATACCTGTATTTGTGCTGAGAAAAAAAAATGCTTTGCACACTGTAGAGATGTATGGTGATTAAATGAAAAACAAACAAAAAACACCAAAAGAATTCTAATCCTTTGAAAGCAAGATCCCATGGTCCTATCTCTCTTTTAGAGCTATCAGTGCAAATGTATTTTTTAAAAAAAAATCAGTGATACTGTATGTATAAAGTATAATAAAATAGATTTAATTAGGTATATATCTACTATTACTGGCATATGGAATATTTATAGTGAGTGAAAAAAGTGCACATTGTATAATAATGTACATACTATGATTCTATTTTATTAAAACAACAATAATAATCCTAAAGGTGTGTATATACATGTGCCTGTATACATTTGATGGGGAAAATGTTTTGAAAGGACATCCACCAGGCTGGTTACTTTGCATGTGTGTATGGAGGGTGAGGGTGTTGTGAGAATGGTAGCAGCGAGCAAATTCATCTACTTTTTGTGGTGTTGTCTTTATGTGTTGCAAGAATAGATTACTCCTAGGCCCGTTGGTAATGCAGTAGTTAAGGTACTTGGCTGACTGTGCAGTGCGAGTTGTGTGGGTGTCCAAAATCTTGAAAGGAAGAATGGAGGAGAAGGGATTGTGGCATGACCATCCCCAGGGTGGGATGCTTTCTCACTTTCTCTCTTTCTCTCTCTCTCTTTTTTTTCCTTCTTTCTCTTTCTGGTGAATGCACTTGCTTTCTGACCATTTTGTTTTTTAAAGAAAATAAAGCATATGTTATCCTGGATATTTGAAAAACATCAAATACCAAACATGTATGTATATTCTGTTATATTCTGTTATATATGATTTATTATATTATATTCCATTTTATATGATTTATTAAAATAGCTAAACAGTTACTAAAAAATTGAATTCTAAATCAGTGTATAAGGTAAAAATTGAGTATAGATAGTAAGAATTACTCTAAAGTATTCTTACATCCTTCATAAAGTGGATGAGACATGATTTCAGCATTGTAACTTGTAAAGTACTTTGCACATTAAAGTTTATTAATGAAAGCTCCTAAGAAGAACAAAGGAAAATCTCTTTGCAGGTGTCTGCTCATGTAACCGCTCTGTTCTAACATAGCCATTAAAATCTTGGGGAGAGGAGGTATGAATGTAGAATTTTAAACTGTCCCTTCCTGCCTGTAGAGTTTACTGCATTCAGGTTAATATTAGTTTCTAAGTCATAATATATTCATTCTTATGAACATAAAAAATAGTTAAGTTGTATTTTAGCAGTTTAACTTCTAAGGTTACCCCCAAAGTTACATGATTTCAATGATTTACATAACTATAATAAAGGACAGAGGCCACCTAGCTGATCTTAAAATTAAACCTATCAGGTCATTGAATTACAATCCCTATTTTTCAAGAGAATAATTTGAATCCATATCTACCCCGAACTTAAGCACAAGCTCTGCAATTGTTCATCTGCACCAATCTGTCGTAGAAAGTCCTAAGAAGTCTGGTGAAGAAATTACTAATCCACTCATCTAGCAGGTCAAAAACAAAAGATGAGCGAGGAGGAGTCATGGGACTGGCGTTCATGGTTCTGGAGGTGAGGGGATTGGGGGCGGGGTACTCGTGTAGGATAAATATACAGTGGTGGTGAAAGGAAATCGACTTGGCTCAGGGAAATCTAACTGGCTTGGAGGTGAGAATTGTGGGTGACTTAAAAACTGCAGTGGTCTCCAACTAGTAATTTGTATTTCATCCTACCTTAAGTTCTTGTCCAAAGGTAGAAAAAAAAAGTCCTTGAAGAACAGTAGGAGGGAGAAGAAAGGAAGAGCTGGTGGGAGGTTAAGCCAGGTTGGTTTCCTTCCTGACCTTACCCGCATTCTCCCACTCTTCCTGTCTGCACTCCAGCTGCTGCCCAGGCACAAGCTGCTGAGAGCTGAGTTTCAAGGAGGCTTTGTAGGAATCTGGAGGCTTAAGATGTAGCACAAGCACAGGGTCTCCTTCAGGGACTTGGGCTAGGGTTTCCGGGGAAGTAGTTTTCCCCTCATTTTCCCTCATATCCTTGAGGGTTAGAGAGGCAGCAGTAAGAACCTCCTTTACAGTAAAGGGCTCTTAAATCTTACATGAATGGGTAAGTAACAATATGACTATAATCTTGTTATTTGTGTTACAGGAGAGGGATGTTTGTGACTCTAATTCTTTGATTTCCAAGCAGCAGCTGGGCATCCAACAATTCATTTCTATTCTGGTGCTAACTGCCCCATGTTAGTAACAGATTCCAAGGTGTAAAGACTCAGTCCCACAGGTTGTCGGGTCCCACACGGCTGCCTGTGCGGTGAGAGGAGTGTGGGTGTCCAAAATATTGAAACGAGAAATGGAGGAGTGCAGATGCCAGTCTCAAATACTGGGTCCCTGGGTTACCTGCACTTCTGACAGACTTAGTTACAAATTCAGAGGTTCCCACAATTCCCTCCTGAGGGTAGATAACATACTAGAATGACAAAACTCATGACAGTGCTTTGCTAACTATCACTGGGTTAGTATCAAGGATTAACTGAGACATGGACAAATGGAAGAGATACTCAGCAGAAGATATAGGGAGTCATGGAGCGTTCATGCCCTCTCTGGGTGGACCACTCTTCTTGCACCTCAAGATGGCCACTAGCCATATTATGGTTTGTGCTCTCCCCAGATTCAAGCACTGAGATTGGTTGTGAGGAAAAGTAATACCTTCGTGGTGTTGAAAGGGGCCATGGGAGTGATTAGTGATCAGAGCAGGGACTTCATGATTGAGTTCTCATGGGTTTATCAGGAGAAGGAATCAAACCAGAACAGACTCATGCAGAGTCACTCTGCTCTGCTCTGTCCCTCTGACTTGATACCTTGGGACTCTGCAAGAACCCACTAGTGGTGGCCTCTGGACCTTGTACCTCCTAACCATAAGCTGAATAAGCCTCTGCCATTGTAAGTCACTCAGTTTCAGTTATTTTCTGTTATTTGGCAACAAAATAAACTAAAACAAACCAGGAACTCTCTGAACCCAGTTGTTTAGTAGTTTTTATGGAGGTTTCATTACATGGACATGACTAATTAAATAATTGACCCTTGGTGATTGGACTAAGTCTCCAGCCTCTTTTGGATCCTCAGAGGGTGTCAGTGCAAACTCTGATCATGCTTTGGTTTTTCTGGAGACCAGCCCACATCCTGAAGGGCCCCAAGAGTCACCTTACTACCTTACTAGTGTAAACTTAGGTACAGTTAAAAGGAACATATTATAAAAAATAAAAGATTTATCTATCATTCAAGGAAGTCCAAGGATTTCAAAAGTTCTATGCTAGGAACTAGAAACAAAGACAAAAACATATTTCTCATTATACCATGGTGATATATTTTGATATTATAATGGACCTTATTTTTGGGGGGGAGAGGGCAGTTGACCTTTCTTTGTTACATTACAATTAAAAAAAAAAAAACTCACAAGAATTGCTGTTCTGAAAAAGAGTCCTTTCTCCATAAAGGAAAGGCTAACAACTCCTATGTTGGTTTGCTAAGTCTGCTATAACAAAGTACCACAAACTGGGTGGCTTAAATAAATAAAATATACTATCACACAGCTCTATAGATTTGAAGTCTGAAATCCAAGGCTGCCCTTGGCTTTCTCTCCATGGGTTGTCCATAGCCTCCTTGACATCATTTTTGCCTCTATGCTTAGTTTGTGTCCAAATTTCTGTTTATTTATTGATTATTTATTTATTTATTTTAGGTTTTTTGCTATAGGGCACATGTGCTTGCTAGAGAGAGACAGAGAAAGTGAGAAATACCTCCCCAGGGTGGATGGCCATGCCACAATCCTTTTTCCACCATTCTTGTTTTGGGACTTTGGGCATGTACACACATGTGCCTGGTGTGATTTTCAAACCACAAGGTCTAAGACTTGAACCATGGTCAACCATGTGGGAGTCTAGAGCTTTAACCACCAGGCCACCTGTTGGCCCCAAATTTCTACCTTTTGTAAGGACCGAGGTCATACTGGATTATGGCCCACCCTGATGTCTCCACTTTAACTTCAGTACCTCTGTGGGGATTGTATGTCCATATAAGGTCACATTTAGAGGTACAAGGGGTCAGCCCTCTAGCATATGAATTAAGGAAGGCACACTTCAATCCCTAAAATCCCCTTTGTTAATGGGTTAGCCTTTTATTTAGTTTTTAAAATTTGCTAGTGGATGCATGCACTCCCCAGAAAGAGACATAGAGAAAGTGAGAGAGCACCCCCCAGGGGTTATGGTCATGAAGCAATCCCTTCTCCTCCATTGTCCTCTTGGGATTCGGGGCACACATTCACATGTTCTGACCGTGTTTCTTGTCATCAGGTCCAGGACTCGAACCATGCAGTTGGCCATATGAGACCCAGCTGTCTTAACCACCACACCACCAGCTGGCCTGGCCTGGTTTGACTTTTTATTATTGCTATTATTTAGCTTTTGCTATACGGCATGTGTACTCATCGGAGAGAGAAAGAGACAAGAAAAGTGAGAAATCACCTCCCAGCAGGGATGGCTACAGCACAATCCATTCTCTCCATTCCTCTCTCAGGATTCTGGACACCCATGCACACACTCCTGGATTGATTTTACTTTTAAAATAATTACTTATTTAATTTAATTGGACATTATTATTATTACTAAAAATTTGCTTCAGGGCATGTGGACGAGAGAGAGAGAGAGAGAGAGAGAGAGAGAGAGAGAAGTGAGGAAGCAAGTTGACAGATCCAGGACTCAAACCACAGTCGGCCATGTGAACGTTCAATGACTTAACCACCACAGTACCTACTGTCCCCCTGCATGATTTTTAAGCTGCCAGATCTGGGACTTGAACCATGCCATTGGCCTGTGAGATCCAGCCACCTTATCCTCCACAGTGCCTGTTGGCCCCAGGTTTAGCTTCTTAATATGAGAAGAACTATGATTCTGAAACAGTTACTAAGGGTTATTATGTGGGGATTTTGTGTGGAAGCATGAGTGGGAGTGTAGGAAAAGAGTTGGAGAGACCAGGAATAAAGGGATGAAAGGATAAATCCTTCTAGAAACCCCAGAGTGGTACTATCTCCAAGGCTGATCCCACGGATGAACTAAGAGCGGCTGCCGCAAGGCATATTTTAAATAATTCTTGTACCCTGAGTCAGGTCCTGTGAAATTCCCAGTCTTTAGAGAGACTGATGAGGCACTCTCACCCCTCAGCCACTATGCAGTGGGAATGGTGGCCAAAGCAAAGCAGGCTTTGGCTTGTTGGTGTCAGGCTCACCTATGCATGCATGCCCTGCATCGCCCATTGCTCACCACTCATCCACGAGTGGTTTCTAATCTTGGGGCTCAAAGTACCTTAGAAGAAGAAGCTAAATATACAATATATAACATGATGATTGAAAACAGTATAAAGATGAGTGATATCCTTATGTAGGTACTTCAGAACACTGCAACTAAATCAAGAAAATATATGTATATTTACATTTTATTTTAAACTTTACTTTGATGACTTTTGGCATATAGGAAAAGAAAAAAAAGCTCAGAATTAGTTACCCTTAGTCTACTCTTTTTTTAAGAGGTTGTGTTTTATTTATTTATTTATTTATTTATTTATTTATTTTTTTATTTTTTCCCCCCACGGGGTGAATGCACTCACTAGAGAGAGAGAAGAAAGTGAGAAATCACCCCTGGGTGGGGGGGGGGGGTGGGAGGGGAATGGCCATGCAGCAATCCCTTCTCCTCCATTCTTCTCCTGAGATGTTGGGCAAGCATGTATATGTGCCCAGTGTGAGTTTCAAACATCCAGGGACTCAAACTGCATGAGCAACCATGTGGGATTCCAGTGCCTTAACCACGATGCCACCTGCTGACCCCAGCCCCTTAGTCTACTTTCAGCTGCACAAAATGTTTGCTAGTGTTTTAAAGATATTTCTTTTCTTTTTGGGGGGTTCTTTGATGCTTACTTTAAAAATCACATTATACATTCACATTTCTTGATGTCAGAACAATTGACTCTATCAGAGCAAGCTAGCGAAAGAACAATGAAGGAGAGAGAAAAGTGGGCAGAAACAGACGTGGCAGTCAGACTTCGTAAACGCAGCCTTGGAACTGACATCCCTCACTTTTTTTAAAGACTGATGAATTTTATTTATTGTTATTTAATTTGGTATAGGGTACGTGCACTCACCAGAGAGAGACAGAGAAGGTCTGAGTGCCAGCAAGCTGTCCGGTCTAAGATTTGAACCATATCTGTCATGTGGGAGTCCAGAGCCTCAACCACCACATCACCTGCTGGCCCCATACATCCCATCACTTCTACACTATGACTTGTTAGAAGTAATCACTAGGTCTAGCCCATGCTCAAGGGGAGAGGATTACACAGGCCATGTCTAGATGGAGGGGTTATTGAGGGTCTTTTAGAGGCTCAGCATGGCATTCTCCAGATTTTTTTTTTTTATTTGGATGTGGTGGCAATTTGAAGATCCGTTATTCACTTTTGAGAAACTGTTTGTAATTAGAGAGTAGTTTTGCTTTTTCTATTACACATCTCAAAGAATTTACATTAATTTAGGGGATAGAAAATTTACACAGGCAGAACTCATAATAATTAGGGTAGAATAAAATAAAACCTTAAATGTATGTGCCTTGCACATTAAAAAGGCAGTCAGATAGAATTGAATCATTATTATAATTCTATGCCCAAATATATGTCTGCATAAATCCATATCCGACATTCTATGTATAAAGCAAAATTGTATTGATCAGTAAGAAGAGGAAAGATCAATATTAGTTGCAGCTATTAAGGAGGAAGCAAACTTAAAAATGGACTTACTTAAAGGAGAATGAGCCCCATGGTAAGATTTAAAACCATGTTATTTGAGCAACAGAAGTCAGATTATGTTTAACACGAAGAAGAGAATATCTGTGAGCTTTGGCAGTTGTTTCAAGAGCTGTCAGAATAAGAGAACTCCAGCATCTTTGTGTGTCTCTGGGGGCAGACATCCAACTTCAGAGTAGAAAGAGCTTCCTGAAGCTCTGGTTCTTATATCCTGGATCCCACCTCCCTTTGCCCCTCCAACTAGCTGTGCAATTGAAACAAGTTACTTGGCGTCTTTAAGTCTTCATTTTCCTGTCTATAAATTGGGACATTAATATACAGCTCATAGAGTTGACAGAGTGATAAGCTTGTAGTAGAATTTCAAGGACAGATTATATAATATTTGCTTATATTTAATGAGGCCTCAGGATGGAAATATTTAAGAATGGGTTAGGTTTGGGCTTAACACTAGGGAGAATTAATCATGGTTTAGAGCAGGAGCTGGCAAGCTGTGACAGGTTAAGAGTTGTTCACAACCTGTTTTTCTTTGTACTGACAGTAGAGTATGGTTTTTATACTTTTAAAGAGTTATTGAGAGGCCAGCAGGTAGTGTAGTGGTTACGTTGCTGGACTCTCAGATGGCCCAGTGCATTTTGAGTCCTGGACCTGGTGACTTGAAAATCATGCTGTGCACATCTACGTGTATGATTCCCAAGATCCTAGGAAGAGAATGGAGGAAAAGAGATTGTGGTGTGGCCACGCCCTCCCACTCCCAGGTGATTTCTCCTTTTCCCTCTCACTGTCTCATCTCTCTCAGGGGGAAGTACATGTGCCCTGAGGCAAAAGCCTCTTAAAAAAAAAAAAAAAGAGTTACTGAAGCAGCCACAGCACAAATAGCGGTGAAGACAGTGTGTGGTCTGCAGAGTGAAAAGTATTTGTTATCTGATGCTTTACAAAAAAGTTTGCAAACCCTTGGGACCAGCAGTTAGTGTAATGACTATGTCGCTGAACTCCCACGTAGTCGACCACGGTTCGCGTCCCTGACCCAGTGGCTTAAACTCACGCTGGGCGTGTGTGCATGCGTGCCCAAGATCCTGAGAGGAGAATGGAAGAGAAGGGATTGTGGCGTGGCCATCCCCCCTGGGGGGTGATTTCTTGCTTTCTGTCTCTCTGTCTCTTTCTGTCTGTCTGGCGAGCACATGCTCCCTATGGCAAAAACCTCTCCAAAAAATAAGTTTGCAAACTCTGGAAAGTTTTCTGAAAATGGCTGGCATGTTTGGAAATGAGTGAGTTTCTTGTCAGTAGAGGTGATTAAGAAGGCAGTAAAGTGATGTAATAGAAAAACGATGACACTGTAGGGAAAACTTGATGAAAGCATCTTTGATGAAAGCATCATGGTGTAGAAAGCATCCCTGTAGGTCCAACTTTTTTTAAAAAGAATTATTTATTTTATTTTATTTGTTATTATTATAATTTTTAAAAAATTTGACCAGAGAGAGAGAAAAAGGGAAAGTGAGAAGGCAAGATACCAGGTCTGGGACTCGAACCCTTGGTCGGCCATGTGGGAGTCTAGCATCTTAACCAGGGCACCACCTGCCGGCCCCAGACCCAAGTATTAAGTTTTATATAACTTTAGGTAAGTGATTAAGGGAGCCCAATCCGCATGGCTTACCCCACAAGTTCAGGGTTTTAAACCCCATGCAGGGGCCTATGTATGTGAGGCCCCAAATTCCAACTGGATGGAGAAATGGAGGAAGGGGCATTGCAGCATGACCATGCCTCACTGGGGGGCAGGGGATGGGTACTTTCTCACTCTCCCCCTCTCTCTGTCTCTGCCTGTCTCTGGTGAGTTCATGTGTCCTTTGTTAAATTAAAAAAAAAAAAAAAATCTTATCCAAAGTCAAGTGAGTGACATGTTCTGGAATCAAGCCTTGGTTGTCTGTTCCCAAGCCGATTCTCCTACCCATCGCAATGCTCAAGATATGCTACCTTGTCTTCGTGGTAATCCTAGGGAATGTGAGTACCACTGGTCCAAAACCCTTTTTCTCCTTCCTCCTAATAATAATATAAAATCCAATTATCTCACTTTCCATGTTTTTCCCATTTTAAGCTATTAGAAGGAATGGAGTGTCTTACCCATTACACATTATTTCCTCTGAGTGTCTGAAACACACTGCTTATTTTTTAATGTTTATTTTTGTTATCTAGCAGTACGTGCATAGGGAAATGGATGGTATGAAGTCCAATATTTTTCCTCTGCTTTTTTTGGCCAAAGAGTAATAATTTTCTGGTCTCCAGGCAAGCATAATGAATATTTTTTTAAAAGAAAATATTATCCCGAAGCTACCTGAATCTATTATGTATGGTAAAATTCCACATTCCTTCCCAACTGTTTTTTCTACTTCTCTAAGAAACCGATTTTTTTTCATTTCTTTGTTACTCAGAAGAAAGTTTGTATTTTTTTGCCTTTATTTCCTTTGTTTTTAAAGTGATCAAGATATAAAGAAGCTAAATACCACGTGTATTTGGGATGATAATCATTATTATTTTTCTTTTAAAGATGACTCTTTCAGGATCTTTGTGTGTACCATAGTGACTAAAATCCCAAAATAAGATGTGCACAGGACCATGGCTTTTTCTTTTCAATATCTAGGATATATGGATTTGGCTAAATAGTTGAGAAATTCTGGGTAACTCATGGAATGAGGGTAAAAGGGAGGCTATTTAGTATTTTGCAAGTATTCAAGGTGGTAGAACAGAGATTAGACAGGTGGTGCCTCAGGAGGAGTGTTTCTCTAATGGCAGATGCAACCCTAGATGTTCTCCATGGGTTGGGAATAACTAGGGTCTGAGCAATCAAGTGGCGTTGCATGTGAGCCCAAACTTGCTGGCCAGACTCTACCTCTCCTAGAAGCTTGCATCTTAAAGAAACTCCACCGATGCTGAGTTATTCCAATGGCAGCTCTGAGAAGAGGCTGCCCTTTTGTTCCAGGTGTAGTTCTGGTGGCAAAGCCAGCTGGGCTCATCTACACTTTTCTTGGCTTGGAGATGGGGGAGAGCTTTGACTGACATAATAAATAAGAGTACAGAAAATGAAGTAGAGGCAGACTGAAGTTACTAAAGAAGAGGGTATGTTTAGCAGGTAAAAAACTCACCTCTCTTGAAGCAAGCATTGGTCACAATTGCTTAGAAGTATTAATAATTTTCATTTTAGCCTAGGCAGGGTATCTTATTATGTACATTATTTATTTCAAATAACAGCTTTCTTTTTTTTTTTTTTTTTGAGAGAGATTTTTGCTATAAGGCATGTGTGTTTGCTGGAGAGAGAGAGACAGAAAGCAAGAAATCACCCCACAGGAAGGAAGGCCATGCTGCAATCCCTCCTCCTCTATTCTCCTCTCAGGATCTAGGACATGCACACACACATGCCTGGCAAATTTTAAGCCGTCAGGTCCAGGACTCGATCCATGATCAACTACATGGGAATCCATCAAGATAACCATTATGACATCTTCTGATCCCTAAATAACAGCTTTCCACCTCACCATTTTCCTGCTGTGACTCTGTTTACATTGCCTGTAAGGGACAGTGACACTCCTTTATGATTCAATGTGATGTCTTCTATGTGTCTTTGCCTTGAAGGAGATAATATCTGCTGTGGCAAACAGAAATAAAATGTGAATAAAGGAGATTATAAACTAATATATCCTCAAGTATTAAAATGTGTGAGAATTAATTAAATATGACCAAAGATTTCGAGAGAGATGAGATCTGATTTGAGTGAAAGATTGGCTCTAGCCACTGTGGGAATGAGATCACAGTTGCTAAAGCAAATTCTTCTAATTTCACTATCCTTACTTTAATCCTGCATGTTCTATGCTCTTTCTTGAATTATAATTCATTTAGCAACCTGTTGAGCTGACAATTTGCTTAAAGCATCTCAAGGTGTCTTTTTCAATGTATTTTCTCTACCTTATGTGGCTTGTTTTATTCTCCAAGACCACTTTGCTTTATTAATATTTTTAATCCATTAATACAAAACCCTCGTGTCACCTCTTATTGAAACCATTTTAGGCTGCTCAGTTTGGGATAATTGTGTTCCTTCATAATCCCCACATGCTCCATGAAAATACCTATTACTGCATTTACTGTGTGTTATTATAATTTTCTATTTATATGTTTATGTTTTTCCCCCCATAGCTTATGCTTTGCACAGAGGGAGAAAAAGGGTTTTTAGAGGTCATAGACTGAAATGACTTTTCTCTGAAGAGGACACTTTTCAGAAAAATTAGCCTATGATCACATAATTGACTCATATTAAATCATCTAAGAAGTCAGATACTAAAGGTCAGACATGATTGCAATGGTATGAAATATCCGGAATAAGCAAATCCATAGAAACAGAAAACTGATTATTGGTTGCAATGGGGAAGAGGAAATGGGGAGTGATTACTTAATGAGTATGGCTCTTCCACTTTGGTTGATAGAAAATTCTGGAACTAGGTAGCTACAGAATTTTGTAAATGTCCTTATGTCATTAAATTGGATCCTTGAAAACAATTACAATGTCAATTTCAGGTTATGTATATCTTACCAGAAAAAGGAAGTAAACAAAAATATAAACAACAACAGATAAATAGTAAGGACAATTTCTGTATGCCTCTGTGTGCTCCTAAGACTTTTTACTGGCATGTTCCAATTTTTTGCTTCCCTGGATGCTGAATCCTTGACCTGTTAGGATATTCTATGGTATATCTATAACCAACAAATTCTCTGCTATAATTTACTTCTCTTTCAAAGTCTCCATTATGAAGAATAAGAGAGAAGTTTTGTATAAGAAAAATGGATTCAATGTTATAATAACCAGGTAATATATTAAGCACAACTGGGAATTATTTTCTCCATTTCTATCTATACCTATTTTAATGTACAAAGTAATAATAGTTGTTTGTGAAAAAAAAAAGAAAAGAAAAAATAGTAAAGTAACCCACTTCTAAGACTGGCTCTAACATCCTTGTGTAGTCTTTACATTTTTTTTTTTTTTTGAGAGGTTTTTGCTATAGGGCGCATGCACTCGCCAGACAGACAGAGAGAGACAGAGAGACAGAAAGCGAGAAATCACCCCCCAGTGGGGACGGCCACACTGCAATCCCTTCTCCTCCGTACTCCTCTCGGGATCTTGGGCATGCACGCACACACGCCCGGCGTGAGTTTAAGCCACCGGGTCCGGGACGCAAACCGCAGTCAACTACGTGGGAGTCCAGCGACATAGCCATTACGCTAACTGCTGATCCCATCCCTGTGTAGTCTTCAAGCTCTCTTCCTCTTCTGTAATGATTTTGAAGGTTAACATGCTTGAGCTAGTTAGGTCTCAAGTTAGGAAGCTTTTACTCCCAGTTTTTTTTTTTTTAATGTTTGTGAATTCTTTCTTTTAATTAGTCTAAAGTTTTACCTTTTATTTATTTATTGACTTTTTAAAATTTGTGTTTTTTTTTTTTAATTTACATTCAATCACTGTGGATCGTTCATACCAAATAAATGTTCCCATCCTGAATACACTGTATATTGGTTCAATGAAAGATACTACCATATATATTATCATCAACAGATAATTTTCCACTTTCGTGTCCCTTAAATGGTTTTCTTTTTTCTTTTCCCCCTTGCTTCCCTCTTCTCACAGTCCCCCATTTCCTACCCTCCTACCACACTGTCTCTAGTATCCACAGTTGCTCTCCATGCCTTTATATCTTCCAGTCTTTCAGTTTCTGCTATAGAGTGCAGACATTCGGTATATATTTCAGTGGGGACATACATTACTTTCCTGTGAAAGCGAGCTGCTCAGCAGTCAGGCAACTCGCATAAGATTGTTGGCCTGAAAAACAAAACAAAACAAGACACAACTTGTGTCATTACAGCATTAAGTTTCTGAGATTCAGGGTCTGCTTGTTATCAAAGCAGAAACTGTCCTGCCTTGATTCATTTACCTTTCAATCTTATTCATCAGAGGCAACTAACTGTATATCAATTTTATTTTTCAATCAAAGTTTAGAACATTCCAATGTCATATCTATTTTCCTCAGGTTCCAAATACAGTTTAATTAACCCACTGAATGCTTTTAGGCCATGTTTTTCTGTAAATCAGTATGAGAATACCATTCCCTTTCTAGGCATTTGTCTAGGAATATGTATGACAGGTTTTTAAAAAGTTCATGGAAAACACATATTCATGTGTTTCATGAATTTAAAATGATTTTTTGCACCAAAATAAACTCTTATTTTAATTCTATTTTTCTATGAACTGTTTGTGTCCCTTTGTATGCAATATGATTTTGGCCAAAGAGAAATGAGAGGAAGTTTAATAGAAGGTTTCTTGGAAAGATGTTTTTATAGGTTAAAAAAACCACATTCACTCTCTTGCTCAATATTCTTATAAAGCCTAGATATGTGTTACAATATGTTGATGACTAGAATTACTCTGAGAATAAAGTTTATATGCTGAGCAGAGAAAAAGGATAGTAGTAACCATCATTCTTTATGAATCATTGAACCAATAAATTAACCAACACTGGAGATACTTTCCCCATGACATTTTTGACACATGCAATAAAAAGTATTTTTTAATTATTTTGAATTTTTTTCTTGTTCTTTGCAGCCCTAAGCATTTCACAGCATATTGGCACCTAAGCTGTATCCAGTGACTTTTATTCAAATAATATTGCATGAAATGCACATCCATTATTGATTATATTCATAATCCTTTCCATCATTGTATTCCCAGGTCACAGAATGAAAGCACTTAAATTTTTCATAGGTAATACTATATTTTTAAAATAAAAATTATGGCCTTCTTTTGGCTTTTAAGTTTGCCAATCTGGATATTATTGTATTTAATTTTTCCAGTATGATAGGCAATATAAATATTTCCTTGTCTCACTTAGTATTTCTTTTGCTATCAATAGAGTTGAACATCTTTTCATATGCTTAGTAGACATTTTGTAAATTGCCTTGTTTAAATTTTTTGACAATTTTTTGTTAATATTAGTATTTTTCTTACTGACTAATAAGAGCTCTTAATAAACTTAATAACTTTTTCATTATAAATATTTTTTCTACTCTGTTGTTTGACTTTGCTTATGAAACCTGTTCCCATATAGAAATTTAACATTTGTATCACATCACTTTTGTGACTCTTAAATGGAATGTTTTCTAATTTTTATATATTAAGACTCCTGGTGTTTTCCTCTCAGTGATATTTTTAAAGACCAAGAACTCTTTAAGATACAAATAATCTATACTCTACACAATTGAAATAGTATTTAGAGGTACAGGTTACATGACAAATTCTTCTGAAAATATATAAACGATTTTCCTGTGAGGTCATGTAAAGAAAGAGAAATATATTTTTGTTGAATACTTACTGTATGACAGGCATTAAAATAAGTATTTTATGTGTGATCTTTTTTTCCAATTTTATTTCTGGTATCAATCCTATAAGTTGGTTTTTATTATAGCTATTTTAGGAGAAGCCAGGTTAATAGCACCCCATGATCACCTGGCTAATAAAGATATCTGTGGGGAGTCCATGTTTCCTTTGCTTCTTAACATTTCTCTTAACCAGGGAGCTATACCATCTCTGAAAGATATAGATACTAGGTAAATATGTAAAACAGCTAACATTTGTTTTTTTCTCTTCTCCCTTCTCTTTTTGCTACCCTTTATTTTATCTGACACCAGGAATAAAAACAAAAACCAAAAAAGGTCTATATGACCCAAGCATTATTCCTTTTTCATTATATTATGATCTCTTAGAATTTAAAAAAGCAGGACTGTAAAAAATGTATTTATCTGTTTCTATCAATCACTATTCTTCTACACAACTGATTCAATCACCAGCATTATAGAAAAGCTTTTCATAATATTTTGGACTAGATCCAAAAACTAGATCTTTTTGAAGACGTTGATGGAGACAGTGATGGCTTTGTCCCATTTATGACCAGGGCTCATTTGGTAGGGACTTACCTTGCTGAATCCCTCCCTGTTGGAACAGTCACTTCCTCCTGTCTCAGCTAACTGACTTTGATGTCTCGTTCTGTCTGGTATTATTTTTAAGATGAGAGTGTGGGAAGAAAAGAGGAAATGTGTCTGCATATTGCACCAACCACTGATCCACAAAAAATGTTCTACTCTGGAATTTTAAGATGCACTCCACCGGGGGTTTTAGTTTCTTTGCATTCTTATCCCAATTTGAGCCTTGACTAATAGTCTTTTCTTGAGCAAACACGCATAATAGCCAAAATAAAAGAATCTTTAATTCAAAGTCTTTAATGCCTTGAAAATAGAATCTAGAAAAGCTCTCACCAAAGAATCTTGAGAGCTGCCACTTTCTTTCATTTTAACTTAATAAAGCAGATGGAGTGTTAGAAATCTAGATTTCTAATATTTATCCCAACACCTCTTCACTGAGTGTACTTGAGCAAGTCAGGTAAATAAATACCTGGGATGATGGTTTCTCTACACTTAAAGGAATTAAAGCAGGGTATCCCCAAGGCCCATTTTGGTTGTTCAGTCTCATTCTAGAATATGCGAGTACTCTAGACAGAATTGAACAATGCCAGAGTTGATCTTCAGTGCTCTCATTTTTGTTTCACATTCCCTTTTCTCCTCGAAGTATTCATCTGATAGGTACATGTTCTTATCTTGTGCAGTGAATGTTTTAGTCTCTAATTCTAGGTTTCTTTATTCCAGTTTTTCCAAACACTATCACTTGTTCCAAAACTTTTTGTGTTTACAGTCTCTTAAGGCCTTTCCCCTTGGCATGAAAGTGATGCATTAATCCATGCTTATTTGTTAATGGGTTATTTTTTCTTAGTAACTTGCTTGTATCCTAACAAGAACTTTCAATAAACACAATTATTCCAATAAATGAGACACCAAATGAAATTGCAAGAACTCTTGGACCAGTGGGAAAAGTTGAGAGTGGGGTGGGTCAGGTTCCCCTCAGAAAATCACTAGAAAACAGCCATTTGACCTGTTTGTTGAGCAGGCTATGGATGTATTAACTATGAGTATTCCTGGTTTCCCTGAAAAGATCCTGCCATCTTTGTTCTACTTTTAAAACCTGGTGTGATTAAAAAATAAATACATAAAGTGCTTATACCTTGAAAGGGGAAATCAAGACTGAGACTTCCTGTTAATTCAGAGTTCTAAACCTCCATAAAATATCAATTGCTTATTAGGCCTTGCTAGTGGGTCGGGTCTAGGGGACCTGACCAAATCACCATGGCCCTTCTCTTCATTTAAGGACCTTAAAGTCTAGTTGTTGCTTATGGAGAAACATTCTGTTCCTGAGCCAAATTCTAAGCTCTGTGTGGTCAAGGCCTGGGCATTTTACTTCTTTTTATGTCCCATGATGCCTACCACAGGCTAGGGACATAAAATTACTTAATGAATACTGTTGACATATCATGTTTCTGGAAGAGACCAAAACAGTTACACACTTGTTCCTCATGTTTCTGGCATAAAGCAGCCTTTGAAGATTATCAATAACATCAGCATCTTTATTTTGTAGAAAGAGGAAAACGAAGGCGTAAAATGTATCTTTCATATCACAATTAGAGGGTGGGCAAGCCCTGAATAGAATTAAATTTGTCAGTTAGCTAAAGCAGAGATCACAAGGAAGATGATGTCAATTTTGATCCCTCTGCTAGTCCTATTGCTCTCATGAACAGGTTTTGAGAAAAAGGAGAGAACAAAGGAATGCTTAAAAATGTGGGATGGTTTTGTAGAAGCACTGGCACCAGACAAATTCTAGTGTTCCTGGTTACTAGTGAATTTTAGGAGAAAAACATGGTGAGGCTTTGTTGTGGTGCTTGAAGGTACTACCCAGGGCCTTCTGTGCTTACCAAGGAACCTTCTCAGATTTTGTATTTAAAGACTTGAAGTCCTGTCACTTACCAGCTGAGATCTCATTAACAGGGTATGCAGTACAGATTCCAAAGTCTTTCTAGTTGCCTTTGAAGACCCTGCATTATGGAACTCCTAGGTGGCTACCTCTGCTCCGGCCCCATGGGTTCTCTGCCATATACTCACTACACCAAGCATGCTTCTGTCTCAGAGCCTTGATGCTTGCTGCTCCTTCTCTCAGCCTGCATAGCCAACTCCTCACTTCCCATAGACTCTGCTCATGCAACCTTATCAATGAAGCCTTACCTGAAAGGCCAATATAAAGCAGTCCCTCATTGGATTTAGTTCCTAATTCTGATAAAATAGAATGGAATGGGACCAGCAGATGGCATAGCAGTTACATCACTGGACTCCCACATGACCGACTGTGGTTTGAGTTTCAGACCTGGTGGCTTGAAACTTTCTCTGGGAGTGTGTGTGTGTGACCAAGATCCTGGGAGGAGAAGGGATTGTGGCATGGCCATTCCCCCTGGAGGGTTGACTTCTTACTTTCCCTCTCACTGTGTTTGTTTCTCTCTGGCAAGCACATGCAGCCTAGGACAAAAACCTCTAGTAAAATATATAATAAAATAATGAGGTCTTAATGGAACATGAGATCTATGAAACAGATTAATAGATTTTTAACATTCTCACCTAAATGAAAATGACGTTAGTGAGATAATGAGTGTATTAATGAGCCGAGTAGATCCTTTGACAATGTATACATAAGTCAAAACATTACATTGTCCCCTATAAATATACAAAATTAGTATTTGTCAATTAAATATGTGTGTGTATATTTAAAAAAGATCAATGAGAAAGAGACTTCATTTGTTTGTTAACTGCTATAGCCCCTCTATCTAGAAGTGTCCTTGAATAATCATTTAATAAATCTATTTAATGAAAGAATGAACAAGAATAATAACATTTCTTTTTTGGAAGAGTTAGTATATGCAAAAGATCTTGATAAACTTCAAAATATTCAATATAGAAAGAATTTTGGTTGTTTTGATAACTGAGGGACCTGCAAGAAATTTCCTAAGAACTGTAAATTTAAATATTGACCAATTTCTTTTTCTAAGTTGATCTTTTGCACAACTTTCCACTAATTTTTCTTCAGATTTTTAAAAGATTTATTTACTTATTTAATTTTATTTGTTATTATTATTATTATTTTTTATTTGTCCAGAGAGAAAGAGATGAAGGGAAAGTGAGAAAGTAAGCCACCAGGTCTGGGACTCGAACCTTGTTTGACCATGGCTGAATCCAGTGCCTTAACCACCACATCACCTGCTGGCTCCTTCATCACATTTTAGAGACTCTTTTCATGACATATATGATGACTCATTTTGATGACCAATATAAATAGATACATATATCTTTAGATACCAATAGATGATAGCTATAGATAGATAAACAGATGATCATAAATCTGTCTGGAGAAGAACAATGCCTTCGTTCATTGATTTTGTTTTCCACTATCCTTGGTGTTTGACGGGATTAAGTCAAATTCATGATACTAGCTACCTTTGAGAACAAAGAAATTTTTCCTGTTTAACAGGAATCAATCAGGAGGAAGAATTGTGGTAATTGAAATATGACATTCTCAACTTCAGACAAAGAAAGTATAATGCGTTAGTGCAACTGTCACATGAAAATCTCTAGTGGGATGCTAAATGTTAGTAATTGGTGGGGTAGAAAAAAGTTAGCAAGTGTTAATTATTTGGATTTCACCTAAATGAAGATGACAGAGATAAATGTGAAAAACTGTCTGTTCCCTTGTACAAGTTTCATATTAAAACAGCAACTTCAAAGGATGGAGAAGTGCTAGGTGCTTAGCATATGCTAGAGATTATGCTTTATGTTTTGCATGTATTATTTCATTTAATTCTCATAACCTATTATCACAAATTTAAGTTGAGGTGACCAAGATTTAATGAAATAAATTAATTTGCACAGGTCCATAGAACTAGTGTGAATAGGAGCTGGAATTCAAACCCAGGTTTGTCTACTTGGGAAACTAAAGCTAGATTGTATAGTTTGTAATTTGTGCAATAAAATTTAAACTCAAATTCTCATCAAGAAGGCCGCGATCAAAAAATGCCTAACACGGGACCAGCAGTTAGCGTAATGGCTATGTCGCTGGACTCCCACGTAGTCGACCGCGGTTCGAGTCCCGGACCCGGCGGCTTAAACTCACGACGGGCGCGTGTGCGTGCGTGACCAAGGTCCCGAGAGGAGAATGGAGGAGAAGGGATTGCAGCGTGGCCATCCCCCCTGGGGGGTGATTTCCTGCTTTCTATCTCTCTGTCTCTCTCTGTCTGTCTAGTGAGCGCACGCGCCCTATAGCCAAAACCTCTCCAAAAAAAGAAAAAAAAAAAAAAAATGCCTAACACAAGAACATCATGGAGTCGTTGAAATGATCCCAATTTTCCAGTTACTCCACTCTCTTAGAGTAGACTCCAATAGGATATTCCAAGAGAGAGTTCGTATTTCCTGCTTATACATTGGATATTCATAACATGTCCTTCAGGAAAATACTATCCCTCTTTTTTAAAGAGCCAGTGCAATTGCATGTGACACAGCCTTTCATGTAGTGTTCACTTTTATCTCTGCAAGTATTGAGATATGTGTTATATGAGTGTTTGTATCTCATTGAAATAAATATAATGTGCATATTATAACTAAGCTGAAATGGTTCCTGGCGTGAAAGCTAAGAATGATGAATGAAACCTAGTGTGATTTGCCTATAATTGTGGTCCTCTGTGTCTGCCTTATGTTCTTTTCTTTATTTCATTCTAAACAGGTCTAACACAGAACAAACAGCCATGCTAAATCATACTAAATAATTCAATAGAGCAGTTGGCGGATGTTTGCGAGGTATGTATATTAAAGATGACGGTAATCTTAGTAGGGAAGAGAAAGGCCTGAGAGCTTCCACGTAGTCAGAAAATGTGTTTAGACGTGCCTTTCTTTTCATTTCTTTCTTTTAAAGATTTAGTTTCTTTCCAGATTTTGTGAATGTATTCATGGTGGAGTTGGCAGAGGAACTTTTTTTTTTTCTATCCAATAGTAGAAAGAAAAATAATCACATCAAAGGGTTTAGTAATAGAGAAGGTAGTGTGATTAGGCAGCTGCACTAGAGGTTCAAAATAAACATCTACACATACACACCAAGTGTGGCTAGAGACAAAAGTGATTCAAAGGCTGATCATGCTAGAAACCCAAATAAGCCGGGAACAACAGGCAAGAAGGAGCTGGTAGCTACCCTTGCACTTGGCTAGGGTTTATGGTCAAGTCTCCAGCTGTGACTGAGGCTGCAGCTGGCCAGAGTAAAGCAATTTGAAGTCACTAGGTAGGTTACTCTGATGGCAAGTAAGACCCACGGGAAAACAACGAGGTGCAGTTTTCAGAATCTGAAAAAAATAGCAATGTTGGGCCATGTAGGTGCTAAACTCCCACAGTAGTTAAATATCTCCTGGCCTCTGTCAATACTAATGCAAGAGATCAAAACCTGAATTTGACCCCACTCGTGTAGCACAGAGCATGATTATTTACACTGTAGTTCTCATTTTGTTGCATTTACAGTGACTATACCATAAAAGATTTTGAATTGGACTAGCTATTGATTGGATTAGTGAGCGGCAACAGAGTGATTCTGTTTCTAAATTCATACATATATACAAATGAAAAAATGTTTGTCTAACTCATAATTATCAGTTAAAGTTCTGATAAACAGATGGCATATCTGAGTAGAGTAATTAAAAAGTTTTTCTTATTTGTTTGTTTGTTTGTTTGAGAGATTTTTGGTACAGGGCACATGTACTCGCCAGAGAGACTGAGAGACAGAAAGTGAGAAATCATCCTCCAGGGGGAATGGCCATGCCTCAATCCCTTTTCTTCCATTCTTCCCTCAGGACTTTGGGCATGGAGATGCACACATGCTTGGCTAGAGTTTCAAGCCTCCAGGTCTAGGACTTGAACCACAGATGGCCATGTGGGAGCCCAGTGATACAACTATGACACCATCTGCTGGTCCCAAAAATGAAGTTTAAGAAAGAAATTACCTACAAGGATGTAGTCAGGGTTAAACCAACCACAGTTGAAGTACCCTAGAACTAGTTACAAAGGGGAGCTCTTACCAGTCCTAGGCCTACAAAAAATATCATTGAGATCAGAAACTACCTGTATGGTCCATATTAGCATGACTTTACTAATTATTTTAGACAATTTTTGCCCAGAAAGATTATATTTCAAATTATTTTATTGCTTGATTTAGAAACTTTTAAAAAGTCTATTCCTCTCAAAACCATACTACCTAACTTATCCTTACTTGGGTAAAATCCCCTTCCCAGGATAATAGATAGCTCAATCAGTCTTAACAAGCAATTGATTATTCTTTAATTCACCTCAAATCCTTATCTTGCTGTATCCACCACCCTTAACTGATCTGTCATGAACTGTGCCCAATGCCAAGCAAGCTCCAACATTGAGACCCCCAAAACTTCATGTATGTCTTACTTTTCCTCTCATTTCTACAAGATGGTGGTAAGACTGTCAACACAGTGATTGTCTTCTTGTGATAAGCAAAAACACTCAACTTTGACACACACATATATATATATATTTCCAAGCCAGCATATGACAGTTATGGTAAACTAGGGCAAGTGCTACAGGTAGAGGAAATGGTCACCCAACAGATAGGGGTGTAGGCCTGGAAGAAAATTTACTTCCTGTCACTCTGCTCTTGTCACTGTCTCCTGCTGGTGTCTGCCCTTATCTACATCCACCTGGAAAACACAGGGCACAGAAGTTCTCAATGTAGCCACTAAAAGGAAAAAGAACATATAGTCCACTGTGACCAAAAAAAAAAAAAAAAAGATCAACACAAATGTCAAAATGGTGCAGGCTGCATCCTTAAAAATTTAGAACTGCAAAAATTGACCTAGAAAAATTGGACCTTCTAGAAATTCTCAGAAGTAACAATTTGAAAACGGTTTTAAGTTCAAAAATAAAATCATGTACAGTGAAAATTACCCTGGAAAATCCCTAAATTGCCTATAAACATAGAGCACAAGATTCTTGGTAGATAGCCCTGTACCCTAATATGTATTTATAACTGGATAATATATACAACATGCAATTCCATGGAAGGACTATAATCAGCAAGTAAATAATGTGAGGGTTTTTGCAATGCCTCTACAATTTTGCAGAAATTCGAAATCACTGATTCTAGCATTATCATAATTTTCTACATTAGATTTTAGCAATTTTCCCAATTTTGGTTAATGTATTTCTAAGGCCTTCTGGTAATTCTTTTATTATAAAATTTTTGATCTTGAGGTAAGTTTCAACTCAAAGAAAAGTTTCATAAAAGTACAAAGAACAGTAACATATCCTTTGTATAGATTCACTAATATTGAATATATTCTATTTTTTTAATTCTTTCACTGTATACACACACACACACACACACACACAAAACACAGTCTTCTGCTGAATCATTTGAGAGTAGCTTGTATACATCATTACTTTTTTAATCCTGTAATATTTTAGTGTGTATTTCCCAAGGGTATTTTCTCACCAAACCACAATCTAGTTATCAAATTCAGAAAATTAAATATTGCCATACTGACTTTCTATAATGCATAACTCATATTTCAGTCTCATCAATTATCCTAATAATTATCACTCACAGCAATTTTTGAGTATAGAATCTAGTCCAGGATCATGTATTGCTCTTAGTTATCATGTTTCTTCATTCTCATTTAATTTGAAATAGTTTCTTCATCTTTTCTGGTCTTCCCTGACCTTGATATTTAAGAAAAGTACAGACCAGTTGTTTATAGAGTGCTCTTCAGTTTGGTACTGCTGACACTTCTGTATTATTCAAGTTAAATTTTTATTGGCTGCATTGCTAAATAAGTGATGTTATGTCCTTCTTGGGCTGTCAGAACTACAGGTACATCATGCATGCTAGCCCTTTATTCATGTTAACATCCATCACTTTAACACTTGGTCAAAGCGTTGTCTGGTTACTCCACTGCATACTAAATTGTAATTTTTGTAAATTATAATTTGTAGGGATGTATTTTGAGTTATGTTAATAATCTGTTTCTCATCAACATTCTCCTCCCCATTAATTCCTTTCTCCCTGGAGGAATCACAGCTCCATTTTCTCATCATCATATATAAAACCTTTTACTGTCTGATAATCTCTTGGGAGAGAGTTTGGGAAATCACTGAAACTCTTAGATTTACTTTAATTTTTGAGCAAGCTGATTGAATTCATGTCAATTAAATGTGGGTCTGCTGAAACTGTATTATAATAACCATAAAAGAAAAGTCCTACAGTTAGAAGAGGTGATCAGTCACATTTGATATAAGCATTTCAGTGCACAGTTTACAGAAAAATGATCCTGATGACTATAATTTTAATAAAGTAAACATAAAAATGTTTAACTGTGCTGAATAAAAAATTCAATAGTAAATTAAAATGGCCTAATGGTATTTACTCGGTAAAGTGCATGCTTGACAAAAAGTTTTCAGTAGTGTTATAATTCTGAATAAAATGTTTATATTCATAAAAATAAACCCGAGATGTTGATGGCATCTAAAGTAGCACATTGGTAAAATGTGACATTCTGAAAGGCTTACCTCATGGAAAAGTTCTGTGTTTGTGACAAGGGACTTCCCTGAGTGTGCTAAATATGCACTCCCATATTCTAGGACTGGTGGGGCTCTGGGTAGATCTCAGCAACAGGACCATGTCAGGGGGTACTGTCTCTCTGTCTCTCTCTGACTTTCTTCTTTACAAAATAAATTAAAATTTTTAAAAACTTAAAAAAGTAAGTAGGGCAAAAATTTCAGTTTGAATAGTATAGCTGTGGGATGTATTGTAGCCTGGACTCTAGGGCTGGAACTTCCCTTCCTCTACCACCTAGAACACAGACAAGTTATTTAATCTCTGCCTCAATTGTACCTATAAAATGGAAAAATAATAACATATGATCTTTTATGATTGTTACAAGGATTTAAAGATCGAATGCACGTAAAATAGTAAAACCAGCGGTGGCAAATGGTTAATCTCAGTGCGTCGCCATCATCATCCTCACCATATTCATCATCTTCACTGTCATGCTGCATCATTTGGGAATGGCAAGAAGAAATCTTTGAAGGATGGGAAACGCATCAGACCTGAGAATGCGAAAATAAGAAAAACAATTTAGGATATTGCTTCTCATACTATAGTAATAATAATAATGCAGTAATTGGTAAGCTGAGGTAAGCAGTACTATGGTCTTCCCTTAGCGTAGGTCACTAAAAAAAATCATCTTTAAGCTTTTAGATTATATCTTTCCGTTGAAGTTTTATCTCTAGAAACATCATTTTAACACCATTGCTGCAATTACAGCTGTCAGGCTGTCTTTTTAATGTTCAGAGATATGAGTTCTAATTCTAGTAACAACTTTATGAGGGAGAAATAATGATTAGTCTCATCAAGGGAAAAAAGATAGTTTTTGAGATGTCACGAGATTTATTTAAGTTCATGAATCTAAAATGAGGGGAAAACAAAATTTGAACTTTGTTGTCAAAGACCATGTATGGTCCACTGCATCATTCTGCTTTCTGGAATACACTCCCTTGTCTGTGGGACTGTTGTCATCGTACTTTGCCTTGAACATGCTGGCTGGAGATAGATACGTGGTTTTTCAGTTTCAGTGTTGCAGTACCTGATCTATCATCTGTCTATCATCTATCTATTGATCTATTTTTTTTTCTAACTTTATTCATCTGAGTTCTGGAAGGAAAAGAGATTTATACATACAAAAACAATTTAAGAAAATATAATAAAAGGACTCTGTACCAAAGTTTGGGTGGAGTTAAGAGTTTCAAATCGTGTTGACAAAGCCTTTAGATTATCAAGGATAACATCTAGACAAAGAATCTCCTGACCTTCATACCCACTTCAAAATTAGGAGAAGAATAACTGGACCCACTCAGCATGTGCATCCCCCACCACAAAAGGAATGTGTGTACCAACCTCAGCTGGAAACAAGCCTAAACATGGCCCCTCTGACAAAATAAATGAATAAATAAATAAAACAGAAAATAAAACAAAAAACCCTAGCTCCAATTCCTCCTCAGCAACTCGGCAACATGTTTTCGGGGATTCCTCCCTTCTTCTTGAGAGCTCTGTTTTTCCTTCCCTTTCCTTCAATAATCTCCCTGCTGTGCTATACCTTAAAAAAAAGTAAGAAGAAGCTGTTGCCACCCTTAAATCTAAGAGGGGGGGAGGTTACCTCTAGAATCTGGGGAGTGCTTTGGTCAGATGACAGGGGCCATGCGACATGCCTATTTCAGAGGAACACAATCCTTGCTAAACCTTCCACTTGGAAGAGAGTAGAGGTAATAATATCCCAACTTCTCTCTCCTCCAGTATTTGATGTCATGTCAGTGCCATCTAACTGGCCAAAGCCAATGAAGCCAGGTGAGAGAGCCAAGATGACATAGTTGGTGAAAGCTATTCTCCCTGGGTACAGGGGAAGGTTGAGATAAATTGACTAAGCTGGAAACTGGAGTGGCCAAAATAGAGACTTTCTGTTATATTATACATACATAAGACATTATTCTAAATTATGATAGCTTAGTATAATATGAGTAGAGAAGATTGAGATATTCAAGAAAAATAAGATATAAATATATGTAAATGACAAATGACATGCTCTTGTAAAAGTGAAAGAAAAAAATGGCTTCTTAGCAAATGAGTTCAGCATTAAGGTAATGCAGCTATGTAGGTAGATGTGATATAAAATGCTTAAATGTAGTCAGCAGTCTTCTTCAATTTGATTATATGTTGATGAGGGGCTATAAGCACCTTTAGAATCTGGTAAACCCTGCAAGTTTGCTGTTTTACCTTCATGTCGACTCAGCATCTTGGTACCATTGGAGTTTGTCAGCTTGGCTTGAGCATGCTCTGGTTTCTGAGTGTTTCACAGCCCTGTGGGCTCCCTTGTAATGCCTTTCTGCACACCCTGTAGACCATGTCTCTACTATACACATCTGATGGGAAAATCACATTGTCATTTATTCTCCTCGTGTGTTCCACCTCCTGGTCTTCTCTAAAAGAAACCCAAGCCCATGTCCCAATTCTGCTCAGCAGAGTTTGGCTTATGGGAAAGAGATTGGAAATGAATATGAACAGATTTTATTCTTTTGCTCATTTAGAAGATCCTTCATATGCCTTCATTTTGGTATGGTGTCTGCTACCCTTAATTCTAGTTTGTGTTATTTAGATTCTCAAAATTTATTTCCAAGTTGAAAGTTTCTCTTCTCTTGACAATTGGTCTATAGTGAAACAAATGCAGCCTCGGTTATGCCCTAAAATGTCACAAGGCTGGACCTAAGAGAAAGACTCACTGGTAGAGGGACACTAAAAGAGACATCCATTACTAACTTGCAACTCTGTCTTTTCTCATCTTAGGCGGAGTGGTATAGTTTAGGCCCTATGTAAATCCTTTCCAGCAGTTCTTTCAATTTATTTCATATATATTCCTTTCAACTGGGGATGAGTTCCCAGTGCCAATCTAAAACAATGAGAATTTGTGAGTTTAAAAATTAAAATAAAAAGGGAACCAGCAGTTAGCGTAATGGCTATGTCACTGGACTCCCACGTAGTCGACTGCGGTTTGCGTCCCCAACCCGGTGGCTTAAAACTCACACTGGGCGCGTGTGCGTGCATGCCCAAGATCCCGAGAGGAGAATGGAGGAGAAGGGATTGCGGCGTGACCACCTCCTCTGGGGGGTGATTTCTCGCTTTCTGTCTCTATGTCTCTCTCTGTCTGTCTGGCAAGCGCACGCGCCCTATAGTGAAAACCTCTCCAAAAAAAAAAAAATTAAAATAAAAAGATGCTGCTAAGCTGGGACAACAGAGGAAAGAGGAAGGCCTGTGGTTTTCTATTATTACAATATATTTTGTCAAAATTCCCTCATTTTCAATTTCTCTTAATTTTTTTCCAATGATTGAAGCACTTTGTTTAGGACAAAGAAATATAAATCGATAGTGAATTACTTAACTAGGAAATGTACATCAATAGCAACTTCCTTGTGCAGGAACTTCTTGGTCCGAAATGTTTAGCAATATGCCATTTGTTCTAAAAAGGTGGTTTTAATAAGTGAAAGCTTGTAGTGATGCCATTTGCATATCAAAGTTCTGTACAATAATCTTCCATTTATTTCAGGACGTAACCCAGTAACACTCTCTCATGCATTCCATATCTATGATAAAGACACAGTAAGAAAAGAAACAAACCAAGTCAGAATAGCCATAAAATGACAGTTTTCAGTGCAAGTTACTATTGTATTGTATATTTTCTGTTAATAAATCACAAAATGAGCTGATGTGTATAAAGATCATCTAGAAGAACACAAAGTGGGGCCAACCTAGTTAAGGGTGCTAGATCCCACATGGCTGACTGTGCTGTTTGATGAAGCTTGGCTCTGGTGGTTTGAAAAGCACATTCATGGCATGCCCCAAATCCCCACTGGATGGAGAAATGGAGAAGAGACTGTGGTGTGACCATACCCCATTGGGAGATGCTGACACTTTCTCTTTCTCTCACTGTCTCTTTCTGGAGAGTGCACATACCTTTATTAAAATAAAAATATAAAGAATAACACTAAGTGGCTTTTCAGTAATAATAATACTAATAAACCAAGATGATTTCATGTTTGGTTTTCCATTTTGGTATACTGCTAATTTCTATGGCAAGAAAACAAAAATACTGAGCCAGGAAAAGCTAAACTGTTCAGTATCTGTTGTCATTTTTAGAAGAGAAATACTTTTTTGAAATGGGTAGTTTATGATCCTGTATTTAGCACGTATTAGCTGCTCAACACATAAGGCATTTATGTCATGGCTGTGTTGTCTTACCAGATTCATCTTGGCACAGATCCTTTCCTGAACTGACTGTGTGCCAATGTAGGTTGCTCTCATATTTTTATAACACTCTGCATGTCTAAGAATAGTTGACTAAGACCTTAGTGGGACCAATTAATATTCTTCTCTAGGCTTTGGCTTTGCCTAGAGAGAGCTTCTCTGCATTAGTTGAAGCCCTGTGATGTATATCTTATGTGGCCATGTTTCTCTGCTTCTGAATAATGCCCATCTACAGTAAGAGGGGAGAAAGCCAACCTGCAGAACAAAATAGAGTTAGAAACCAACCTGGTGAGGTACATTTGCCTGGGTCCAGTTGTTGCCAATGCCCCTCTGCTTCATTGCATTTTCCATGATGAGGTCATCAACTCTTACTTGGTTTTTATCTACTCAAGTTGGGTATTATCTCATTCAGTTTGGTTTACAAATTAACCTTCAATTCTATGAGCCTCATCCAAAATCTTATGAAAGTTTATGGCTTTTTTTTTTCAAAGATGACTCTCAAAATTCTGTAAGCTTAATGCCCCCACAAAACTTAGGTCCACTTTTGATTCAAATTAATACAATTTTTCTGACTTTCAGATAGCTCGTTTGTAAAAGGTAGAAAATCAATCTTGAACTCACTTAAATTCTGTGACTCTACCACTTTGTAAAATGTAAGTTCCCTTCATGATCATTCAGTTTTACAACCCATTGGGAAATGGCTCCTTTGGCTCCAATTTACCCTGAGGCCATAACGAAGTGCCATTGATTAGTAACAGGAAGAATTTGGAGGAGGAAGTGGGCAGGAGAACTGGAAACTTGAGGGGATTTTAGGTAAAATTCTACCTGTCATTACCACTCTGCAACAAACAAAGGGTCTCAATATTAAAATGACAATTGCTGAAATAAAAATTCTAGGTATTATACGTTGGGGACTTTTTTCATTAAAATATCCTACTTCCTCCCTTAGATGATACTTGGATACCTTGTGGTCTAGTGTTTGATTCTTTGATTCTTTTACTTTGTACTTTTCTTTCATTTTATACATTTTAGCATATTAAAATTTTACCACCTTTCAGATGCATTAAATATACCGTAAATAATTTACTATCAGGAAAGCACTTACTATCAAGAGATGAAAATTTTTGTTGCTGCTCTCCACATGTCAGACACTCTTCTTGGCTTTTATCTACTCAAGTTGGGTAGAATTCATGGGTAGATAATCATGAATCCTTATCATATGGTTCTGGCTGTTTCTTATCTTCTTACCTTTCTTAGTTCATAATATACCTTGACATTTTGCAGTTCTAAAGGTTATTACAATTGCACCATTGATATAATTATGACTTCACTCCTTTTTAAGGAAGTACTTAGAGACACAGAGTGGTAGGTAGCCAAAAGTTTTCCTTAAACTTAAGGAATGAATGATATAGTTAATATATGATTTTTATTTTATTTTATTTTATTTTTGAGAGACAGAGAGTTTTGCTATAGGGTATGTGCTCTCCAGAGAAACAGAGACAGAGAGACAGAAAACAAAAAATCACCCTCAGGGGGTTGGTCACCTGCAGTCCCTTCTCCTCTGTTCTCTTCTTGGCATTTTGGACATACAAGCACACACACCTGACGTGAGTTTCAAGTTGCCAAGTCTAGGACTCGAATCATGGTCAACCATACGAGAGTCTAGCACCTTAACCACTATGCCACCTGCTGGCCCTAATAAATGAGATTTAAAAACCAAATATTACTTGATTATAATTTCCTTATTATACATATTGCCTATGCCCAATAACAAAATCAGAAGAATAGTACTGTATCTAAGACCTAGAGTTAACTAGAATACATTTACACACACACACACATATGCATATATATTCTCCAAGGTTAAGGTGAAATAGTAGAATTGATCACTAAGAATTCAAAGGCAGTGAAGGAAAACGTCTACCTAATTACTGATGGCATGATTTGGGCTTAGAGGTACTATAATGAGACAATGGAGAGTGGTTGGTATTAAGAAACTACAGGGGTCCACAAGGAAAACAGACCATAGTGGAATCCCAACAAATAGCCTGCATGGAATTTTAGGGGAACGGCAGGGACAGTACAGGAAAATATCCATTCTATGTAGGGTGAAATAGGTGGAGGATTAGGGAGAAGGGCTCTGACTTCTGAGAAGGGACCATGTTTGAAGTGCTGGGATTCTAGTGCCGTGGCCTAGTTTAGGATCCCAGTACTAGAAGACTAGTGCTGGACAGAATTATACTCTCCTTCCAAGTCATTCTCAACACACATGTGTTAGATTTGTAAAGTTAATTATTCTCCTCTGTTTAAACACTTTTGCATTTTCCATTGTCCTCAGGCTAAAATTCCAAATTCCTTATCATGACCCAAATATTTTTTCTTGGACTGACTCACATTTTCATCACCAGCCTCATTGCTCAGTTTCCTCTCTCATTTCCTTTATCCCAACAAACCAAGCTATTATAATTCCAAAAGAGTAACTCTCCTTTATGTCACTATTTGCACATGCTATTACCTATTATTGTAAGACTCCACCTTGAAAAATCTTCTGTGTCCTTCAAGTCTCAACTCAAGTTGTACTTCCTCTACGAAGCCTGCGTTACGTATTCTCCCAGTAGGGTTGACCTCCAACGCCCTTGTACATCCTCATATTATAGTAAAATTGTGCCTTGCTAAAATTTTACTTTACACGCTTCTCTCTCATACTAGAAATATCATTCATTGTGAATACTACCTTCCTTGCATTATTTATTAACCCTAATGTTTAACATTATGTCTGGCTTGAAATTGGGCCCTCAATGCTTATAGAATGAATCACGAGACAGGCTTTCTTTTCTCTTTTTTTTTTTTTGGAGAGGTTTTTGATAAAGGGTGCGTGAGCTCGCCAGACAGACAGAAGAGACAGAGAGACAGAAAGTGAGAAATCACCCCCCAGAGGGGATGGCCACGCCGCAATCCCTTCCCCTCCATTCTCCTCTGGGGATCTTGGGCACGCATGCACAGGCACCCGGCATTAGTTTTAAGCCACAGGTCCAGGACGTGAACCACGGTCGACTACATGGGAGGCTAGCGACATAGCCATTACGCTAACAGCTGGTCCCACAAGATAGGTTTTCAATGAATGAATCTTGGGCATAAGGCAGAGGTTAGAGATAAAAATAAATAAGTAAATCTGTTTGTAAAAAAATAAAAGAGTGTCATATACTATTCAATATCAACAACGGTCTTTGCTGAGCTCCTAAATATGGGCCTCCATAACTTTCTTTGAGTTAGAAATATAATTTTGTTTTGGAGGTAGAGGCTGAGTTAAACTATTTACATATGTTGAACTAATATTAACAAAACCATAGGCTAGAAGGAGGTAAAAATGAAGTTACAAGCCTGCTTAGCCAACCTTTAGAAATGCAATCTTCCCTTGTCTTGACGAAGCACCAACCAATAGAAAGAGCCTGAGTTTTGGGATTATATAGAACTTGATTAACAGTTACTAGTAAGTTTGAAATGTTGAACTTTAGTTCTCTCTGTTTCCCCAGTTTTAAAACAGTGATAATAATTATAACTGTAGAGGGTTTGTGAGATTGAAATGATTAAGTCCAAATGTGGTAAGACAGACTCTAGAAATGTGTTCTTTCTATGTATTCTGAATGCCACTGCTTACCGACTCTTCCGACTCCTCAGAATTGTTCTGAGAAGAAAAATCACGCTATAGATAAAAATGTGCATCAAAAGTAGTATACACAGCAAAATCTTAAATATTTAACATAAGTACTAAGAATGGTAATATAATCTAGATAATATCTAACACAATATTTTTTAAATGTTAGATATAGCTATACACTGAACTCTCAAGTATTATATATTATATATATTATTATATATTCTTTAAAAGTGTGTGACTGGTAACTTCAATAATACGTGTACAATTATAAGGGAATACTGAGCTGCTAGAAAATTGTTAGTAAATTGTTTTATCCTCCCTACACACCTGAAGTTTTTAAGTAGTGCAGATTTAGCTTGTGTTGGACATTCCAGATAGCATTGCAGCAATAGTAGCTTACTTAAGGCTTTGTCTTCTGAGATATTAGGATATCTTGCCCAATTATGTTCACTATTTCTTTTTTTAAGAGATTTTTTCCTGTAGAGTATGTAGGTTCACCAGAGAGAGAGACAGAAGACAAGAAATCCCCCCCCACCCGGGGGGATGCCCACACCATAATCCTTTCTCTTCCATTCTCCTCTATGGATTTTGGGCATGCACACACACCCAGTGTGAGTTTCAAACCTCCAGGTCCTGGACTTGAACCACAGTCAGCCATGTGGGAGTCAGAAACATAACCATTACATCATCTGCTGGTCCTATGTTCCCAATTTTTTTTTCCTCACCCTATGTTCTAGCCAAGGTTTGATCAGAGAAAAATATTTTTATGAAATATGCATTAGTGTACAAATTAGGTACTTATTAAGGGGCTTGACCTTACATAGTTGTGTAATGTAATTAAATTTTTATATGGGGAGTCCAGTTACAGAGATCAAAATTCATAGGGCAGAGGGTTGAAAGGAAAATGGATATGAAATGATGGAAGCCGGAACAAACGAGAACTTGCAAGGTGGACTAGAGCCAGTGAGGAGAAGCTAAAAATCCATGACAGTCTCTCATTGTCTATGTGCTGATAATGGGAGTTTCCTGCAGGAGAACCTAGTGCTCCTCATCATGGACTTAAATGCACCTAGCACAGGAGCCAGCACAGACAAATGAGGATCTAGCAGGAGCTGGAGGAACTGGAGTGGGGATGGCACCCCAAGGTGGTGACCCCAAGGTGATAACCAACAGTGATATGACAGCAGAGAACTTCACTGTCTGGTTTGACATTCTGAGTATAAAACAAATGTGGCTGATACTTTATGTTAACCAAGAGCTAGGCAGGGAAGTAATTTTGAGAAACAGCTCCACTTGAGCTCAATTGTCATATTATGAAACCACCACATTCTGAATGATTGTGTAAAATTCCCATTCTGTACTTCACGTTCTTTAGCCTAACTTGTTCTCTCACTTTTGACCTTGGGACAAGATCTTCCCCCAGATATTCTAATTCTTACCAAAACTGTGTTCTATTTGCTAGTCAATAAATAAATGAATCTAACAATTTTCCAGGGTAATGTTTAATATTATCTGTTTCATAATGGAATCCCATAACTAGTCATCACGATCAACCCACACCATCCAGCAACAACTTGTTTTAAATAAATTCTGGTTTAATGGTTTTTCCATGTTACTCTCTAATGCAGTCCTCATTTCTCTTGGAACTAAGTCCATCATTTTGCAAATGTAGACAGATCTATATTATATGGAGAACTTGAAACAGATTAGTAAGGTATCCTGAATAGCAGAAAATAAATTTATTGCTTAAAATGAAAGCAGTTTGCCCTGGTTCAGCTTTGAAGAAAATATGAAGTCATGTCATTAGCAATAATGTACTCATTTATATTTTTATGCAGATTTAATGTCTTTGCACTAAGCATTGACTTTCACATGGAGATTATAAAGTGCATTGTCAAATTTGCAAAAAAAAAAATAAAAGGTTGAAAACTTAAATTTGACCAATGCATTAGACTGCTATTTCCCCCCTTCTTCCTACTTCTACATGATAGAAGCAAGTGTCATACTTTTAAGACTGGTTTACCAAAGTAGTTGTGGTCCTGAAGAATTGTTGAGATGGAGACCAAAGGGAAGGTGGATCACAAGCCTGGAACACAGCATGATGCCAGGTGACTACCTATAAAGCTTTCACACTACTGCTTCCTACAGAAGGTATAATCTGCAAAATTGCATCAAAAGCAATGGTCAGCTACTGGGAGAAGATGAGACAACTCGATAAAGCCTTGGCAGAAACTTCTCTAGGAGAAAGAGAAAAGACAGAATATGCACCAAGAAACTCTGGAACAAAGATATGGAGAATAATGCAGTGCCACATTGGAGAGACTCTGGATTTTTAGATGGGAAGTAAAGGTGGGGCCTGCCACTTGTAGAGGGAAAAAGTAAGGAAGCAGTGACTGCCAGCAGTGTTTTCAAAGGACCTTAAGCTTACCTACATACAATCATCTCACAGCTCTTACAGACCACTTCACCATCACCAAACAAAGCCTGAGAAGGTGGTCTGGACCAATTATGCAGGTGATCTTCAGGCTCCTTTTTATATCCTTTAAATCCTCCATTTTTTATCCGGATCTCAACTTCATGAAGGCTACATAGGTGGCCTTATGAGGAACACAGAGAGAGATGATATGGTTTGAGATGTTGGCTGTTTCATTCTAATACTGTTTATATAATTTAATTTATTTCTAAAATTGTAGATATTGTTAACCCTCCAGACATCAACTTTATAAAGGCTTTAAGATGGCTTTATGAGGAACACAGAGAGAGATGATATGGTTTGAGATGTTAGTAGTTTCATTGTAATACTGTTAATAGGATTTCACTTATTTTCAAAATTGTACTGTGGATACTACCGTTTATAAAATGAATGTGAACATTTCTTCTGAGGGTGCTCATTCCACAAATATTTATTGAGCATCTACTAGGTGTTAAAAACTAAGGAGAAACAGGGAAAAAAAATTCTTTTATCTCATGGAGCTTGTATTCTATTAACCCTGTCATCTGTCAATCCTTTCTCCCATTTCCTAACATTCAGTCGGAACCCCTGTACCCTTACAGCCCTCTGAGTCTCCCTGTCTTTGTGGCATGCCCATCATTTCTCCTAGATGATATTGTGCTCCTTTTTACACACATGAAAATAAAACAGTAGCTCAGTTTTCTCCCCACCTCTGTGGAGAGGCAAACACAGCCTCATCTCCTTTTTTTCTGACACAGAGTGTAGTAATTTGGGAACTTCCCTGGGGTTTGGAAGGCCATGGAACTATGGATAGGCCTATGTTGGCTTTGGGCATTTGACCACAAAATTGAGAGTACTCAGTATTTAACTCAACTTAAGAATTTCTTTGCTGACATACTCCAAAGCTTTAGTATGCCCTCAAAGCATCCACTGCATTTTACTAACATGTTTTAATAACCTTCAAGCAGACTGCATTTGCTCTTACTCAGAGTATAGAATTACTTCCTTAAACAAATCTTTTTTTTTTTTTTTTTTTGCTTGCATTTTCCCTTTATGAGAGAGAGGGAGAACGAAGGAAAGGGAAAGAGATAGACAGGGTTTATTTATTTATTTTTTATAGGGTCTCACTGTGTTGAGGTCCTCCTGTGCCAGTCTCCCAGGGATTACAGGCACCCACAACCTTTCTAGTGTTCGTGAGACTTCTGGCTTCCCAAACAGTGGCACTATCTTGTACCACTGCAGCTGGGCCTAAATAAATCTTTCTTTAGATATCAGTTAGCAGATAACATAGCAGGAGGGCAGTGGGGTTTTTAAAATTGTTGTTTAATAAAGAAAGGGAGTGTTGGGCCAGCCAGTGGCATGGTGGTAAAGGTGACTGGATTCCACATGGCTTGTGTGGTTCAAGTTCTGGACCCAGTAGCTTGGAAAACACACGGGGCACATGTGCATGAATGCTTAAAATTCTGAGAGAAAAATGGAGGAGAAGGGATTGTGTTATAGCCATCCTACCTGAGGGGTGATTTTTTACTTTCCCTCTCTCTGTCTCTCTCCAGTGAGCACACAGGGCCTATACAAACCAAACCAACCAACCAACCAAAACTAAAAAAGAGTATCCACAAAAACTTCTCTATGACTTCTTGAGTCATAGAGACTAAGAGCTTAGCCAAAGTGCAATCTTAGTATATACTAGCTAACCTAATGCACACTTATGGAATACAAAGAGGGTGAATTTTGGCAGAAATAGCCCTTCATTTGAATTCTAGTTCCACTACTCAGTAGCTCTGTGACTTTGTAAAAGTTATTTAATATCTATAAATCCAAGTTTTATCACTTGTAAAGTGAAGATAAAAACACAGCCCTTTCAAGGTTATTGTAAAGAATAGTGCAATGGACTAAATTGTTGTGTCCCTTCCAAAATTCACATATTGAAACACTAATTCATCCCAATGGTATGATATTAGGAGATGGTGCCTTTGCAAGGGAATTAGGTCATAAGGGTGGAGTTCTCATGAAAGGGTGGGGCTCTTAAAAGAGGAGATATAAGAAAGATAATTCCTCTCTCAGCCTCATAAAGAGATGGTAAGAAAAAAGGCCTCTCACCCAACGGGACCACCCAACTTCTTAACCTTGGTCTTAGCCTCCAGCACCATAGGAAATAAATATTAGTTGTTTAAGCTCAAGTCTGTGTTGCTGTGTAGCCTGAACAGATGAAGACACGTAGATGAGATAAGCACTAAACATACATAGTATCTTACTCAGGTTAATAGTGAGGACAAATTTCTGACTATTCTTCCTATTCTGAAATGCTTTTCAAGGGACCTGGGAGAATCTTGCAAACACCTATCCTGCTGTAACAGACTGCTTTGGTCCAGTGACTGCAGGCAGGTCCGTAAGCCCAGATTCTGGCATAGCATCACCAGAATCATCAGAAAAATAGCAAGGTTTTATTATCTACCTTTAGGTTAAATGTAGATATTCTTTTCTACTGACTTCAAGTCTCTTTTAGGCGGAGATTTGCATATTTAACCAATACAAACCTAAGAACTTCTAAACCCACCTATAACCTACAAGTCCCTGCTTCCAGATGTCCCAGTGTTTTGGGCCAGGCCAATGATGAAACTTATGCCAATTCACAGTTTTGTCTGTGTCTCCTACTCTCAGAACTGGGTAAAAGAACTACTGCATCTTAGTTACCCTCCCTACCCCTATCCCTCCCAGGTCACCCTTTCTGCTTCTCTGGGCTTGGTCTCAAAAATTGTGCTTAGAATAAGCCATATTAATCATTATTTCTATAGAGGTTGGTTATTTCCATCATCAATGGCAACAGACTCAAGACTAAACACCAGTTTTCTTTAGACTTTCCATCCCTCACACCTATCTCCGTTATCCCATCTTTCGATTTTCATTCATAACTCTGTAATTGAGATAAAACTGATGTCTGGAAATTTCCAGAAAAGCTCACCACATACAAATGTTCCCAAATAGTTAATTCTCTTAGAGACAGTATTGGAATTATTTTGCTGCTGTGTTGAAGGGTGGACCTTGCCTATTTGACACAAGTTGGGAAATGAAAACCTAATGAGCCTTTTCTCTTCAGAAGGCTATCTATACCCCTAACCGAAATGTATTTGTGATGAGTCAATTATTTTTATGCTTTCTTGGCCAAACTTCATGATGATCAGTTAGTATCAGGAATTATAATTAGAATACTGACAGTATTGTCCCATTTTAAACTACGGAAATCTTGCAACTCTGTTAGTAAGACATAGGCACAAGCAGAAATACTGATTAAGAAACTTGGGCCTTCTGATTAATTTAGATATATTCACATGATTTCGATCAATGTAGGCATTCTTGTCCTTCTAGATTAGCTCATGAATTCATTTGGTAGAATCTGATCTATCTTCTTTAGTGAAGAAAAATAGGATCATTTAAGAGGGATACAATAGAGACCAGAGTCCCACATTTGTTTTCATCTCTAGTGATAAACTGTGCTAAAACTAAGAAAATGTCCCATCTTTATTTCCTAAAGTCGGCTTGATATTTGCCAACCTATTGCTGATTTAATATGGGAATAGGATGAAAAATAAGAAATGGGAAATACCTTCAGGAATTCTAAAAACAAGAAAAAGAAAATTAGGTTTGGGTATATAACTATTAGCCACTGTTAATAAATTCATTCAACTGATGAAGTAGTGTTTAATTATCTATATTACAGTAGGGATAGAATATGGGTAAGGACTTCTTCATTTCCCACTTACTTCAGATATTCCTGCTTCAACCAGCTATCATATTCCTGTAGTCTTGGAGAAAGGTTGGTATTAAATGATAACAGTAATGATAACCCTTAGACCATCTCTCTTTCTTTCTTTCTTTCTTTTTTTATAGTATTCGCCTATTCGGTGTAGGCTGAGACAAGGAATGAGGTAAATATATTCACATATTGATTCAAACTTAAAAGTATTTTTGAGTGTTTACTATCTGAATTAGGTACTGGATACAGAGATGATTAAGTCATTATTTCTATTCTTACTACTCTCAGAGTTTAATAGTAGGAAAAAATGATAAAATATCAGTGTATTTAGAGCTATGTCATATTTCCTAAAAGTCCGATCTAAGATGTGTGTTCTCGAGCAGGTAGCTGGCTGATAAATAAAGTTTTCTTGAGAGTCCTGTAAGGAAGTGAAGGAAGGAGATTAGGGCAGTGGAAGAAGCTAAGCAGAGATGTGGGTTCTGCTAAGTCTGAGCCCAGCCTGATCTCCAGGGGGACATCTGGAGGGTGAACAAACCATTACACACTTGTCTCACCTTGAACAAAAAAGATGGGCCTTTGTGCTCTTGAATTTGATGTGGGATCCTATCTTAGCACCTTTGGACTCCAGAGGCCAAAGTCAATTCTCTAGTGAAAGGGGGACCAGCAGTTAGCGTAATGGCTATGTCGCTGGACTCCCACGTAGTCGATCGCGGTTCGCGTCCTGGACCGGGTGGCTTAAAACTCATGCTGGGTGCATGTGCGTGCATGCCCAAGATCCCGAGAGGAGAATGGAGGAGAAGGGATTGCGGCGTGGCCATCCCCCCGGGGGGTGATTTCTCGCTTTCTGTCTCTCTGTCTGGCGAGCGCACGCGCCCTATAGCGAAAAACCTCTCCAATAAATAAATACATAAATAAATAAATTAATTAAATTAAATTAAAAATTTCTCTAGTGAAAGGTAAGCATGGACCATTAATAGCCAAACTCAGAGCAGGTAGGGGCAGGTGTGCTGGCTCAGTAAAGTGGATCAGAGTAAGGCAACATCCACGATTAGATACAAAAATGAACACAGCATGTCTCCACACCCTGGTAATTCAGAGTTTCACAGTGCAGATTGTTAGTAAACAACTTCAAACAGGATGGCAAAAAGAATGGTAAATTTATACAAGGTGGCATGGGGGAAAGTGTTGATTACCCAGTTAGATGTCAACTGACACTTTATCTCAGTGCAAAGCATACTGGAGTTTTTTGTTTTTGTTTAATTTGCTATAAGGCTGGTGTCATTGCTGGGGAAACAGAGAGAGAAAGAGAGAAAGTACTTCCCAGGGGGAGGGTCATACTGCAATCCTTTCTTCTCCATGTTCCTCTTGGGAACTGGTGCATGCAGGCAGACACGCCTGGCATGATTTTCAAGTCACTGGGTCTGTAACTCAAACATGCAGTTGGCCATGTGGGATCTAGTTGTCTTAACTACCCTGCCACTGGTTGGCCCACAACATACTAGAGCTTTAAAAAAAATCATTTTAGTGCTATAGAGTATGTTCATTGAAGTCTTTTTGGAGAAGCTATTAACTGAGGTAGAAAAAGAATAGGCTCTGTGAATGTGATATTAATGAACAGAGAATATTGAGTATAATATTTACCTGAATTATAGCTCAGTGGGAACTTTTCTTCAATCCTGTTGTCTTGTATGTGTGGAAGGAATATATATGAGAGATCTTCAAAAAGTTTGTAGAAATGCCTATTATGAAAAACTATGAATGGATTTCATTTTTTTACACTAAAACTAATTCGTACTTTAATTCCATGTTTCCATAGACATTTTATATGTCAGTAAGTAAATGAGGCCTTAAGACAGGAGTAAGATCAAGTTTGAAGGGAGCAGGACATTTGCAATACAACGATAAAAGCTTTTCCAGAATAACATTCATGGTGAGAGTTTTTCCATGTGGAACTGGGAAGGAAGCCATCAACCTGAATCAAGTGCTACTAGTATGAGTCAAGATTTATTAAGAGATACATTTTTGTTTAATTATGGACTTAGATAGTCATGCTCAATGATTGAAGTGTGTTTTCATAAAACACTCTTTCAAAGATATTCCACAATATCCAGGGTTTTTTCATTTAATGCACATTGTTTGATTTGACACATCTTGGAAGTAATGTTGGCTGTACACTTACAGAACTTCCAGAGAAAACAGGCCTAACCCAGAACTTGGAATTGCTCTAACTGGTTTCAGGTTTTGATTTCTTCTTATGTACTCTTCCAGAGTTTATTTAGTTCTGCTGGTAATAAGTTAAAGTCGTGTTTTAGGATACTAATCTGATATACTGCCCATGCAAATATTCATGTTTAAGAATACAGTAGAGGTGCCAGCAGTTGGCGTAATGACTATGTCGCTGGACTCCCATGTAATCGACTGTGGTTTGAGTCCCAGGCCCAGTGGCTTAAACTCATGCCAGGTATGTGCATGCATGCCCAAGATCACAAGAGGAGAATGGAGGAGAAGGGATTGCAGCATGGCCATCCCTCCTCAGGGGTGATTTCTCACTTTCTGTCTCTCTGTCTCTCTCTGTCTTTCTGGTGAGTGCATGTGCCCTATAGCAAAAACAAAACAAAACAACAACAACAAAAAAAACACAATAAAAAACTCTCCAAAAAAAAAAAAAAATACAGTAGAATTAGGCAAGATTTTTCTGTATGTGTATTTCAGTATCAATTTCTAATGGTTTTCTTCTTAACTTTAAATCCCAGAATATAGCACTTGGCTTAGAGACTAAGAAACTGACTGGTCATTTATTGAACTGTGTTCATTTTTTATTACCTGAGATTTTCATATTTCATAATCTATTTTAATGATCTCCCCAATGTCTTTCCATAATGTTCTTTTAATTGTTAACTTGAAAATGTAAGTTTCATTTGAAAACAAAAGAAGAGAAAGGAAACTTGCTGTGAGCTCTATGATTACCTTCCACATTTGCTTATTCTTTGTTTTGTGTGAACATTTTTAAACTTTCTTTTACATCTGACACTCCATTTAAAAAACAAAATTACATCGTGTAATTGTGTTCATTCTTCCACGTTTGAGGACTCTATGGTAGGTGACCATAGAGAGAGGAAATTCATATGAAAAGAAATGTAAGGAAAGAGAAAAGAAGAAAACACTTTCTTGGATAAATGACTCAGAAAAAATGGCCTCATTTAAGCAAGATTTGAAGCTTGCCATCAATAAGCTTAATTCTACTTTTACAAAGGTAATGGAGAAAAAAAAACTGCATCAGAAAGTATTGGCAATTAATGTATTTATGACTTTTGTCATTCTTATATATATAATACTTTCCTGAGACAAGAAAATACATAAAGTGTAATTAAAATCTAACAAGATAGAGACAGGAAAATCACTTATTGGGCCAGCCAGTGGTGTCGTGGTTAACGTGGCTGGATCACATGTGGTCAAGTATATAGTTTGAGCCCCAGACATGGTGGCTTGACATGTTTGTTTGGTATGTGTGTATACGTGCCCAAAATCCTATTAGGAGGGAGAAGTGGATAAAAAGGGATTGAGGGGTGACCATCTCCTGTAGGGTGTACTTTCTTACCTTTCCTTTCTCTCTCTCTCTTTCTCTCTGTCTCTGTCCAGCAAGTGCATGTTTCCTTTGGCAAAACTAAAATTAAAACAAAATTGATCCTTTCGGGAACCAGCAGTTAGCGTAATGGCTATGTTGCTGGATTCCCACGTAGTCGACCGCGGTTCGCGTCCCGGACCCGGTGACTTAAAACTCATGCCGGGCGCATGTGCGTGCGTGCCCAAGATCCCGAGAGGAGAATGGAGGAGAAGGGATTGCAGCATGACCATCCCCCCGGGGGGGGGGTGATTTCTCACTTTCTGTCTCTATGTCTCTCTCTGTCTGTCTGGCGAGCGCATGCGCCCTATAGCAAAAATCTCTCCAAAAAAAAAAAAAATTGATCCTTTCATTTGCATGATTTTTAAAAGGGAAGTCAATTTTTTAATTATTTGATTTAATGTTATTTAGTATTATTTTTAATTTGACTAGAAAGAGACAGAGAGAGAGAATGGGAAAGTGAGAAAGCAAACCACCAGGCTCAGGACTCAAACTGTAATGTAGGTGTCCATGGCCATGTAGGAGTCCAGTGCCTTAACCACCATGCCATCTACTGGCCCCTATTTGCATGCTTCTTATAGGGGTAATAAATTGTTTAAGCTTTAGAAGGTATGCCTTTCAAAGCTGTTTTCCTCTAGTCGAAATGGGAAATTGAAGCAGACATCTGAGTAATTTAGGAAGGAGGGTTCAAAAACTCCTATAAAGAAAATCTTGTTCTGCCAATTTGCTTTGTAAGGGTAACCATGATGAACTTATTCAGCTATCTGCTAATGTCCATTTCATTGACCATGATTATACTCAACTTAGTGGCTTGTAGAGAGATCTTTTTTTTTTTTTTTTTTTTTTTTTTAGAGTGGTTTTTGCTATAGGGTGCCTGTGCTCACCGGAGAGGCAGAGAGACAGAAAGCAAGAAATCACCCACCAGGGGCGATGGCCACACACCAATCCCTTTTCCTCCATTCTCCTCTTGCGATTTTGGGCATGCATGCACATGTACCCAGTGTGAGTTTTAAGCCACCAGGTCTGGGACGCCAACCACTGTTGACTACTTGGGATTCCAGTGACATAACCACTACACCATCTGCTGGTTCCGAAATCATTATTATTTTGTTGCTCCGATTAGATTAAATTAGAACAGACCTTGAAATGACCTTTTCTTTTAAAAAAAAAAATATCTGTATTTTGGTTTGGAATGGAAGAAAGTGACTATTTGGAGGTACTTTCATTACTGTTGGTTAGCAATATCCTACATTGATTATCCATAGTTGGTTTAGTCCTGTAGAGCTTCATAGCAGACTTTAAAGCTCTTTCTGGTATCAGCCCTCTGATATTCCTTTAGCATATTTTTCTTCTTCTACTTTCCATCCATGTGATTGGGTGAAGCTTATCACTACCATTCCCATGCCCTCACCCATCCCAGCCCCTCTGAGGAAGTCATGATGAAGTCTGACATCCAAAACATCTCATCCTCATTGTCTGCATTAGCACAAGATCTGAAGCTGGGCCAGACTATAGATATTACTGTCTTCATACCTGGACTACTCAGTAATATTTTCTTAAGAGGGCAAAGAGGTTTTCCTTTTCTTTCTTTCATTTTATCTCTCTCTCTTTTTTTGTCGCTTTAATTCATTAAGTTGTTATAAATCGAACAGCCATATGAAAAGATATTTGTCCATTTAAAACTTTGAGGTAAGTACTTTAATTATCCATATTTTGCACTTGGTAAATTGAAACTTATGCAAATCAAGAAGTTTTTTGAAGATCACATGTTAATAAATAGTCTCACCTTGAACTTGGCTAGTCTGATATGACACTTACTGTCTTAACACTATACATAATCTATTGGCCTTCTAGTGAGTAGAAAGAAAGCTCACTCTGAACACTTTTGCAAACATAAAAGTAAAGTAAGTGCTTGATAAAGAAAGATGATGGAAAAGTATGCAATAGAGAGTCACAGAGTCAGAGGGACCTTAGTCTATCAGCTATTGGAGATTAATACATAAACATCTTGAACAGCTGAATTCTGAATTCTGGCTAAGTACCTGCCAAGCTAATTTCAGAGCCAGAGGTGGCCTGAGGAGTATCATATCACCTTCAGTGTGAGAACTATGTTCTGGAATGTTCAAAAATTTGATAGGTCTAAGTACGAAATAGGCTTTGAACTATGTTTTTTATATGCTTGCTCATTTGTTAACTAATTCATTCCTTTATTAATTCATCTATCCTTTCAGCTTTTATTTAGCATCTACTGAATGACAGTTATTAGTTGTCTGGAATACATCAAGGGATCTATAGGCTGTCAAAAACTTCCAATTAGAACCAGAGATAGATGAGTTAAGAACTAATTACAATACATCAATAAATGTTTTTGTTTTTGTTTTTGTTTTTTTATGGAGAGGGTGCATGCACTCGCCAGAAAGATAGAGAGAGACAGAGAAACAGAAAGTGAGAAATCACCCCCCAGGGAGGATGGTCACACCGCAATCCCTTCTCCTCCATTCTCTTCTCAGGATCTTGGGCACTCACACACACACACAACCAGCGTGAGTTTAAGCCACCGGGTCTGGGACACAAACCACAGTCAACTAGGTGAGTCCAGCGACATACCCATTACGCCAACTGCTGATCCCAAATACATCAATAAATGTTAAATAATTTTAGTAAACAAAGAGTTACAATAGATCATATTTGGTGATTGGGCCCATGTTAGAATATACAGTTGAACTGAGGAAGGTGCCTCTAATATATAGTTTCATTAATTGTATTTATTTAATTATAGAGGCATGTAATTCTGAAGATGTTCCCAGATGTCTTTCCATGCTGGACAACGCATTAACTTAATAAACAGCCATTTCTCCTCTTGAGTTTTAAGAAAACCATCTAAATTCTGCAGTGCCTTTTTTTTTTTGTTAAAAGTTACTTTTAAAGGATTTTATGCTGAGATACTATCATATAACTGGGAAAAATACAAGGAATCGGATGTACACAAAACAAAACCTCTTTGTTTTATAGAGGTTTTTGCCTTAGGGCATGTCTACTCACTCGAGAGGAAGATAGAGACAGTAAGAGGGAATGTGAGAAATTGTCCCACAAGAGGGATGGCCATGCTGCAATCCCTTTTCTTCCATCCTCCTCCCAGGGTCTTGGGCACACATGTACACAAGCCTGGCATGAGTTTTAAGCCACTGTGTCTGGGACTTGAACCATTGTCGGCTATGTGGGAGCTCCGCAAGATAACTGCTGTGCCATTTGCTGGTCCCAACATTCACACAAGTTCTAACTCAATACTTTACTGGGTATATTATATTGTGCAAACTATTTAACGTCTCTGATCCTCAGCTTCTTTAAGTATAATATGAAAACAGATAGTTGTGAGGTTTAAATGAATTTGTAAATATAAAGTACACACTACATTAGTATTAACTTGTTTAACAAGGGCAAGTTTTCTTTCCTTCCATGGTTTCTCAGTCTTAGTTTTCTTATTTGTCATAGTGGGATATTAATAGTTACTTGCAAGACTAGTAATTCAATGAGAAAACATACATAAAAAAATGTTTGGAGTATCTTGGGTCATTGGAAAAGTCGTGACTTATTTTTCTATGCAAAAATTCATTCCTTTCCCAATGACGCAATAGTAGATGCTCAATAAATTTTAAATTCTCCTGCTGTTTCACTTGGATTCTTAAAACTATAAATGACGGGCCTGGCAGGTGGTGTGGTTGTTAAAGGCATTGAATTCCCACATGACTGACAGTGGTTTGAGTCCTGGACCTGGCGGCTTACTTTTTCACTTTCCGTTTTTCTCTCTCTCTGTTCTCTCTTCCTCTTCCTCCCTCTGGTCTAATTAAAAAATAATAATAATAACAAATGGAATTAAATAAATGAATATTTTAAAAAAAAACTATGAATAGCTTCTTATCTTTACTGGCAAAGCTATTTCTCTGATGAAGTCTAAGAAGAAAAATTTCTGCATGTTTGAATAATTATTGACTTGGGGTCAATTACAACTCTCCACATTACCTAGAAAAAAATAATATAAACTTAAAGACAAAACAGGAGTCAGAGAACAAAGATGCATAATATATAACAGAACTTATCAACTATAAATAAGGTAAATTATATGTGTGTCTTCAATGTCTTGGTTAATATTATGTCATTCTATGAACACTAAACAATACAAGGAAAAACCAGTTGCCTTATTTGTACTGTAGAAAACGTGATTTGGAAATAAAATTTTTGCTCAATTGTGACATATATTTTTGTCATATTGGCCTAAGGTTTGCAATTGGTAGTCTGGTTATGTGAGCCTTTTTCTGCTGAAAAGTAGTTTTCTACTCTAAGTGTACTCCATTTCCATTTGCGCTAAAATAATGAATAATGCAGGGTACAATTTCTCTTTTTAGTTCTGCTTTAATACTAACATAGGAGTTCCTTTCTAGAATAATATCCAATTAAAATTCATTGTGGCAGATGTGGGTTGTGGATCTGTTCAAAAGGCATAAACTCCCAACCCACCCTATGATTGTTTTAGCAAAGGATTTCCAGGCATTATTTCAAATGATCTCAGCCATGCATTGCAGGTAATGAGGGAGGAACAATTTCATGCCCACCTTCTTAACTCCTTGGTTGCTGCTGAATATGGCTTTATTTTCCATTTGTTGAGCTGGAACATCCCTTCAGATTAGAGAGAAGGCAGCCCTTTGCAGTTTATGAGCACAGTTCCATTCAGAGTCAGTAATAATATCATGGATTCTGATTTTTATAGTCAATTTCACTTCTACTTTTAAGAACAAATTCTTTGTTACATTTCTAAGTGGAGACAGAATGGCTCTTGGTAAAAGTTAAAGCATGAGCAGTGCCAGCAAGATAATTGAAATCTATCCATTTAAATCTAATTCTAATTAATTTATTTCCAAACGGGTATTAAGCTCCTACTATATACAAAATAGCAAGCTCAATGTATTTATGTTGGAGAAAGAGTGTCAATATCCATTATTTATATCAGTCTGCCTACATTTAATATAATATATGATATCAATTTTATGCAGTTATACAATTTAACTAGTCATGGATGACTTTGGTTTCCTTCTTATTTTCCTGTTGTTACTCATGAAGTTTTAAAGCCATGTGACATTCCCGGAAATATTTGCTTAAATGAAGCTACTATTATAAAAGAAATCGTCTCTTAAGAGAGAATATTAATAAATAGAAAGAGAATGTTTTCTGCTTTGCCTGGCTCTTTTTTTACAATCAGGGTGATCTAAGATTGAGTAGTGAGGCAGGTAGATTCAAAGAAATATCCTGTGATCTCTGCCTCCTGGTACTCATACCCTTGTATATTCCTTTCCATAGAGTACAGAATTGTCTAGTGACTTGCTTTTAACCACTTCAATAGGGAATGGATAATAGATGCCACTTCTGTGATTAGGTTAGACCAAGTTCTGACTTCTAACTTGCTAGCAGACTCTCTTCATTGCCTTCCCAGTTTGACTCTGTCAAAGCAAACTGCCAAGTTAGAAAAAAAAAATGCATGTGACAAGGAATTGAGGTACATTTCTATCAACAGTCAGGAATATAAATTTTTAGTTCAACAGCCTCTGACAAAATGAATTTCACCAAAAAAGCTCATGAACTTGGAAGATGATCTTTCCCCGTCAAGCCTTCAGATGAAACCACAGCCCTGGCCAATACCATGATTACAGTCTGTGGACAATCCTGAGGCAGACAACTCAGCTAAGCTGTGCCTGGATTCTTAACCCACAGAAGTTATGAAAACTTAAATGAGTGTTATTTTAGGTTGCTTAGTTTGTGATAATTGACAATGTAGCAATAGATAACAAATACCATTAGGTAATCTCTTAATATTTGTATTCTCAGCTGAATCTATCCGTAACTTAACTGGTAAAATATTTCATTTTTATTTAGCTTACTTTCATCTTTCTCTTATGGAAATATTGATATATAGTAAATGGTCACAAGACTCAGAGAGCATAAAATTATTTCTGTATTCTCTAATGTCTTTTGTGCCGAATAAGCAGTATATTACCTGTTCCAAAATTTGAATATATGAAATAATGAACAGTGGATTTTTTCACTTCTTTTTTTTTCTGCCAAAGTACTTTCTGATATTCCATGCACAAGTTCAGATTTACACTGAAAAATTACATGATTATTTCCAAAAGACGGCTTCATTCCAAAATGTCCATACACAAACAGTGGAAAACTGCTTACAAAACCAAACTTGGAGTTAAAGCAAAACAATTTTCATATGTTGTTCAATTTCTAAATTAACTAAGAGTTATAAAGAAGTTTGTGTTAGGATGTTCCTAAGTGTACTTTCTTTTTTTAAAAAAATATTTATCATAATCTTGTTTATATTACATTGACTCACATTGCATTGTACACATTTGTATTACATTTCATTTTGCAGAAGGAATAATATGCATATCAGTCATTACAAAGCCATTAAAATCCCCATAGTCATCATCCAAAACCTTTTGCAGATTATTATTATTATTATTACAATTATTTTTTTAAAATATTCAATTACTATTTATCATTTTGCTTGTAAAAAGACTTTACCCAACATGAAATACTTCTCAGACTGGTCCAGTTGAGAATACTATACCCATCTCCATCAACAGGTAATAAACCATATCTGTGTCCCACTAATGTCATGCCTATTTGTTCTCTTGCTATCCTTCTCCATACTCTTTTCTTCTTCTGCCCTGTTCCACACTGTCTTATCATCACTAACTGCTTTTATGCCCTCCAATATTTAGATTTCTACCATAAAATACAGATAGTCGGCATATATTAAGTGGATACACACAATATCTTTTTTTCATAGCCTGGTTTACTTCACTCAGCAATAGATTCTCCATATCTGACCACTTCCTATCAAATGCCACGGTCTTGTGATTTTCTCACGTCTATGCCTTGATTGTATACATATACACTTTCCCAACCCTAAAACAATCCAAGTATTAAATTATTTTTAATCTGTCTAGAGTTTTTTTTTAATGACTAAATAATAGCATTTTATGCCCACTGTTCTATATTCTGCTTTCTCACTAAGCAATATATATTGAATGTTCTATTGAATTGTCAGGAAAGTCATGACATATTTTTCTCTATAAAAATGAATCATGACTTTTCTGGCAATCTGGTGTATCAACTCTTGGAACATCCTTTCTTTTCTGAATGATATTGTATCTTATGAATGTATCTTTTTTTTTTTTTTTTTTTTGAGAAGTTTTTGCTATAGGGCACGTGCACTCACCAGAAAGACAGAGAGAGACAGAGAGACAGAAAGTGAGAAATCACCCCCCCAGTGGGGATGGCCATGCCGCAATCCCTTCTCCTCCATTCTCCTCTCAAGATCTTGGGCACGCATGCACACGTGCCTGGTGTGAGTTTAAGCCACCGGGTCTGGAACTCAAACCGCAGTCGACTACATGGGAGTCCAGCAACATAGCCATTACACCAATTACTGGTCCCAAATGTATCATAGTTTATTTAACATCATTACTACTGAACCATGATGCTATTTAATTATAAATATGCTATAATTTAGTCTATGGCATAAATGTATCATACTTTATTTACTGATAGGCATGTAGGACTTTTTGGAATTTTATTTCTGACCCTGGTGGACTACATAATATAGAATAACCAAAACCCCTATGTAAATGTTTTTTAAAAAGAGTTCTGCCTCAAGATATTAAAGGATTAAAAAGAGAGAGGAATTATCTGATCAAGAGCTGAGGCAAATGGAAATCTAGAACTATGAGTCCAACATTTAAAGCTGCTTTTTCCTGGGCAATGAGATGCTTAGAAAAATTCTTTGATAGCCTCATGGAACTAAGAGGACTCAAGTCCTTTCCAAGAAACGAAAACTCTGGTGACCCTCACCCAACTTTGGATTTTTCTCATTCTTGGGGATAATCGTTAGGAAAGAGAATGAATCCCAAGTGACTAGCCCTCAAAAAGAACTGCAATTCAGCTTCATATACTCTTAATTCCTGAAGTTGGATTGAAATGACAAAAGAGTGCTAATAGCTGCAGTAGAAGCAAAGGCAAATCTTCTCTGAAGAAGATAACAACAAAATAGGCCTCATGGTACTTTATTTCTGGATTTTATGCCATGTCTTAGGAAGACCTTTTTCATTATGGCTCAAAAATGCTAGTATGGTTTCTTCTTGAAATTTATGACTTGATATTTTAAAAAAACAAATTATTTTCAGACCAACAGTTAGCGTAGTGGCTGTGTCACTGGACTCCAACGTAGTCAACCACGGCTCGAGTCCCAGACCCAGTTGCTTAAGCTCACGCCAGGCGCATATGCGAGCGTGCCCAAGATCCTGAGAGGAGAATGGAGGAGAAGGGATTGCAGCATGGCCATTACCCCTGGGAGATGATTTCTTGCCTTCTGTCTCTCTGTCTCTGTCTTCTTGGCAAGTGCACAAGCCCTATAGCAAAAAACAAACAAACAAACAAAAACAACAAAAAACTCTCCAAAAAATTATTTATTTTATTACTATAATTATTATTATTTTTTAATTTGCTATTGGACATGTGCACTCACCAGAGAGAAGAGAGAGAGAGAAAGCAAGCCAAGTTTAGGATTTGAATCATGGTTGGCCATGCAGTAGTCCAGCACAAAAACCACTGATCCACCTGCTGGCCCTATGACTTAATTTTTAAATTACATTATTTATCTAACCAGACTTTTCTTTCAGATAGCCATATAGTTATTCTGATGCCATTTATTGAATCATGTTTTTCTTCACCGATTTGAAATGCCATCTTCATCATAAATTTAATCCCCAAATACACATAGAAATATTTCTTGAGTTATTTTTTGTTCTTTGATTTGTCAGTTATGTGCTTACAATGTACTGTTTGAATTATTTTGCTTTATGGACTATTTTAACATCTATTAAGTTCAATACTTGCTCTGAATATTCTTATTTATTTTTTAACATTGACTTTGAAATCGACTCTTTTGTTGATTTCAAAAAAGTAAAACCTGCTGGGGTTTTAGTAAAATTATACTAAATTTATAGATTGGTTTGGAAAGCATTGACACTGTTATGATGCTGACTCTTCACCATGATCATGATGCTTATTTGTTCAATTCTTTTTTTGGTCTCTAAGCTGCATTTTACAGTTTTCTTTGCCTATATTTTGGACACAGATTTTCTTGTTTTTTGTTTAATATTTTCTTCTCAGCATGTACAAAGTCTTTCCCCATTAAACCTATGAACTGGTTTTTGTTTCTATTATGGCTATTAATTTGTGTATATGAAATCTGTGCACAACCTTATTACCAATTTTTAGTAGTCTTTTGTTTTATCTTTTCATATATAATAAAATAATAAATATTCCAACTTCCTCCTAATTTTTATATTTTACTTTTTTTCTTTTGGCTAACCACATGGGATTATACCTCTAAAACTTTAGTCAAACAGCAGTTCAGGTCATTATTTATTTGTCCTGGTTACATTATAAAAATAAGGCTACCAATTCAAGCAAAATAAATCTTTTATTATTTCAGTAAGTAAGAAAGTTACCTTTTGTTTTAATTTATATTAATTTGGTCATTAATGAGTTTTTTTTAATGATTTATTTTAGTTTCATTTTTGCTTTTGCACATCCTGGATAGGGTTTGAGTTGATCATATTCTCAACTCATAGAACACTGTCATTTTTGGCTCTCCCCTCTTAAAAAAATAAGTTTGTCCCCCTTTACCACTGTATTTCCTATTTCTCCCTCCTTGTCATCAGAAATTACAAACCTTATGTATTTCAAATGAGTTGCTTTGCTTTTGGTTGTATATGTGATCACAAAATGTGTTTTGTGTTATTAACTTATATAAATGGTTTGTATCATGTATCTCACTAAGCATTACGTTTTTAAGATTCATCATACTGCTATGTGAAAATCTACTCTGTAACATCTATTGCCATAACAAATTATCTGGGATACATGCATCATATTTTATCCCTTTCTGCTCTGATGGATACCTGTGTTACCACCAACACTCTGCCAAATTCTCTTGCATACTTCCATACAGCACATGTGAGAATTTCTTTGCATTATTCATTCAAAATCTTGAGTTATATAATATATACATGTATAGCCAGTAATGCCAGATGACTCTTCAGAATGGCATCATCATTCTGCAATCCTATCAAGAAAATACAAAAGTGGGAACCAGCAGTTAGCGTAATGGCTATGTCGCTGGACTCCCACATAGTCGACTGCGGTTCGTGTCCCGGACCCAGTGGCTTAAAACTCACGCCGGGCGCGTGTGCGTGCGTGCCCAGGATCCCGGGAGAAGAATGGAGGAGAAGGGATTGCGGCGTGACCATCCCCCCTGGGGGGTGATTTCTCGCTTTCTGTCTCTATGTCTCTCTCTGTCTGTCTGGCGAGCGCACGCGCCCTATAGCGAAAACCTCTCCAAAAAAAAAAATAAATAAAAAAATACAAGAGCTCTTATGTTCTCATAATCCTACCAATACTTGTACAAAAGCTTTTCTATGTGCTGATTTCTTCAGTGTAAATTTTTTCTGTATAGTCATCATTTCTATCTTTTCTTCTAAGTTTCATTTCATTTTTTTAACTTGTCAAACACATTCTTTATAAAAAAGATAACACATTAATCTCACATAATTAGTTTCTCAGTATATATTATTTGCATTTGAAAGCTCTGTGAGTATCCTTCAAATATTACAATTTTGTGATTTAAAAACATTTTTAAGGAACTTTGAGGAAACTCCACATTGTTTTCCACTGTGGCTGTCCTCAAAAACCAACAAATAAAACATATTACCTAGTAATCCCACTCGTTGCTATTTACCCAAAGGATAGGAAAGCAGTCAGAAAGATACTTGCACATCCATGTTTATTGCAGCATTATTCACTATTATTAAGAAGTGGAATCAACCCAAATGACCAAGAACTGATGAGTGGACTGAAAACTATGGAATATATACACTATAGAATACTACTCAATCATAAGAAATATTAAGACCCTGTTATTTGATTTGAAGTGGATAAATAGGGAAGATTTAATGCTAAGTGAAGTAAGCCAAACTATGAAAAGCAAACACTATATATCCCCACTCAATATGCACTGAATGTCTGCAATCAATCGCAGAAAGCAAAGAAGTATCTGAAGGTGTAGTAATAGGGAGGACAAGTGTAGATATCAGAAACTATATGGGAAAGGAGTAGATAGTAGAGCGTGGTTGGGAGGGGCTCTAGGAAGAAATTCTTAGCAGATATAAGATTGGAAAGTTCACTGTAAAAAATGATGTATTTGGTAATACGGTTGATTTGACTGTCATATTTTTCATGCATACCCTGAAAAATATATTGTGTGCTATAGTGATGTTTAATGACTGAATATAAATAACAAAAAACTGGGCAAAATTTTTTATAGCTATTTTTTTCTTAAGTTTTTTTTTTTTATATTTCTTTTCATGAAAGAGAATTAGAGAGAGAAAGAGAGACAAGTACCATCAACAAGACCTCATGCTGTTAACCCTCTCACCCCAGCCACGTAGGATTCTGGGCATATGTTCAGTGAATATAGGTCAACCAGGGAACTGAACCTGAGATCTTCTATGGACCCAGCATCACTTGAGCAGCATGTTATGACTATGCTAACAAGCTGGTCCTTAAAATACTTTTTATAACAGATTATTTATATCAGGAGTTTCTGATTTTTTTAATAAGAGGGATTTAATTTTAACTTTTACTCAAGCTGCCTGACTAAATATGACAGAAGAAGTCATTAAGAATTCTTAAACAAATTAAATATGAACTGAATGTTCATGTCCCTTTGAAATCCGTGTGTTAAGTTCCTAACCCTTGGTGTAAAAGTGGCATCTTTGGGAGATAATTAGGTCACGGAGAGCAAAACTTTCTTGAATGGGATTAGTGCCCTCATAAAAGAGACCCCAGAAATATCGGTTCTCTTCTCAATTATACAAGGACACAAGTTAGTACTCTGCAACCTGATCTTGGACTTCCAACCTCCAGAACTGTGAAAAATGATTTCTTTTGCTTATAAATCACTCAGTCTATGGAACTTGGTTATAGCAGCTAGAACTGATTAAAACACTCAAACAGGGATAAAGAGGGAGCAGGAAGTCAGTGTAGGTACACAGATAATTTGAGAAACATGTTTACTTACTCATTTAATAAACATCTACTAAGCTATTATGTGCTGGGCACTATAATAAATGTTCGTAATACAGAGATGAGTAAGACACAGTCACCTCCCTTAAAAAACACATGTCCCATGGGGAAGAAAGGCATGTAAAAACAAATGGATTGCAAGTCTTACTACAGAAACATTAGCAAAGCACAGAGGGCAGAGTTTCTTTTATTTTATGACTCAGATTTTCTGATGTTTATTATATTGGTGACACATTTTTAGAGTCATATTAAGGAAGAAAGGAAGAAAGAAAGAATTGAGATTATACCACCGACTATTTATTCAGTTAACAAATATTTACCAAATGACTCATTTTTTTTTCATTTATTCCAGGTAGTAGGATAAAAGGTGAATAAACATTAAATGATAACCTTCCAAGGGTAAAAAGTTATTGTCTGATTCTAAAACCCCTGGGAGCAGTGGTTTACTATGATCATATAGCGTAGTGATCCAGAAGGTTTAACATATTTCTCAGTCATTAACGTTGAAATGTTAGGAACCATAATATGTATGTTTGTATGGGAGTAAGCACTTTGATTTTGTGGTTGTAGTTACATAATGCTACAATAGTTCCATCTGGTTTCGCCAAGAATGATGACAAATGCATTAAAAAGAACTGTTAAAAATAAGTCAGGTGTCTCTGCAAAAGCCAGGATCTAGTTCTCTTTGGGGCCTTTTCAGGCGGAATTGTAGTAAATAGCCAGTTCTGCTCAGTAATCTTCCACTAGTATCCCAGGCAAAGGGGCAGTTTTCATGGGGCAGGGAGTGCATGCAGATTTAATGGTATCTAACAGCAAAGTAGAGATTAGCTATGAAAAGTCTATAAAGAATTTTAAAAGCTAGAGGAAATGTACAATTTAAAAGTAGATGTAGTCATTTTATTTCTAAGGCATCGATGGGATCCTTTGAAGCCCAGTGATTCCAGAAGAGAGCACTTTTGGTTTGTTCTTTCTTTAAATCTGTATCAGGAAATATATTTAACATTAAGGTTGCCTCCCATTATCCATTCTACTCTTTTCTTATTAAGTATCAGGCTTAAAGTTTAGGTGAGACTGACTCCATCTCTGAATCAATTGGAATAATCCCATCCTCCTTACTATCGTGACTAGTTCACTGACAGCCAGAGAGGGCTGATGTTTATTAAATATAACACAATTGAATTTTGAAGAGCAGAATCTGGTAAGTAGAGAGAAAGTCATAGGCAAAACCAAAGAAACAGGAATATGCAAGGTTTGTTCAGGAACTGTGAGAATATCTTTTTTAATTAGTGTAAAATATTACACTGTTTTTATCTCTTGGAGTCGTGCAGGTGATTATACTCAATTCTTACTTTTAGGAAACAATTATCTAATGGTGCATAGTATTGCACTAAGTAATGGACAGGCTTCAGAGGAAGTTCCATTTACATTGAAAAGCCCCACTGCCAAGATAAACTCATTGATTTTAGAACTGAAAAACGTCTTAAAAAATAGGCTAACACAATCCACTCATTTATTTCCAAGTACAGAAACTGAGGCCTAGATAGCTTAAGTAAATAGAAGCCATAATGCATGCAGGGAAAAGCAGAGGTTGTAAGAGCCATTTAACCTCTCATACTTTAGTTTCCATCTCTTGCAAAGTGACAGTAATAACATAAGAAGCTGTTGGTGGGATTCAGGCAGATAGCACATGTGAAGTGCCAGACTCATAGTAAATGCTAAATACATTTCTCTGCATGTTCTCTCTTCCTCTTACTGATAGTATCTAACTGATAATACTTTTATGGCAGAGTTAGAAATAAGAATGTGCAACCTGATCACCCAAGAGAGCTTCCACCTCACCAGTACAGCAGCCCATTGTCAGAAATCCCGCAAGAATTAACCTTGAAGGCCTCCAACTTTCTCCAAAAAAGTACAGTTACTGTCACCAACTCCTTTCTTATCTTTTCTATGTCTTATGCATGTACCAGCACATTCTTCTCTTTAGACTGTGGACACCTTGTTCCAAGCCCTCACTCCCTCAAGCATGTTTCTTTTGCTTTTTTCTATCTTGTTTTATCTCCAAGTTCTCTCATTTATTCATTCATTCATTCAGAGACTCAGTCTGAATGGGGATGGTCCATCATCAGACCTGTGTTGAGCAATTTCTATGTGGCAGGCGCTGAGCTAGGGTTTTTGAGATTATAATACTGAAGAGAATAGCCTTGCCTTCATGGAATCTTGCTGGGATACAGTCTATGAAAGGTGAGAGACAATTTTTTAGGAGTAAGGGCATGATGTCTTGCAAACATCAAGACAAGAGAACAATGGGTTTTCCAGAAGAGGTCTCCCTCTTTTATTCTTTCCAAAATGCACACTGATCAGCCCCTTCTCTGACTTTTATAATATGTAAAGATGGCCATGGACAACGAGTCCACATGTATCCACTGCTTGCTGTCATTGATTGATGCCGAGATGTGGGTAGAAATATTTGTCCAGTCAGAATGGGCCAGGGTAATCTGATCAAACAGAATGTGTCAAAGAACTATCTCCAGTTTATATGGAAAAAGCAATGAGAAAAAAGAAAAACAGGAAAGAAAAAAAAAAGAAAAAAGAAAGGAAAAGGAAGGAAGGAAGGAAAGAAGGGAAAGAGAGAGAAAAAGAGAAAGAGAGAAAGTGATATGGTGGCTGTGTAATTTGAGTCCCAGACCCAGCAACTTGAAAAACATGCTGGGTGCCTGTGTGTTATGTGTGACCAAATTTCCAAGGGGAGGGAGAAGTGGGGGAGAGATTGCAGTGTGACCATTCCCCGTAATGGGGAAGGGTGCTTTCTCACTTTCTCTTTCTCTCTGTCTTTATTCAATGAGTGCAATCACCATCTGGCAAAAATTAAAAAAAAATAATAATAAAAGCAATGGGCTATGATCAGGTAATATAGGATGGAGAACTCCTTTACCGGCAAGCTTTTCTAAATGCCAACTCTGGATTTCTTCATTTGTCTTGCATGCCATAAGCATCTGGAGAGCTTTGGGAAAAACGATGCCTGAACCTCATTTTATACCTGGTCCTACTGAGGCAGGATCTTTTTGGAGTAACCTGCAGGTACATCTTTAAGAAGCCCATGCTTGTTTCTGGTGATTAACTAGTAAAAGTTGGGGAGCATCGGTCTAGTTTGTGCTGTCGCTTCCAGAACACTGAGAATACAGATATGAATACGATGCAGCCCATCTCAGCAGTCTAGTAGATGCCTGAGTGAGAATTAAGGCAGTCATCATCTAGGCAGGACTCCTGGGTACATCTGAGGTGGAGATTGCGATGCTGATCATTTATGTCACTGACCTAACATTTGTCTCATCTACCACTTTTATTTCATTCAACTGATATTTCCAGGGTGCTTTTGCAGTCCAGGAGACATTCCCAGACAGAATCTGTAGTGGGCACACTTAAGAGGGGAAATGATTTTCTTGAATTTGAAACTCAAGAAAAGCTTTCTGAGAATGGCAATGCTGAGATTAGCCTGAAGGAGTAGAGTTTCCATAGAAAGGGAAAGGGACAAAAAAGGGCTTAGTTGTTCTACAAGGCCTAGGCATGGAGATGAGAATGAATATTACATATTTAAGTCCGGGTTCAGTGTGGCTGGTGCATAGCATTCGGGGAGACATGCTGGCCATGGATAAGGCTGGGAAGAAGGTATGGTCAGGTTGTTAAAGGGCTCCCTATGCTCTGCTAGAGACTGGACTTTTTCCAGTAGGCATTAGGGAGCCATGGTTATTTTATGCAGGGCAGTAATAGGGTCTTTTTTACTTTTCCTAAAGGTCAATCTGAGCACATGTGCATTTTCTTTCTCCAATAGAATTGAAATGTAGGCATCTTCTCGACAGGGATCATATGCTGACTCTTATTTTGTTGTTTTATCAATAGTACTTAGCAGAGAAGGGGACACATGTTGAGAGTCGGTGGTTAAGGGATTCTTTAACTGATTGAGGGATACAAGCCCATACTTGGCTTAGTGTTGTAGCATGTACTCTATGTCTTATGATGTAACTGATCATTAAAAATCTCAAGGTATACCTGGGGATCTCATTAAAATGGAGATTCTAATTTACTATTTCCTAGAGAGGTCCAAAGAGTCTACTTTTTTTTTTTTTTTTTCTTAAGAAAGAGAAATTTTTGCTATAGGGAGTATGTGCTTGCCAGAGAGACAGAGAATGATGAGAAATCACCCCCCACCCCCAGGGAGGGTGGCTATGCTGCAATCCCTTTTCCTCCATTCTCCTCTGGGGATTTTGGGCACACACACGCACGTGTCTGGTGTGCATTTTAAGCTGCCCAGTCTGGTCAACTACACGTAACCATCACGCCACTTTCTGTTCCCAGATTCTGAATTCTTAACAAGCTTCCAGAAGCTTCTGCTCCTGCTACTGGCTTGGATTTCCAATAGCAGGGACCTTAAAACATGGTTGCTCATTTTCAAAAAGTTCTGATAGTGGGGAGGTTTATGAACAGGCAGGTTTTGTACACGGATTTCAGAAATGGAGAGTCTTTCCATGAAAGACTCCCCTGGACTAAGTCTCCACACTCCTCCACTGGAACTGTTGTTGAAAGCAATGGCATGTCTTTGATACCCCTTGGGTCGACATTGACATTACTTGCCTTTAAGGAAATTTCTAACGCTGCTGCCAGTTTCTTCCTTGTGCTGCCAAGTATTGAGTTCCACGAGAAAATCCATTAGTAACAGTGGAATTGATAATGGAATAGCAGATAAAGTCAGAGGGCTCTAAAAACAGCATGCTATCAGCGTGTAATTTGTTTAGGCCAATGTAGAACAGAATCTTTTCTTGGGAATTTTCAACTTTGAAATTTGATTATGGGGCAGTTTGTAATTTCTTGATATTTTCCTCTGTTCGCTATCACATAGTCATTGTCATATAGTGGAGGTATAAATGTGTCTCAGGCCTCATCAGCTGTTGGCATGAAGACAGCCACTCAGACTTAGGCTGAAATCTTCTAGCTCGATGCCACTCATTACCTCCAAACTGGAGCTTGGTCTTCATTTTGAGTTTCCCTGACCCCTCTAGTGCCTCTCACAGAAGCCCCAGACCATGTTTTCTATCTCTCTCTCTCTTTTTTTAAGTTGTTTTTGCATTAAGGCATGTGCATTCACCAGAGAGAGAGAGAGAGACAGAGACCGTGAGCGGGAAGGTGAGAAATCACCCCCTGGGGGAATAGCTGTGCCGAAGTCCTTTCTTCTCCATTCTTTTCCTGGCATCTCGGGCACACATGCACACATGCCAGGCATGAGTTTCAAGCCACCAGGTCCAGGACTGGAAAAAAAGTCAGGCATATGGGAGTCCAGCAACGCAACTGCCACCCCATCTGCTGGCCCCCACGTTTCCTATCATCCCCAATGTTAATGTAACCCACTTTGTGTTTGTTTTTGCTTCCATCATTCAGCTATGTGCCCACAATGACTTTTTCATCTTCATATAGCTCCCTACACCACTACGGCTCCATTTGTATCCATTCCAGGCATGGGTTTGGCCATTTCTCTCTTGGACTGAAGCTGCTCTCCCTGTGGAAGTCTAAGCTAGGAGGCAATCAAAGGTAATAACAGGATGAACTGCCTCTGGAGTCAGAATGCTGCATGCCAACTGCGCGATTTGGTCACATTATACAATCACTCTAAACCATAGATTTCTTACCTGTGAAATGAGAATAACTATAGTTTTATAATCTCAAAATTGTTGAGAAAAGATAATCCACTTGAGCTCGTAACACTTAATTCCTGGCACATAGAAAATGCTCAATAAATGCTAACCATTATTCACTGCTTTTCTCTTTATCACTATGGTCCTAGCCTGGGTAAGCTTCATTTCTATTTCATCACAGCACAGTTGAGAGCCATTAATAAGGTTTAAACTGACATGGCTGATGGTTCAAGGATTAGAAGAGAGGATTAAAATCAGGGGGAAGTACAGCTGTTATTTAGTATGAAAACTCTTAGACACAGTAGCTCCAAGTGTGTGCTTCTCCCTTCGGGGAGACCTCTTGCCTCTCTTCAGGACTGTCTTTCAAAATCAGAAAACATCTTTCCTGCATGCCAAAAAAGTGTCCTTGAACTCAGAGACTCCTTTGAGTCCAGGCTCAGAGATAGGGATAGCCATTGTGGGGTTCATTTCCTTTGCCAGAAGCTCCTTCTCAGAGTTATTAAAGCAAGAATCTCCACTACCTTGAAAGGAGAGCCTTTCTCTCACCCAGAAGGGTTGTCTTATCCTAGAAAGGAAGCCACTCTCCCCCTTTTTTTTTCTTCCTTTCTTTCTTTCTTCTGTCTTTTTTCTTCTTCCTGTTTATTCTTTTATTTTTCTTTGTTTTTCTTTTTTTTTTTTTTTGAGAGGACAACTGAACTATCTACTCAATTCACGCACACTCTCTATTCAAGCTCATGAGTGATAACCGCTAGTAATAATAACTATTTTTTCTCATCTTTACTTTGTCCCACTGCCTTAAAAATGATATTTCTAAGACACACTTATTATTTTCCTTCCTGATTAAAGCAACATGTTTCCCTCTGACACTTCGGAGACATTTATTTGGCATAAGAGGCTCTGTGTGTGTTCTGGGCTCTCTTTGAGATGCACTTTCATCATGTTTTTTTTTTTTTTTTTTCCATGAAAATGCTCATCCCAACTTCATGGCCTCGATCAAATCTGACTTTCTCTGTGGATTCTTTCGACTTGCACTGCATATGCCCAGCTCTCAGCCAGGCTTCCTCCTCCAGGCCCCTGACACTCGGCACTTTGCTCCATCGATACTGTAACAGGCCGTAATTTGGTCCTGTCCTGCCTTCCCCTTGAAAGTAGAGCTCTGTAAGAAGGCTTGCGCTATCTTATTAACTGCAGTGTCCAGTGTCTAAAACAGCATCTGGGCATAGAATGAGCAGACAATATCTATCTTGCATGTTATGGAGTTCATATCCAACTGCTCTGATCCCTCCTGTACATCTGTGCAATAAGTAGGGCAAGTAGTACCGTAACTTCACTTTACCATAAGAAAGGAGGTTCGGAGAGTCGGGTGGCCATCCATAGTCACTCTGACAATGAAGCGAGGGAAGAGGGACTTGATTCTTTGGATATCAATTCTAGTGTCCCTTTTCACTAGAAAATGGGTAAAATCTCAAGAAAGACAAAACTTAAGGTCCAGGAAAGCTTATGGAACAGGACAAGGCACTCAGAAACCTCAACTCCAGAATTTTTAGGATTCACAGGTAAAGTTTCTTGGTATGATCTGACCTGGGACGTGTCACACTGACTGGCTTTCAGATGTAAGGAAAGACACTTTGACAGAGGCACAGGTGGTGGGTGTGGCTTGCTACGCAATGCTGGAGTAATACAGGAGGGCCCAGGTTCATATCTCAGTAGTAGTAGAGGCATGGCTGTGATCCTGGCTGGCTGGAAGGTGAGGGAAGGACCTCAGCACACCAAGACCATCTTGAGGGTCCTTGGCTCTCTCTCTGCCTCTCTATTTTTTTCTTTCTCTCCCTCTCTCATATAAGAAATAAACTTTTAAAAAAAAAGATGCCCCTAAAAAGAAAAAAAAGGGACCAGCAGTTGGCATAATGGCTATGTCACTGGACTCCCATGTAGTCAACTGTGGTTTGAGTCCCAGACCCGGTGGCTTAAAACACACTGTGCATGTGTACGCGTGTGTCCAAGATCCCAAGAGGAGAATGGAGGAGAAGGGATTGTGGCATGGCCATACCCCCCTAAGGAATGATTTCTCACTTTCTGTCTCTCTGTCTCTCTCTGTATTTCTGGTGGTGAGTGCAGGCACCCAACAGCAAAAACATCTAAAAAAAAAAAAAAAAAAAAAAAGCAAAAGCAAACAAACAAAAAACACCAAGGTAGATGGGAATGAAGATAGGAAAAACCATCATGAGAAAGATTATTACCAAAACCAGATCATGTTTAAAATGTAGTTCCAAGCCCCTCTCTCAGAGCATCATTTCTTTTCATCACCCCTCTGGATCACTCTAAGTAATTTTATAAAAGTCTTAAACTGTTGTTAAGAATCCTTTTTAAAGCCGAAAGCAAAACAAATAAACATGAAGTTCTACAGAGCCAAAAATAAACTCCAGAGAGCATGCGAGCAGCAGAAATAGTTCCTGGGATGAGGAAGAAGATCGCGATGTACCTTGTTTCAAACCTCATGTGCATTGTCGCCTCACCCACTTGCAAGTCCTGTGGGCAGTCTGAGCTTGCCTGGGGACTGAGGGTAGGCAGGGGAGATGCCAGGACTGGAGAGCTTAGAGCTATTTCAGACACGAGGCCAACAGCCATGGAGACCTTGAGTTATGTCATAGAAACTGTCTGGACTTTGGGGCCCTTATGCCAAATGCGGTTTCCAGAAAAAGGATCTGCCGCATATTTGGAAGCCCATCAACTAAAAGTCGTCTCGTCACTTTTGTGCATGAGATCTTTTCATTTGTGAGGACTATGTTATTTTGCTTAATTATGGGCTTTGAGGAGATGGCAGAGAGCATGGAAAAAAGCATGGGCTCTGGAGTCAGAGACCTAGGTCTGAATCATGGCTCTGCCATTCACCAGCTATGGGCCTGGTGGGCCTGTTTTCTTGTCCATGAACTGAAAAAAATCTCCAAGGATTTAACTATCTTAGAGGAAGTTGTTAGGGTTAAATGGTTAATACATGTCAGGAATCTTATATTGTTCTGCTATTCAGATATTTTATAATAAGTAGCCATTATTAATAAAGTAGCTGGCTTTTAACATTTGGTAATGTAGGGACCAGCAGTTAGCATAATGGCTATGTCGCTGGACTCTCACATAGTCGACCGCGGTTCGAGTCCCGGACCTGGTGGCTTAAACTCACGCCGGGCGCGTGTGCATG